>JAEQBA010004084.1:0-270238 GCA_019434445.1 Phalangium opilio
AAATTGAAATAAAGAATATATATCAATACCACGTTTCATTTCTTTCACAAATTACTTACACGTTATCATGGAAGGATGTAACGACCCTTCTCCCACAGGGCTTCTAGCCTCCCTGTCCGTTTCATTTTTAAATAATCCCAAAGTTATTACGGCGCTTTTGATATTATTTCTTATTATAATTATCGAGTTATCTGATTTCGCTTATTGGTATACTCAAAAAACCTTAAACTGCACGACTAATGGATAAACTAGAAGAAATATACTTCAATGAAAAAGATCCGGGGAGCTTCGGAGGTGTACAAGGACTATATAGGGCTGCGAGGGAAAAGGGGATTAACGTTTCCTTAAATGATGTTATTGAGTTCCTACAACGTCAAGATACGTATACACTGCACAAACCCGCGAGGCACAACTTCAGAAGGAACAAGACTATTGTGTACGGTATAGATGAACAATGGCAACTTGATCTGGCAGACATGCAAAACATTAAGCGTCATAATGACGGATAGATTTCTACTGTGCTGTATTGACGTATTCAGTAAATTTGCTTTCGCCGTCGCTATTAAAGACAAGAAAGGCCTACGATGGTTGCGGCGTTTAGATCCGTTTTAGAGTCTGGTAGAAAACCCAAGATTGTTCAGTCGGATCATGGGAATGAATTTCTAAATAAAGAACTGCAAAGTGAATTGAAACGTTTGGATATCAAGTTTTTCGCCACACACTCGGAAGTGAAATGTAGTATCGTTGAACGATTTAATCGAACCTTGAAGGAGCGAATGTACCGCTATTTTACGCAAAACGACACCTACAAATACATTGACGTATTACCCGACTTATTGGAATCGTATAATAACAACTACCACAAATCAATTAAATGCAAACCCACTGAAGTGACAGAGGAAAATTCGAAAGAAATCTGGTTAAATTTGTACGGAAAAGTAAACTTTTCGCCGCCAGTTTCATACCCCTTTGAAATTGATGATTTAGTTAGAATTAGCAAAAATAAAAGAACGTTTGAAAAAGGGTATTTGGCCAATTATACCGAAGAACTATTCAAAGTAACAGAACGAATCCCGAGAGATCCACCGGTATATAAACTGAAGGATTTGAACTCCGAGCTCATTTCCGGTGTGTTCTACAAAGAGGAAATACAGAGAGTTGGCAAGGACCTAGAAAACTGTAAATTTAAAATTGAAAAAGTATTACGAAAACGTAAAAAACCTGACGGTACTAAAGAACTCCTCGTACGGTGGAGAGGGTATAGTTCCGAATTTGATTCCTGGGTGCAAGAAATCGACGTAAAATGAGTTTCTACATCACACTACCCTCTGACTCGTCAACGCAATATTTCAAAGGAAATACTATAAGCAAGTTCAGAACGTATCTACCAGAACCTATAATTCTAGAGGGATCTCACGAGGTTGCTCTGGCTGAAATAAGCTATCCTAGAACTTGGAATAATGTAAAAAGGGAATGCGCAGTTCGCATTTGGGATAATTCGTTCGTAGGTGTTGCTTCGGATGCAATGGATGAATTCCCAGAAGAGGGATCTGGTTTTGGTGAAAGTGGACAGACAATTAACGGAGTGAATGAAAACCGGGGTATATCGATAATTATACCTCCGGATATTACGGTTCTGTAGAGGAATTACTCGAAATATTGTCAGCCGACGACGATGCTGGTGCTACTGAAAAATAAAATCTAGGGTTGAGTTTTCATACAACAAACCAAATCGACGGGTGATGGTTGAGTTAAAAGGGACGAACCAACTTTATATCCCAAGCGAAATTGCCATTATATTAGGGTTCACGAGGAATTCCAAAAAAGACTTCACTGTGGTCGCCTCTATGACGGCCCCATTCAGTTGTGATATGGATGCTGGAATGCACTCCTTATTCGTATACTCTGATATAATTCAGTCTCGATCGGTAGGAGACTCTGACGTCCCTCTCTTAAGAATTATAAGTATCAACGGGAAAGATGGTGACACGGTGGAAAAAGAGTTTGCTAAACCCCATTACATGCCCATAGCGAAAAACAACTTCCAAACAATTGAAATAAACATTATGAGTGAAATGGGTAAACCGGTTAAGTTCGAACGTGGGAAAGTTCACGTCACTCTACATTTCAGGCCCAGAAGAACTTGGCACTTGTTATAAGAACTACGTTGAATTCAATCTCCGCCCCATTTATGACGTGATTGTCAAAGTGTAAGGATGTCTCCATATAATACGGGTCACGTTTCTGTTAAGGATTATGAGGACTATTATCTAAATCAAATTGGACATGGATCCATCCCAGTATATAGAGGTTTGGCCGTGCAACGTGGTTATGGCCTGGGGTCAATTATCTCCTCGGCGTTCAGATCGGCCATGCCATTACTTAAAAGGGGTGCCACGTTCCTAGGTCGAACACTGGCGCGAAAATTGCGACGGATTATACAAGCGGTGTACCCATTAAACAAGCATTGAGAACTAGGGGTAAAGAAGCGGGTAAGGAAACATTGAGAAGGGCCGCCGAAGAAGTGACCAAGCTAACTGGAAACGGACGTAAAAGGAAACGCAAAGTGTCACCCATCATCAGTTCTGTTCGAGCTAAGAAGAAGAGAAGGTCGTCATCTTTACAACCGGATATATTTTCATAATGTCGCTCGCACACCCAAACTCTATGAACAGCGTCAGCTCGGAACTAAATGTTTTTCACGTACCCTATACCCAAACTGGGATAGTAGGAAGTCAATGGGTGGAGTATAACTCTACCTCCAATGTGGATGAAAATCAGGCTATTATATTTCCCGTCACCGGGAACTCCGAGACATACATGGACTTGAAAAACACGCTCCTGCATTTACAAGTAAAAGTGGTTAAAGCGGATGGGTCTCTACCTAAAGCCGCTGTGTACGATGCGAATGGTGATTAACTACTCAGGCGGATAAAGTTGGACCCGAAAACCTATTACTCTCCAGTCTTTTTAGTGAACTACACGTATCGTTGAATGATAGATCAGTTACATCATGTCCTCAACAATACGCATACAAGAGCATGATTCAAACGCTATTGACATTTGGTGGTCCAGCGAAAAAGAGTTTTTTGACCGGGGCACTATTCTACAAAGATACGGCGGGACATTTTGACGACTTTCCGAAAATGAAGGGTTTTTGAAACGGAGTGAATTCGCCCAAAATGGGGTTATAGACTTGATTGGCGTCGTACACGCCGATATATGTCAGCAAAATCGCTTTATCCCCAATCTGGTCGATGTGAATTTTAAATTTATCAAAAGTCCCAACGAATTCTGCTTACATGCGGATGGAAATAAAGCGAAAGTTATATTTACCCACGCTTCGTTATTCATAAGAAGAGTTAAACTAACCCCCGAGATTATGATATCACACGCCAAAACCCTGGAATTGGCCACGATGAAATACCCCATAACACGTACGGAATGTAATACGTTTTCCATATCTCAAGGAAGTAAAATAGCAGTCAAAGACAATTTATTTAGCGGTCAACAACCGAATAAAGTTGTAATTGGATTTGTAGACCAGAACGCGTTTTTGGGTGATTATAAAATGTCGCCTTTTAATTTTAAAAATGAAGCGGTGACTCAAATCACCTTATCCGTTGATGGGGTTAGCGTACCCCATAAACCCTTAAACCCCAACTTTAAGGATAACCTATGTATGAGATCGTACGCCAATCTCTTTCTTCAAACCGGACAATGGAATATCGACGAGGGTAATTTCATTGACCGTGACGAGTTCGCCAATGGTAATGCTCTTTTCGTATTCGACTTGACCCCCGACCTGAATGGTAGTTCGACTGAAAGTTTCAACTTTATAAAGAACGGTAGTGTCCGATTGGAGTTAATATTTGCCGAAGCGCTACCGGCTACAATTGCCGTCGTTTACTATTCCGAATTCCAATCTTTGATTGAAATTGACAAAAACCGAGCCGTTTTATTCGATCAAAGCTCATAATGGACTCTCGACAACTTGAGAGAATATTAAGGCGCGACCCATACGCTAAAAATCTGTTCCGGGGAATATTTCCGGCGGATAAACTACCACTAACTGTTAAAACATTTCCATCGCTGTACATTGTGAACACTGATACGTCTAAAGGGGGAGGAAAACATTGGACGGCTATATACATTTCGAGGAAAAAGAATACTGAATTCTTTGAAAGCTATGGAAATCCTCCGGATTTATTTAAATTTAATGATTTTGTAGAGCGAAACAGCCTAACTGTTACGTTTAATTCACGCCAACTACAGGGGGAATTAAGTCAAACTTGTGGCGGGTATTGTGTCTATTTCTCGTTGTATAGATGTAGGGGAGTTAAAATGTTTGATATAATAAAACGATTTACTAAAAATAAAAATGTTAATGATCGTATGATTTCCGAATATATGTATAAGAATTACTCAATAAATTTGTCATAATTTTTCTCTTTATTTTGTATTTTTATGCCCGTGGGCTAGTGTGGTAATACCATCATTTAAAATATGACGCTTATCGTCACATGGGTTTAAACATAGTTTGGTTTGTTTTACAGTTTTTAAAATGTGCTTATCACTCACGATCTAACCATTTCCGCGGTGGTCAGCTCGCGGTTGAAGAGACACTCGCGGTAATGCGCGTGCCGGACGCGTTTCTGCACGACGCGCTTGCAAACTCCCTTGCACGTCTTCTTCTCCCCTTTGGCCGACAAAATGCTATACATTTTGGGTCTCAGCCCACAGAACTCCTCGATTGGGGTGCCGTCCATTTCATCCTTGAATTTACCAAGGCGTTTCTTGTTCACATCGCTATGAAGTGGATGGTTTCTTGGATACCCCGAGAAGTCGTATTTTTCCGACTGAGCGGCGAAGTCTTTGTACAGGTCTTTCGTTTCTATGTGATACGTGAGACTGTCTGTAATTATACGTAATGTCCGCAAATGTTAATGTAAATGTTATGCTAAGTAAATGATATATAAGGGTGTAAAAAACTTACCAGTATCTGTGAAGAGGAGTTTGCTTTCTCCCCGTATTGTGCCCGAATTACGTCATAGTGGAAACCATACATGAGCAATTTTGATAGATCTAGAATTGCGAAGCCCGTGTCGGTTTAGGACCAACTTCTTTTTTGTGGAGTTGATTCCAACTAGTTCGTTGTGGAATATGGTGAACCGTTCGAATGCTGGTGAACTAGCCTTTTTAACGGCTTTTTCGGCAGTCGTCACTAGTTGGAAATCCTGACGGTTCCGAAGGTTCTCCATCGTTTTTCCTAAGGGAGAAAGCAAATCATTATTATCTATACTATTTTATGTTCATTCTAATTTTATAAATACATACCAAACACGGCGTTGTTCATTAATTTAAATAGGTCCTCAAAATCGTCAGTCGCCTTCGTCCTCTTCTCGGTGTTAAATTCTATGTACCCCTTTAACCACGCTCCTTGTTGAAACTTCAAAATTCTGTGAATTTTGCTGATTCTCAGCCCCTTTGATACGTAGTACTTTAAATTACGATAGTGAACCACGTATCGTTCCTTCTTGTTTAGGTTGGGGAGTAGTTTGGGTAGAGATTCCTTGATTTTGATGTTCAGTGAAGTCATCTGCTCTTTGGAATAGTGAGAGAGCATCTGGGGTTTTATGGACATGGATTCTGGAGCTAGTGGATAGCAGTTGTGACTATCATGGAGATATTCGGGGTACTCCATATCCACTTCAATAATATAACCCTCCGGCGAGTCATCTGGGCAACTTAGAATTTCGAGCTCGGAGTTGGGGTTGGGTTCTACCCACTGGAAATTCCTCATGGGTAGAGCGTCACACATGACCGTCCCATAAAGGTTGTTGCAATCTATTATCGTTGATTGTTAGTATGTGAAAATTAATTTAGGATAACTTGTATATCTTACCTAGATAACATATGTAACTTTCCGGTTTTGATGCGTCGTAATTATCTAGATATGTGTTGTTGGCCGCCGCGAAGCGATGACTTATCATGGATACCCCTCCCCTAATCCCCTTTTCGATGAAGAGGTGCATGTTCTCATCCAATAGCAAGTCTAGGTGCACCTTTGACATGCATAGAGCGGCTTGCCAGGCAAAACCGGGTAAGGTATATGAGTGTGCAGGGTCTAGACGATAGTACGTCATGCACATTTTGCGGAAGTTTTGGAAAACATCCGCTAGGAGGAGAGGGACAGAACATACAAATCGTGGTACTCTCCTTTAAAAAATGCAATACAAACATTAGCAAATGTTCATCTCGAATGAATGTCATCATGATCATACCCAAATTCCGAATGTTGAATGATTGCCACACGTCTTGAGCGTGAGTGTAGTCATCCTGTTTAAGGGGCTCGTCCGTAAGATCGTTGTAGAAACACTCAATTGGTGGTAGTTTCTTTTCGGAGAAGCGCTTCTCGGAATCCATGTAGGTGTAGGGGTATACACCCTTCCGAAGAAGTAATTTAACTTCAGCCGGATTGAAAACGGCGTTCATGAGTGGGAATTTCTCCTGTCCTCCTTTCGCTACATTTGAGACCAACGATTCGAGGGATGCAGGCAAGAATCGGATACTATCCACAAAGCGTAGATTTCCCAGCGTGAATGAAATGTATGTCTCACTATTGGTTGCTATACAGTCAATCTTTTTGTTTCGAATCATCGCAATTTGCTGCATGATGAGATGCGCATCGTACCTATTCGGTAATCGATAGTTATTAAATAGATCTAATTAGACATAATGATTATTTAAATTACCTGCTGAGATTGTGCATCACAACTGGTATGAATTTTGGTGCTTTCAATTTCAAGTTGCAACTTTGGCACGCACTCCCTCTATATTTTCCAGTGTAGTGGTCATGGTCGCGTGTTTTGATTATAGTAGCCGTGAAGGATTCTTCACATACGTAACGAGTCGCAGCTTCGTGTGAAGCTTCTTCGACCGTTGTTAATTGCATTGGTATGTTCTCCTTCAGTTTCCCAACGATGATGTCGGATTCATCCAACAGCATTTTCAGGAATTTTATTGCCCCGTCAACTCCTCTGTATACTTCGTGTTTAACGAGATTTCCTATGATAGCACGAATATTTGTAAGATAACCGGTTAATCCGTTTAGGGGATTGAAATTTACCGGTTGGTCCGACTATTGCGTATGAAAAACCGCACGCCTTATGCAACGCCAATGTAGTTGTTGAAGACAACGATGTGTCTGGTAAACATGTTGTCACCTTTGCGAGAATCGATTCAAAATTGGCTACAATAATATATGGAACCTGTATCGATGTAATGAAACATTATTATTTTGTCTTGCACTTGGTTATATTTAGTAAATTATCATTTGATTCCATCCGAAGTTTTTAAATTTCAATGTGGGTTCACTATGCGGCATAATCACGCGTTGCGGGTCGTGTACACTACATTCACGCACGTGATTATCGTGAACTGTTTCGCTAGCGCTTCTTTTCAAGCAATATCGGCAGTAGAAGGATTGGTGACAATGTTTTGTGAAACCGTTAAACAATCGGCTAAGGTGGCGAATTAACACGTAGTGTTTTGATTTTCCATTGGAAACCAAGAGAAGATCAATTTGTCTAGATTCGTTCACTTTATTCTCGCTAACGTAGCGTGGAAAATACCCTTTTTCGTACGCGAAAATATTCACTGATAAATTGTTCACCTCCTCAAACCGTTTAAGTTTAAACGTATCTAATTCAAAAGGGAAAGTGATTCCACACAAATCGAGTTCGTTCTCGTACGGCCTATAATGTGTTACACGACTTGGGATGTTTAAAGCCGGGTGGAGTTTTGCGATTATCGACCACAAGAAACACTTATTGTCAGTTGGATCTTCCGGGTTAACATTTACCGTTGCCTTTTTATTTTCAATCACGGGTGGTAATTGAAAATATGTTCCACCCACTAGGGGTAAATACTGGATAATGTTGATTTGTATAAATAATATTCGGTCTAAAACCCACCCACTTCCCATAGCTTCGAAGCTAATCATACTCTCGGCAATTTTATCTCGACTCGAGTCGATTTGTTGTGGGATAACTTCCGGTGCCAATGTGGCATGCGTAAATCCTCGGAAATATGGGCTAATTTCGGTTTCAGCACCTGTATTTCCAAGTTCACGTGTATACCGCGCGCGAACCGTTAAATACCATTTACTCCCCTTTTTAACACTCAATTTGTTTCTTAAGTATCCTTCTAGTTTTCCCCTGTGTTTATTGATGAATAAAATCGGGTCCGTTACACCTTCAGGTGCGGTGATTCGAGCCGAGAAAATCGCGTTATCGAGAGCGTTAATCTCCTCAATGTCCGGTTGTTGACTTCCGGGTTGTTCTACCGCGTTTTGTTCGGCTTCCCAGTTTTCCATAAATTCATTTAAACCCGCATCATCTTGCGAGAGCAAAACGTCTTCATCGACGTCCTCCCTACCCCTCCCATCTAGATTTTGTCTATCCTCCCACATCTTTATAAACGCGTCAAGTCCTTCGATATCTTGGGTAGATAACGTCTCATCTGGCATTGGCGCATTTTCTACATATAAATTAAGAATTAATTCCTACACCAATTCAAATGTCGAGTTTTACGACTTACGCAACTAAACCCCTGGTGGGTACCTACACCCTGTACATCAATTTGCGGCGGGTAAGACACTTTACAGGGGAAATCAATAAACTAAATATTTACCATTTTCAACTCTGATTCTTTTTCTTTTCTCTGGGATCGGTGCCGCTTTTCTCTTTACGGGAGAATTGGGAGGGGTGACGCGGTGAGATGGTCCGGGTTGCGGGGATGCTGGACGCGTGTTGTTTTCCGCGACGTTATTTACCGCCGCTCCATCGTGGTTCGTTCGCCGTTGATGACGCAATAAATTATCTCTCCGCGAAAATGACTTATCGCAAACTGGACACGCAAAAGAAATATTACCGTGTTTGACCCGCATATGTCGAGTGAGGTTCTGCTGGTTCGTGAAGACATCGGCGCAAGTAGAGCAGGAGTACATCTTGAAATCGAATGTGACATAGCACCCATTTCCCTTCCCTTTTATACAATTTTCAGGCCTACGTTTATATTGTTTCACCCTTTCCCGTGATTCCCATTGGATAAAAATATTGTCAGCCTTAAACAGTGTCTTTTTCCTTGGATTTTCCGGGGTTTCCCCATCAACGTACAGAAATCCAATTGCGTCTGGTTTAAGATGGTGTAATATGGAGGACCCAAAAAAGAACCTTCTAGAAACAATGGAATGTTCTGGAATCGGAAAGAATATTCTAGATGGTCCGAGATGACCGACACTTCATTGTATATCCGAATTCGGTCTATATTGTAGGTATTGTAAAGTCAACAATGACGCTTTGATGTGAAGACTCCCTCGAGTCTAAGAAATTTACCCCTATGATAAAAACCCAAACGGTATCTTAAACTATAGTAGCGGGTACATTCGTACACGAGGGGTTTGTCGAGACGTCAAGTTGACATGTTAGGTTAAGACGCACGTGTTTTCGCCTTCTAGATGGTTCGAAACGAGGGGTCGGATACGTACTAATTCTATGTACCATGTCCTTTAAGTTATCAGTATATTTTGAACTAGTAACCGACCACCCAGTATCGGGCTTGATTTCTTCGCGGTTTTTGGGTTTTTTGGGGAATCCCGATTGAAACCAGTGATTCATAGGTGTATGGTTTTTAATCCAACAATTCATACTAACTGTTTGAAGTTCTATTGTGATTTTTGAAAATCCGAGGAAGGGTTAGCGGTTTTCATACTACATGTTGGACCCAGGGGCATGGGCCATTTTGAAAATTTGGTCACAACGATTTTTTCTGTCCAAGACGCAAGTCGAGTCAAATATTTTTTTTAAAAAACTTTTACAAATTAAATTTAAAAACAAAAAAAAATGGTTGCCGGGCGTATACCCACTAGCATAAATAATTGGTGGTTAAGCGCTCCAGAATATCAAAACCCACCAATGATAATAGACGATGTGGATGAGGTAGATGATGAAATTATTAATTTCATTGTGGAGAACGAAGATGGAGATGGAAGTGACTCCATGGTAACGTTCCCCATAATTCACCCCGGAGATATGTAAGTGATTTTATTATTATTATTATTATTATTTATGTTCATTATTATCTGCTCTTAATAACATTTTTATGTATTTAGCGCCGATTTAGGTGATTTTGATGCATTCGACGAGGAAATCGTTGTCAATATAAATTGTGACGGTTACCGGTAAATACATTTTTTATTTATTAATTCCTTCTCAAATTGTACTAAATGAATTCGTTTAGTGTAATGGACACCATCAGGATCCTACTCCTACCGAGTATGGGCTCGGAGGATGCACGAAATCTGATGGTGGCTTTGGAAGATTTGGTTGCGACGTATATTCGTCCGAGGTGTGTATTGAAAATATAGTTAAGAATTTGATTATATATTAATATATATTTTCAATACCCAATAGTCCCATCAGGGGCGAGGATGGGCAGTACCCCACCGCGGAAAGTGGAGTACCATCTCCTAACTGCGATGGATATAGGTATGACTCATTAACATTTTTTTTTTATTAATCCAACTTAAATCAATTTTTATCCCTTATTATCAGCGTTCAAAACGCCTTATTCTCGCAGTTCGTGAGAAGGCGGGACAACCGCAACAGCGCAAACCTAACGATTGAGGATCGGGAGCTCACCTCCCAACTGGACAGAGCCCTGATCCAACACATCAGCGCCACTATTAGCGCTAGTATTTTAGAAAATTTCTCTATTGCCTATCAATTGTAAAAAAAAAGTAAATTAATTAAAAGTTACAATTTGAATTTCATTTTTTATTCGTCTCCTAAATGATTATTTACAATTTCCTGGTGGTTATAAATCCACTCGGAAAATAATATACATTTTGAGAGTGCACACAAATACTTCTTATTATTACGCACAGTTTTATGGTTAAGCATACATGTAATCATGGGTCCATCATCGTCTCTTTCGTTGGCTTTGGGACATCCCACCCCATTCAAGTCTATAACTTCCCGATTAATAATGTTCAGCAAAAATAAACACTTTTCCTCTCCCTTACAAAATACGCGGTCGTAGCCTTGAACTGCAGATCGGAGGCACTCGCCGAGCTTTTCGTAGGGGGTTACCCCATAATCCCATTCCAGACCATGTAGGTTGTTCAGAATCCACCTGTTCTGACGCACAGTGTCGTATGTAAGTTCTTTTTCACTGTACGGGGGCGCGAAAGACCATGAGCCAACCCTCGGTGTTTTCTCCACGCTGGTTACCGCCACCTCTTTCGCGATTTGTTCCCGTTCAATTCCAACAATTCGTCCGGTAAGAAAATCAAAGTCAACGACCACGGATTTCTTAAGCCTTGGTGAGGGTAAAAAAAAAATATCCCATTAACACTGATATTTACGGTTCAAACTATAGCTTTAAAAATAACAAGTCCACAAAAACTATACTTACATTGTACTTGTTGGATGGTCCTTCCTTCCTCGTCGAGCTTGAGTGAGATTGTGATGGTGGTTTAACTCAGGGTCCTGGCTATTTATACTATTTAATATGATCATCATCCTAGCTTTGACTGTACATTATTGGTGGGTTTTTTCGGGAAGATTATTCTCGAACAATCTACAACTTTGACTGTACATTTTACGTCATGGCCTTAAACAACGTTAACCTGGGTTTTACGGGGCGAATTTTAATTTTTCTAGAATGATCTAGAATAATCGGTTGAGCTGGGTTTTTACTGGGATTCTTTATTTTCCCCCAACGTCATCTGGAGTTTCATACCCCCTTAACCATTTGATTAATACCGGAGAAATTAATGGTTCAAATTTTAATCTAATTAACATATTAAAATACTGTTTATTTCTTAAATCATAATTCACCCTTTCTTCATACTCCAATGTATGTACTTCTACATCCGAGAATCGAACACGCTTCATTGACCTGTCAATCAAAAACACCTCTTGCAGGTGCGGGGATGAGAGGGGTGAGTCAATCATAAACGCCCTCTTACCGGTCTGAGAGAGGGGTGAGTCAATCAAAAGGTTTACGTTTTCTCTCCCGCCATCTTGCCATCCTCCCATCCTCCAATCCTCCCATCCTCCAATCCTCCCATCCTCCAATCCTCCAATCCTCCAATCCTCCAATCCTCCCATCCTCCAATCCTCCCATCCTCCCCTGCCTTCCACTGCACCTGTTCTAGGAACGGCATATTCCCCCTACTGACCGGGTTTCGATCCCGCACCATCCACAGAGCTCTCACTCCAAGGATTGACGCCTTTACGCTCTCGGCCGTCTAGTCATTTTAACAAGCTCGAGTTATGTTGCTTAAACCTAGCATCTCTCTCACGTTCGCAGCCGGCGCGTTCCTCTCGCGTCTTGCTTAGTTGGGGCAGGGAGAAGGGAACTTTGTTCGAGGTGGCGTTTCCATGGTAGCACGCCTATACATGCCGAGAATTGAAATCTCTTGGCGGGAAATTCGCGAATGGTAGATAGGCAGTTTTAAACAGGTAGCGCTACAATTATGAAATACGTCGCGTTTTTAGCATTAGAAGGTTTACAAAATAATTTTAGGAATTGTACTCGTCGGAAAGTCTGAAATATAATAAAAACCAAACACATTTTTAAAGTAAGAGATATTTGATTTGTAAAGCAAAAGAAATTAATACCGTAGTCTCTGTAGAGTGTAACTAAGCAAGTTTATGATATTACCATCTCTGTAAGTGTTCGAATTAAATAAATATATATTTATATTGTAAGTTAATTAAATTAACTTGCAAGTGCTTCTAGACAAACACATTTTTGAGGTTAACTATACCTGGACATTTAATTTGGGAATTTAGGTTTTGGGATTAGATAAGCCAAAGTCTAAAAACTTATTTTTTCTCTTTAAGCGCGTTGCAATTTTGGACAAACAAAAACGATAATTTGATGTTTAATTTTAGTATTGGAATTCGCAATAAAATCTTTCTATTAACGTTTGATTACTCAAATAATCCTAATAATAAATTTTACGAAGCACAAGCACTTTCTAAGGTTCTTTTCACTTTTCAGTAACAAATTTTGACAATGAAAAATTATCATTTCAAGTTTAAATTTGCCTAAAAACGATAATGATAATTTATTTAATTAACTCTTAATTGGATTCTATTCAGTTACATATTTGCCAAAGGCAAAATATCGTTTCAAGTTTAAATTAACCTGTAAACGTTAATGATAATTTATTTAATAAATTCTTAATTTTAACTAATAAGAGTAATCAATTACTTATCTTCACTTATGATCACTAACTTTAAGAAAAAAAAGTTCAATATTATTTTTATAAACGTAATCAAAATAAGCATTGTTAACATGATAATTCAAAACCTAATACTACAACTTCACATTAAGTAATGAGTTTAGAAATAAATGTACATGTTTCTCTCACCAGAAGGAAAACCATTATCTAGACATAAAGAAACAATATCAATATCATCATCCCATTCGTAAACGCAACAGTTATGAACCGAATTTCAAAATTTGCAAAAAAATATCTTCGAACTCACTTCCTTGGTGATTGCAGACGCTTTTCTATGCCTAACAGCCTACCGGCGTTTCCCTATTGTAGCGTCATCTACGTACACTACTATTTTAGCAATTTGGAAGAAATAATTATTCATTGTTAACTATCTATTAAATTTAGTTTTTTAATTGTAAATTTTATGTATGAGCAAAACAGTTTAAAATTACTTTGGCATATGTATTAAAATTAGGCCGACATGATGGCGCTAAATAGAGCCTGGATCTGACTTACATAACCAGCCTTCATTCCGACTCTCAGAGTATTCCAACCCCATTTTTCCTTATAACTACTCCCCCAGTTCAAAGAATTCGAATTACATGTATAAGCGCGACTTTTGAAGGAAATTCGAAGGAACCGAAAATTAACATTAAGTTTTATGGGAGGAGGTAGGTATTTTTGCCAGATCTTTCCTTTGACCTATTGATTCAAATGACCATAAATTGTAGTGAGACGTGTGCTTCAATGTGTTTTATTATACTAAGAAAGATTAAAGCTTTTTTGTGTAAAAATTATTTCCAAGGCCAAACTGATGATATCTTCGGATTTACGGATCCAAATGTCCTGAAATTTTACCCTGAGGTGTGTTACAATCTATTATATTATATTAAATAGGATAAATATTTGAATAAAAATGAATTTCTAATGTAAAAATTGTAAATTCAGTATTTCTAATGTAAAAATTGTCAATTCAGTATTTCTTTTGTAAAAATTGTCAATTCAGTATTTCTTATGTAAAAATTGTAAATTCAGTATTTCTAATGTAAAAATTGTAAATTCAGTATTTCTAATGTAAAAATTGTAAATTCAGTATTTCTAATGTAAAAATTGTAAATTCAGTATTTCTTATGTAAAAATTGTAAATTCAGTATTCAATCCACAATTCAGTACTTACAACCATTTTCCAAAAAAGAAACCCATCCCCATCCTTGTCCAAAACAGGCCTTTTAGAGAGTAATAGATGATAAAACCAAGACCTCTTGAACCAATATTCTTAGATTTGTAAACGTGCAGATGGGCTGGTCTCGCGAAACCTGATCAGTTGAATAACACATATAATGAGAACGTTCTGCGTTCGTTACCAAATGATACTGATAAAAAATTATTGCATTAAAATGTAAGGTCTCCCTCGCAAGAAGCTTCAGAATGTCATCGAAAAAGTAGAGTACCGCTGAGTGGAAGCTTTTTTCTTCTTGGACCTGCTTGACAACTAAGTATAATTTAAAACTATATCTCAAGTAAATCCTGGTTTTTTACCAACAGTAACTGATATTGTGATACTTTTCCCCCACCCTTTCAGTTAGTTTCTTAACATAGTAACGTTTACTTGGTAGAAACACAAGGGCTTTTCTGAACTTTCCCATTTAGATGTGTTGTAAGCTTTATGGCCTGTAATTTGGTTTAGTTACAGGTTTTTTAGTGCCATGTGTAAGCGATATGTTTAATCTTGGAAAGGGCCTGAAAGTACTAAATTTATCATTTTGACAAAGCTAATTAATTTGAAAGTTTTTAACCATTTTTAGATATAATATATAGTTGCACATCTCTCATTAAAGTTTCATTACATTTGGACCATTAGACCTAAATATATTGTGGATTGAATACTGAATTTACAATTTTGGCATTGGATATTACTTATCAACAAGAGGAAAAAAATGATACTTGAACTTCATATCACATTATTTGTGTTTTTGCTTTTGCGCTTCGAGTTGCAAAACTATTGGCCCGGCCCTTGCTGGCAGGCTGGCTGGGTGCCTTTCCGCCCTTTTTCGCGCGCGGAATTAGATTTAAATTTATTAATAGCATTTAGAACTATACTTATGTGGCTTTGCAACGTCAACGTATTTTATTTATTTAAGAAACTATTAAGATTAGTCATGGTAAGTAATTGACTACACTTATTATAAGTTAAAACAACAGATAATTAAATAAATTATTAAGAACGCTTACAGGCAAATTTAAACTTCAAATAATAATTTTGGTTTGTCAAAAATTGTATGTGAAAAGAACCTTACAAACTGCCTGGTCCAATTTATTATTAAGGGTTATTTGAGTAATCAGACGTTAATAGAACGATTTTGTTGCGAATACTAATGCTTATAATTTAATCTACAAATAATCATGTTTGTTTATAAAAAATTGTAACTGAAAATAACCGTTGAAAGTGCTTTGTCGAAACTATCATTGAGTTTATCAAACCGCACTAGAAAGATTTTATTGTGAATACTAATTCAAAAATAGTTTGTATAGTATAAAAACAACTGTAATTGTTTTTGTTAAAGAATTTATTTTAAGGTCAATGATTATATTAAACCAAAGTCATACTAAATTGATTTTGTATCGAAAGGATATTTGATAAAGAAAAAGAGAATACCGCCAAAAATATTTGCCGGAATCACACCAGTTCTAGCCAAAAGAGGGCGCGCAAAGCATAATATGGCCGGGGCCATCTTGTTCTTAAAACTATTTTAAATCTGATGTTTTCATTGTTATTTACAATCATTCCATATCTACAGCTTAACACAGCACAGCCGCATTTATCACGATGTCAGAGATTAGGCGTATTTAAAAAACATTTACTCTTGACTTCTATTTCAAAGCCCAATAACCTAAATTTCTATAAGATGTTATGGTGCAAACCCTAAGACTTGACAATGAATTCCTAGAAGAGACGCCTTACTCTTAACCGAGATACATTAAAAACCTGTAAATTTCTGATTTTACAATGTTTTTGTTTGGTGCGATGTAGACTATAGATAAATTCATCATCCCACTTTAAAGGTTTAGGAAAAACGAATGTTCAAGGTGGCAGGTGCAGGGTGTAAAACGGGTGATTTGAATGCTCAAGCTAAATAACACAAAATCGTTGAAACACCATACGTTTAACATTAATTTCGAGTTTTATATTATCGCAGTTTGGTTTCCAATTAATTTATGGGGATTTGTGTAAGAGACCACGTTGTCAATTGACTGAAATGCGATTGATTTAGTTCTTAAGAAACTTGAAAGCGATTGAAACTGACATGAAATGACTACAGCTCAATTAAGAGTATCAGCAAAACTCTTAAAAACTACGTTCAAGCTTCTTTAAATGTATTTATGTTTAATGACTAGTGGTACGGTAAAAAAGTGTTGCTATCCTACTTAAATGTTGTTAAAACGATGTCAAATAAACAAATTTCAATAAAACGTGGAATGACTAACTATGCAGATGAAATTTGCGCTATTCATTCTACTTAAAATTTACCAATGTTTCACATATTCTTCTAAACAAAATGGAATATCAAACCATTAATGACTGATATGCCATAAACCTGGCACGCTTGGGAGATACAGAACCTTATTCACAGTGTATTTGGAATAGAATAGGTTAGGTTTGGTTTTCAATGGGGTTAATTTTCCGAAAACCCAAGAAATGCCACTGCTCAGGGATAAAAAGGTCAAGTCTCTAAACCTCAAGGCTGGGAGGGCCGCCGCACGCGTGTTTTTGTTATTCGCCGGTGCGTGTTTTATTAGGCGCCCCCCCCTAGCCTTGAGGTTTAGAGACTTGACCTTTTTATCCATGAGCAGTGGCATTTCTTGGGTTTTCGGAAAATTAACCCCATTGAAAACCAAACCTAACCTATTCTATTCCAAATACACTGTGAATAAGGTTCTGTATCTCCCAAGCGTGCCAGGGTTATGGCATATAAGTCATTAATGGTTTGATATTCCATTTTGTTTAGAAGAATATGTGAAACATTGGTAAATTTTAAGTAGAATGAATAGCGCAAATTTCATCTGCATAGTTAGTCATTCCACGTTTTATTGAAATTTGTTTATTTGACATCGTTTTAACAACATTTAAGTAGAATAGCAACACTTTTTTACCGTACCACTTGTCATTAAACATAAATACATTTAAAGAAGCTTGAACGTACTTTTTAAGAGCTTTGCTTATACTCTTAATTTAGCTGTAGTCATTTCATGTCAGTTTCAATCGCTTTTAAGTTTCTTAAGAACTAAATCAATCGCATTTCAGTCAATTGACAACGTGGTCTCTTACAAAAATCCCTATAAATTAATTGGAAACCAAACTGCGATAATATAAAACTGGAAATTAATGTTAAACGTATGGTTTTTCAACGATTTTGTGTTATTTAGCTTGAGCATTCAAATCACCCGTTTTACACCCTGCCCCTGCCACCTTGAACATTCGTTTTTCTTAAGCCTTTAAAGTGGGTTGATGAATTTATCTATAGTCTACATCGCACCAAACAAAAACATTGTAAAATCAGAAATTTACAGGTTTTTAATGTATCTCGGTTAAGAGTAAGGCGTCTCTTCTAGGAATTCATTGCCAAGCCTTAGGGTTTGCACCATAACATCTTCTAGAAATTTAGGTTATTGGGCTTTGAAATAGAAGTCAAGAGTAAATGTTTTTTAAACACGCCTAATCTCTAACATCGTGATAAATGCGGCTGTGCTCTGTTAAGCTGTAGATATGGAATGATTGTAAATAACAATGAAAACATCAGATTTAAAATAGTTTTAAAAAAAATGTATGCATACACATTAAGGACGGTGCAAATGTTCTTTTTTAATCAAAACAATTGAAATACATCATTCGTTTTCCTTTACCCACTCCCAACATGGACAAATTCTTTTAATGACGTGCTTATACTGCCCGCATTCAGCACAATGGTTCCGGGCGTCCAATAAGTGCCGAGACTCGGCGGTGGTTGGAATCCTCAGGATGGTTTTCCTCTGGACAAGGACGACCCTCCGAAATCTTTCACATTCCGGTGAAATGCAATAGTGGTTAAGTTTTCCGCAATCGGGGGACTCCTTTAACTCGCCCTCGCAATAGGGGCACTCCAATTCTCCACTAACGGGTACAGTGCCGAATCCCAATTTCTCCAACTCTTCCTTGAGTGTATCCCTGTTGAAATCGAGAGAAAGATATCGTATATAAAATACCCAGAGAACAAAATAAAATATTGAGAGAGAAAGATCTGGTATACTCAGAGAACAAAATATAATATCGAAAGAAATAGAGGTTATACGTAAATATCAGGTTTAACATAAAAAAATCATACTTACATTAAAGATGATTTAGGAACAATTTTAGTTGTACATAATTTAATATATATTAATTTAAGTAATTTAAATTACTATGGTCATGCACTATATGTATATAATTACAAACTAAGAAATTTAGATTCCAGAGAGTGTACTTACATTATAACGTAGAGTTTCCTGCGGGACTATAGTTGCTGAATTCCGCTGCTGTGGTACTTTAGTTGCTGGAAAGAGCTGGGTTAGCCGTAAAATGATCTTATCGCCACGTGCAGGAGTTTTTATACATGATAAATCGGAGACCTTTGATAAGCCCGATAAGATTTCTAGTCTCAATGAAAACATCGATAAACCCGATAAGATTTCTAGTTTCGATGAAGACATCGATAAGCCCGATAAGTTTGGAAATAGCGTGAGTGATATCGGTTATCGGTTCTGGTTTACCCCCGCCATGTGGAAATATATTGATAAACAGTTCTAGTTTCGGTTCTAGTTTACCCCCGCGACGTGGAAAGATATCTTATCGATAAATGGTTCTAGTTTAGGTTCTGGTTTACTATCTGGAAATTTTCCTACCACGTGGAAACATATCTTATCGATAGAAGATTCCATATTTCTTATCGGTTCTTGTTTATCGCCGGCAACGTGTCTATTCACGTATCTAGATATTTCAAACCACCACCACGTGTAAACCAGTCTTAGCATTTTAATTCTCCTCCGGAATGGTTTTAAAGATACAACTCGTCTTAAATACATTTTCAACCATATTATATTGATATAAATCTTTCACGTTTAGACAATCGAGGTCAGACGTAGTTATAGAAAGTCCGCGATATAATTATAGCATGTGGAGATGGACCCCGTAAAACATTAATAAAATGTGCGAAATTTACATTGTTAGTCATTTCGAGGATGCAAACCTTCTAATTCACAAAACATTAGGCCTAATTTAAACTTACCTATTTAATTATTCATTATAAATGATAAGACTTCAATATTTTTCAAGTTTTATTCATAAAGCAATATTTTTCAAGTTTTATTCATAAAGCAAGTTTTGAATAACATATTACATTTGAAGCAATTCTTTTACAAAATTCCATACTTAAAAATGTTGAATTATTAAACAATTGGATAATTACATTGATATCTAAATTATTAACAGCATTTTCGTAATGTAAATTCACGCGTTCAATCCAGTCCATAGTCATGCACTCGTGTTGTAGCTGAGATCCGTGGGATATGATACAACCGTTGCAGGCATCCTTTATGTACTTGGTCAGTTGTTGCTTAACAATCTCGTCGACCTCCGAGGACACGCGCTTAGCGGCGTTTAGAAATGTTACCACTTGATCGTGCTTCTCCAAAAGTTTCCCCCAAAGGACGGCTCCAATTGCAAACCCAATCCTGGTCGGGTAGAGTGTTCCGTAGTTTACACCACTTCCCGCCCTCATCTCACGAATGTTGAGTACTTTCCAATCCTGGTACATATTCAGTTCGATACGTTTCAGGTTCGACCCATCAAAGAACGAAGACGACGGTGTAGCACCATCATTCAGGAAATAGTTGGTTACTTGTTCCCGCATTCCGTAGAGTTGATAATATTCAGCCTCCGTCAACGTGATGCCGGTTGAACCGTCCGTTAAGGCTAGTCTAACTTTACAGTCAGGAGTAACCGAGACGGACTTCGTGGATGATATTTCGAAGATATTGGTGGTGTCCCTAATTAGAGAAAAACAAATTAATTAAAATCCACACACACATAATTTAAACCTATCTCTAGAAATATTCTAAATGTCTAAGTCATGTTCTATATATATATTTAATTAAGGATAGAATTTTAGACTCCGGAGAGTGTACTTACATTAGCGTAGAGTTTTCTGCGGTGAGAGAGAGATTCCTGCTGGTACTTTAGTTGCTGGAGAGAGTTGGGTTAGCCGTAGAATGATCTTATCATCGTGTGCCTGAGTTTTTATGCCCGATAAACTCAAAGACCTTTGATAAGTCTGATAACACTCGATGAAGACATTGATAAGCTTGGAAATAGCACGATATCGGTTCTGGTTTTTCCCCACCACGTGGCAAGATATCGATAAACAGTTCTTGTTTCCGTTATCGGTTCTGGTTTACCCCCACCACGTGGAAATATATCTTATCGATAAATAGTTCTAGTTTCGGTTCTGGTTTACTATACTATCTGGAAAAATTCCTACCACGTAGAAACATATCTTATCGCCACGTGCAGGAGTTTTTATACTTGAGAAACCTTTGATAAGCCCGATAAGATCTCCAAGACATCGGTAAGTTTGGAAATAGCACGATATCGGTTCTGGTTTACCCATGCCATGTGGAAATATATCGATAAACAGTTCTTGTTTCAGTTATCGGTTCTGGTTTACCCCCACCACGTGGAAAGATATCAATAAACAGATCTAGTTTCGGTTCTGGTTTCCGTCGCCACGTGGAAAGATATCTTATCGATAAATAGTTCTAGTTTCGGTTCTAGTTTACTATCTGGAAATTTTCCTACCACGTGGAAACATATCTTATCGATAGAAGATTCCATATTTCTTATCGGTTCTTTTTTATCGCCGGCACATATCTCGATATTTCAAACCACCACCACATGTAAACCAGTCTAAACATTTTAATTCTCCTCCGAAATGGTTTTAAATGGTGAGTTGAATTTATTTTATAGGTGAAATATTGCATATCTACTACCATATACTGTAAACAGAGATCCGAGGCTTAATATTCAGCTTATAACTTATATTTACAAACAGTTCTTACCAAGTTTTCTTATTATTCGTATGTTTTGTTTCGGAGACAAGCAACACCCACTTAAATAAATAGTCATTTAACGAAGTTTCCATTAATGTGTTAGTAATTTAACGACACTTTCAACCACATTTAAGTCATTTATCATTAAGTTCAACCATCTTTTTCTCAACCCTTTCAACGAATTTTTATTCATTTAACAGCACTGTCACGCACGATTTAGTCATTTAACAACACTTTCAACCAAATTTTACCCATTTAACAACCCCTCCAACCGCTTTTCAGTAATTTAACGACATTGTCTATCATGTATTAGTCATTTAACGACTCTTTCAACCACATTTTAGTCATTTACCGACACTTTCAACCACATTTTAGTCATTTAACGACACTTTTAACCACATTTCAGTCATTTAACGACACTTTCAACCACATTTCAGTCATTTAACGACACTTTCAACCACATTTTAGTCATTTATCAACAAGTTCAACCATCTTTTCCTCAACCCTTTCAACAACTTTTTATTCATTTAACAGCACTTTCACGTACGATTTAGTCATTTAACAACACTTTCAACCAAATTCAACCCATTTAACAACACCTCCAACCGCTTTTCAGTAATTTAACGACATTTTCTATCATGCATTAGTCATTTAACGACACTTTCAACCACATTTTAGTCATTTATCACTAAGTTCAACCATCTTTTTCTCAACCCTTTCAACGACTTTTTATTCATTTAACAGCACTTTCACGCACGATTTAGTCATTAACAACACTTTCAACCAAATTTTACCCATTTCACAACACCTCCAACAGCTTTTCAGTAATTTAACGACATTTTCTATCATGCTTAGTCATTTAATGACATTTAATTAATGTTTTATTGATTTAAAGACGTTTCCATTAATGTTTTAGTCATTTAACGGCACTTCCAACCACTTTTTAGTCATTTATAAGCGCATTCAACCATTTTTTTCTCAGCCATTTCAACGACTTTTTATTAATTTAACAACACTTTCTACGACTTTTCATTCATTTAACATAACTTTCAAGCACGATAGAATAGGTTAGGTAAGGTTTGGTTTGGTTTTATACCCGAGATTTAGATTACCCACGCAAAGGCTTAACAATTTCAAATTTCGTGTCAAAGTTTTGAAGTGTTTTGAATTTCCAGTTTTTCTCAAATATTTAAATAAATGCAATTAATATTAATTATTTTCTTCGACAATTATTTAATTTAGCTAAATATATTAGTTAATCGGCTTCATCCCGAGGTCGACTAAAGCCCTAAAGTTCCTAAACAAACACTTTGGACAGACACCAGGAATTCCGATCCCATTTCCGTTTTGGCGCGAGATTTGAAAATATCAACTTCGGGGTTAAGTGTTGAGATTTACATAGAATATTCGCAGTGGGGTAGGCTTAGAATAGGTTAGGTTTGGTTTGGTTTTATACCCGAGATTTAAATTACCCACGCAAAGGCTTAACAATTTCAAATTTCGTGTCAAAGTTTTGAAGTGTTTTGAATTTCCAGTTTTTCTTAAATATTTAAATAAATATAATTAATATTAATTATTTTCTTCGACAATTATTTAAGTCAACGTGCGTTGCACCCTGTTAAGTCAATATAATTATTATAAATGGTATACATTAATTAGGATTAAGGTTTGAATCAGAATGTATGCCGTCTGTCACCATTCCCAAAATATCTTAGTATATAAGACGTTCAGTTCCTAATATATTATAACTGTAGTATAACATCCCAATCTTTGATTGCCTTATCAGCAAACTCAGGATTTTGAAAATCACAATGAACTTTGGTTGGTATTTATTTCAATGCCATTATTTGTTACATGGTTTTTTTAAATTATTTTTCTTTAGAACGCGGAATTCGAGGGGGTGTGTCTCTAATTAGCAATAGATACGTCGAAGCCAATAACAAGTTTCTTCCTAGCTTCGATCCCTCCAAACCGAGCAACTATATTATTTATTTAAATTTGAATAATTTATATGGTAACTAATCCACCTATAAATTTACTAGATGAAAACTGAACTTTTAATTAGGTACTGTTATGAGGGACTATTTGCCAATGAACAACTTCAAATGGGTGGACACGGATGATCTTCTCGGTTACACCGAGAAGCATATTTTGAATTTGACTGACGACTCCACACACGGGTTTATTCTAGAGGTTAACTTGGAATAAACCAAAAAACTACATCGTTCCCATAACTGCTTCCCGCTCGCACCCGAGACGAAGAAAATTACGTCTGACATGTTTTCCCCATGCTACAAATTACTCATGGCAAAGAATGGACTCCCTATAAAAGATACTTTACCGAAGCTCGTGCCAACCCTGGAGACAAAACAAAACTATGTGGTGCATTATAGGAACCTAAAATATTACGTTTCCAAGGGACTGAAATTAACCGCGGTGCATAGAATATTATCGTTTGGTCAGGGACCTTGGCTAAGTTCCTACATTGACTTCAATACGGAGAAAAGGAAGAACGCTACCAACGACTTCGAAAAAGATTTTTTTAAATTAATGAATAACAGGTATAAATCGACGTGTTTATTGTAAGACCTCAACTAACATTTATTCTCATAGTGTTTTCGGTAAGACTATGGAGAATATGCGAAATCGCATTAATTTTGCTATGGTTCAAACAGCTGAAATGGCGACCAAAAAAGCTTCATCCCCGACATTTGAAAAATTTATTATGTACCATAATGAACTGGTCGGCATTCAGATGACCAAAAAATCTCTAACACTGAATCGTCCCATCTACACTGGTTTCTCCATTTTGGATCTCTCAAAATTATTCTTGTACAGATTCCACTATGACTTTATCAAAGAACAATACGGCGATAAGGCGATATTACAGTTTACCGACACTGGTGAGTTAACAAAATGTAAACAAATTTCGAACTAAACAAGATAATTTCCGCATTTTAGATAGTCTTATGTACGACATAAGAACGGAAGACGTGTACAGCGAAATCCAGAAACATAGTGATTGGTTTGATTTCTCGGGATACCCCAAATCACACCCACTTTTCAGCGATAAAAATAAAAAAGTTCTGGGAAAAATGAAGGATGAGATGAATGGAGCGATTATCAAAGGTTATTTTTGACGGGATAATTTCTTAACTTTACGAATTATATTAATATCCTTTCAATTAGAATTCGTGGGATTGAGGCCGAAGCTCTATTCAATATTATCCGAAGTTGGGGAGAAGAAAACGGCAAAGGTGATATGTCGCCGTGTTGTGAAGCGTTCCATTACCCATTCTGATTATCGCGAATGTTTATTCGACGAAAAAGAGACTACTTGCGTTATGAAAAGGATTCTCAGCGATAAGCACAATCTCTATACAGTTAGACAAACAAAGAGCGCCTTATCACCTTGCGACAACAAAAAATACATACTCGCTGACGGTATCAGAATATTGGCTTATGGTCATTATTTCATTGGAACTTTTAATAAAAAATGTGAAGCAATGGAATAAATGAAAACAAATTTTAAAAAATCAGAATTTTATTGAAACTTTTTGTACATAGCTATAAAATATGGCGACAAGCCAAAGCTATCGAAAAACATACGCAATTTAAATGGAAAATAAAATGTTTTAAGATAGATTTATTGAGTAATTCTTGTACATATATTCGGAAATCATACGATCATTAACATTTTTATTTTTAGTAAATCGTTTTATTATATCAAACATTTTAACTCCCCTACATCTATACAATGAGAAATAGACACAATACCCGCCACAAGTTTGACTTAATTCCCCCTGTAGTTGGCGTGAATTAAACGTAACAGTTAGGCTATTTCGCTCTACAAAATCATTAAATTTAAATAAATCCGGAGGATTTCCATAGCTTTCAAAGAATTCAGTGTTCTTTTTCCTCGAAATGTATATAACCGTCCAGTGTTCCCCCCCCCCTTTTTGAGGTGTCAGTATTCACAATGTACAGAGAGGGGAACGTTTTAACAGTTAGTGGTAGTTTATCCGCCGCAAAAATACCCCTAAACAGATTTTTAGCGTATGGGTCGCGCCTTAATATTCTCTCAAGTTGTTGGGAGTCCATTATGAGCTTTGATCGAATAGAACAGCTCGGTTTTTGTCAATTTCAATCAAAGATTGGAATTCGGAATAGTAAACGACGGCAATTGTAGCCGGTAGCGCTTCGGCAAATATTAACTCCAATCGGACACTACCGTTCTTTATAAAGTTGAAACTTACAGTCGAACTGCCATTCAGGTCGGGGGTCAAGTCGAATACGAAAAGAGCATTACCATTGGCGAACTTGTCACGGTCAATGAAATTACCCTCGTCGATATTCCATTGTCCGGTTTGAAGAAAGAGATTGGCGTACGATCTCATACATAGGTTATCCTTAAAGTTGGGGTTTAAGGGTTTATGGGGTACGCTAACCCCATCAACGGATAAGGTGATTTGAGTCACCGCTTCATTTTTAAAATTAAAAGGCGACATTTTATAATCACCCAAAAACGCGTTCTGGTCTACAAATCCAATTACAACTTTATTCGGTTGTTGACCGCTAAATAAATTGTCTTTGACTGCTATTTTACTTCCTTGAGATATGGAAAACGTATTACATTCCGTACGTGTTATGGGGTGGCCAATTCCAGGGTTTTGGCGTGTGATATCATAATCTCGGGGGTTAGTTTAACTCTTCTTATGAATAACGAAGCGTGGGTAAATATAACTTTCGCTTTAATTCCATCCGCATGTAAGCAGAATTCGTTGGGACTTTTGATAAATTTAAAATTCACATCGACCAGGTTAGGGATGAAGCGATTTTGCTGGCATATATCGGCGTGTACGACACCGATCAAGTCTATAACCCCATTTTGGGCGAATTTACTCCGTTTCTCAAACCCTTCATTTTCGTTAAAGTCGTCAAAATGCCCCGCCGTATCTTTGTAGAATAGTGCCCCGGTCAAAAAACTCTTTTTCGCTGGACCACCAAATGTCAATAGCGTTTGAATCATGCTCTTGAATGCGTATTGTTGAGGACATGATGTAACTGATCTATCATTCAATGATACGTGTAGTTCACTAAAAAGACTGGAGAGTAATAGGTTTTCGGGTCCAACTTTATCCGCCTGAGTTGTCAAATTACCATCCGCATCGTACACAGCGGCTTTAGGTAGAGACCCATCCGCTTTAACCACTTTTACTTCGTTTATCCTGTCTTTTGAAAAAAAGCCCGATTTTTAGACGAGACTACGCCTATCTCTTCCATTCTTATCAAGAATGCGAAATGAAAGCTATTTCTAGCAGTTTTAACTACGTTCTTCGTGTTAAAAACCCCATGCCAATTGGGGTTGAAAATTTGCTCAGTCGGGTTGAATCTGGCGATACAGAACTTGAGAGTAATTTAGCTACTTTCTTGGGCCATATTCGAGGTACTAAGGACTACTGGTATAAAGTTCTTAGATCCGTTCTAGCGATGATTCGGGAATTTGGTCCTCCTACCTGGCTCTTGACTTTTAATCCGGCCAAATACGATAACTTGGAACTACACGATCATTTGAGAAAAATGAATTCAGACGTTCCAGGAGTAGAGTCGATGACGGTGGCTGAATTGTTTAATTTCGACCCACTTAGCGTCAATATGCACTTTCACAACAAGGTGCGGTCGCTGTTAAACAACTTTGTCTTGTGTAAGCAAAATCCAGTTCTTGGCATGATAGAACATCATTTTTTGCGGGTTGAATACCAATCTCGAGGTTTACCTCACTACCACATGCTATTGTGGGCCAAGGACGCTCCAAAGATCGGAACTTCTTCGGCCGAGACTATTTTGGATTACGTTCAAAAACACGTCACGTGTTCGATGCCAAGCGCATCGGCAAGTCTGGAGCTGCACCGGCTGGTAAAAAAATGTCAAACTCACAAATGCACCTCCAGTTGTTATAAGAAGGTCAAAAATTCTAAAAAGGGATTGAAAGTGTGTCGTAACGGTTTCCCTCGAAACGTAACAAACATTGCCGCTATGAATTCCGTTAGATCAGTTACTCGTCACCGTAAAATGAAAAAGGTGCAGAAACGAATGTACGACTTGCCGAGAAAACAGCACAAAGTTTTAATAAATGATTACAAACCCACGCTACTTTTGGCTTCCAAAGCGAACATGGATTTGCAATTTGTCGCTGACAAATCGGAAATAGTGGCAAACTATGTCACGGCTTACGTGACAAAGGGAGACTTGGCTGACATGGACCAAACTTTTGCCGAGTTAGGCAACGAAAGTTTGTCCAAAAAATTATTTGCCTATAGATTGAAATCTTTGACGTGCAAGCAAATAGGAATTTATGAAGCTCTCGATATGATGCTGGGCCAAGACCTTTACAACAAGTCTGACAGAACTAAATTTATAAACACTAACTTGAAAGAAAACCGATCGAGAATTTTGAAAGGTTACAAGGAACTCGCGCGATTGAGGGAAACTGACCCCGAAAGCACGGACACTTGCCAAAAAGGGTTCGTCGACGACAAATATCCGAATCGTCCTGACAGCTTGGAAAATCTTAGTTTGCGGGAATTTGGTCAGTTTTACGATTATGCGATGCGCTCTGAGGGTGTCGAGAAAAATGCGAATGTAATCCAGTTGAAAAACAATCTGGGTTTCATGAGAAAGAGAATTAAGCCGTACATAATAGAGCACTTCATTCACGACCCGATAGAGGAGAAAGAACAGTATTGTCACGCTCTACTGATCCTCTTCAAACCGTGGCGTGACGAAACTGAGCTATTGGGCGATTTTGAAACATACGCCGATGCTTTCGAAAACTCGCTT
Organism: Phalangium opilio; assembly: GCA_019434445.1. Lineage (NCBI taxonomy): Eukaryota > Metazoa > Arthropoda > Arachnida > Opiliones > Phalangiidae > Phalangium > Phalangium opilio. The sequence continues at coordinate 28,256 of JAEQBA010004084.1, forward strand.
TCGGTGTTAAAAGACATGAGAGAATACCACGAGAAACTCTCGGTTTCCAAAGAAGTTGAAAAGAAACGGAAGGCTTCTAAAAAGGCGAAAGAGCCAGAAACCATAGTCTCGGAGACTGAAAGTGACGACAATGAAAATGCGCTGCAAGGGAAGGAAATTGTTATCGAAACCGAACACGCGATGGCTGATGTGGAAGCTGCCATGGAAATGAATTTCGAGACTGATGTTGACAATGTGGCGTTACTAAACTCGGATCAAAGGCGAATTTATGATCACATCATGGATCACTTCTCCCAAGAGGGAGAAAAATCTGGAAACAAGTGCCTTTTTGTGTCGGGACCTGGTGGCACTGGCAAATCGTTTCTTATCGACACTCTCGCCAACGCCCTAAGGCGGCGCTTTCAAAATCGTGCTAGCGTGGCAATTGCCGCGCCAACGGGTTTGGCAGCGTTGAATGTTAATGGCGTAACATTACACAGATTACTAATGTTGCCGGTAGATCATGGGCGTATTGCCGAATACCATTCCCTAAGTTCTGACAATATGAGCATTATGAAAGAAACTTTGGATAATTTAAAACTGTTAATTATTGATGAAAATTCTATGGTCTCATCGGTTTTACTGACACACGATCACTTGAGGCTGAACGAATTTTGGGAAATGAACCAACCATTTGGTGGAGTTGTATTTATTCTTGTCTTGGGAGACTTTTTCCAATTGCCACCGGTTCAAGGAAATCCCGCGTTTATCAAAATCACTTCCGAAGAAGCCAGACTTAGATTCAATTGCATCGGAGGAAGTGATCTTTGGAAGTTTTTTAAATACGATGAACTAACGCAAAATGTTAGACAAGCCAACGACCAAAGTTACGGCGACATTCTAAGCAGAGTTAGAATTGGAAATATTTCCGAAGCTGATGTTGCAACCTTAGGAACTAGATTGGTTGAGGGAGGTCAAAACATCGAGGTGGCTATGGACCTTTTCATTAAGCTGTCCAATGAAGGGTTTCACCCAATTTGTTTGATGCCTAAATTAGCCATGTGCGTAAAATTCAACTTTGATATGCTGCGAAAAAACGGCGAGAAAGTTGAAGTCATTCGTTGTCAGGATAGACTCGCTGACTATGGGAAAAAATGAATAAAAACATTCTCAGGAGACTGCAAGGGCTAGAAAACGAACCGTCCAAAACAGGCGGTTTGGAGAGCGAGTTAGTTCTTTGCGTTGGCTGCCGAATAATGGTCAGAAGGAATATCAGTTTTGAAAAAGGCGTTGTAAATGGTACGATGGGTTTCGTAACTGGATTCAAGAAGGACGAACAAGGAAACGTTACTGGTATTTTTCTCAGAGTAGATCGCGAACCGAATAACGATGACGCTAACACTGACTTTTTAGTTGAGAAAATTTGCGTCAAATTTTTGCTCATGGCAAACATTTACGTTAAACGCTCCCAGTTTCCCGTCATCCTGGCGTACGCTATTACGATACACAAAAGCCAAGGCATGAGTTTAAAATGCGCCATTATGGATTTGGGTCCGAATTTATTCGGAACTGGCATGGCGTACGTGGCTTTATCGAGAGTGACGTCCTTAGCCGGACTCCATCTATTACAGTTCGATCCGACTAAAATTAAGGTGGATGGACGAGCCATTATGGAGTATAACAGGCTTCGCAAAAAATATAGGCCTGATCTGCCTCTTTTGGAAATAACGTAGTTGAAAGAAAGTCGAGGTGGGAAAAGAAGTGCGCCTACACTATCTAAAAGCCTTTTAGAAGGCGAGGAAGAGAGATGTGCAGAAACACCGAAGAAGAAAAGGAAAACCCAACAGAGTTTGGATAGTTTTCCCTTGAAGGGTTTAGCTAACGATGACCAAGTAACGTGCTATTCTAATAGCGTTTTGCAACTACTCTTATTAGTGCCGGAATTAAGAGAATTGGTTAAATCTTACAATGGATCATTCGTTGAAAAACCAGTTTTACGTTGCCTCCATAACACGATAAACGACATCGAGAGTTCTCAAGGAAGCTTCAGTCGTAAAGGGTTGGAACTGAGAATGGCTGTCGGAAATCATTTTACGCTAAACGATCAACAAGACGCCAGTGAATTTTTGATGGTCCTTTTGACGACACTAAGTCAAGAAATGGAAGCCGATTACTCTAAAGCTCTGAAAGATCTTTTTTGGTCAAAGTCGCGAAACGTTACCAAATGCCCCAATTGTCAAGTTGAACAAAATTCGGAGAATATTGTTGAAAGCAACATTTTCAATCTTCCACTAGAAAACCGAGATAAAATTGATTGGAAATCTCTAGAAAAAAGGATGAGATTAACAGAGGTGCCATGCGTATTTTGTAACAACCCAAAAATACAAGAGCGTGATGTATTGATATCCAGCGGGAAGTACGTATTTTTGTGTCTTCTCCGTGGCGATTACAAAGATGGTCGACCAATTAAGATTTCGACCAAAATATCAAGTTTTGAAAATCAAAATGTCACTATGAGTAAGATGCTTTTTAAAACTAAAGGGGTGATTATTCATAAAGGTGAATCGTTGGCCGAGGGACATTATGTGAACTTTGTGAGAAAAGACAACGGCTGGTACGAGGTCAGTGATACAATGATCAGAAAAAGGGAGAGATTCGTCAGTAACTTGACTGACGTCACTGTTCTGCTCTTGGAAAGAGTCCAGACGCATTAAAGAGAATCTAACGTGCTTGAAGAATCCATATCAAAATTACCCCGAGTAAAGTCCAAAATTTCAATATTCATACCAGAAAGGAGCATCATATCTGTCAAAGATATACTAATAGTTTCATATTCCCTTTAAAGTAATTTATGACTGGGTAAGATTGTTAATCCTAGAGCAAGTTTAAGGTTAACGATGGTTCTGGAGTAATTTTGATGTTGCCTACTATAATAACCGTGAAAGGGAGAGGAGGGAGGATTGTAGGGCCATGCTATTGTTACGAAAAAAAGGCGATGATTCTTGCATTAATTTTAGAATTTTCTAGTGAAGGGTTTTTAGTACTCTGTATTAGTCTTGCCCCAATGGTGTTTTCTGCAAAAAACACGCTAAAAACGTAACCCCTGTTGGTAATGCTATGTGATTAAATATAATTCTTTAATAAGCTGGTGAAACTATTGAGACAAACTCATCCTATTAGTTAACATTGAACAGATTTTTTGAACTGAGATTTAGACACTCGTATCCAAATTTTAAATAAATACTGATTAAAATTAATATATTCAAAGAGTTTTCTAAATATCAGTTTCGCATCTTCCATTTTTTTCTCTTTTAAGCGCGCTATTTTTTTTAAATTAAGACGCCCATAACTTTTTTACATTAACAATTTAAAACCATTCAAAAACATTAAATTAAATTAATCTAATCTAATATTATCCTGTTACAATATCAAAATTAGCAAAGCTTTTATGTTTAAATATTATCTAGTAATATAACCTTTTCTTTCTATAACTTATCAATAATGTTTACCCGTCCCAATCCGATGCCACTTACAAAAATTGATTTTTAAACTATTTATTAGTTAGGCTTAAAAAAAGCCATATGAACTTATTAATTTGTCCTATAACTAATATCCTACTATTGTTGTATAATTTGTTTTTATAAAGTGTGAAAATTATTTCCCAAATTGTGGTTACCAATATATATAGACATTACCCTTGTTATTAAAACAACTAAACCATTTTTCCAATTAATATTCCAGGAAGTTTTGCATAGTCTCTTTGTGTTTCTCACCAGCTGGGGTAGTCTGTGTGGCAGATTGCATTGCGTAAATCCAACAGGGGTACAATTTGCAAAGCCTTCTGGAATATTTTTTTCCCCAAAAATTAATAACCTTTTCATTGTCCCTTTGGTAACCCACGCGCAAAACAATAATTGCCATGTTCTAGCAGCACTGTTTCCAAACTTAAAGTTAAGAGTTGCGTGACAAAATTTTAAAAATAGACCCTCAAAATCTTATATTTAAATGAACATATAATTGCCAGTAAATTGTAAAGTTTTCTTTCAACCCCCGCCCCTTTACATAACTAATATAACGAAGATCAAAATTATTCCGAAATAAATACTACAAGCTGTGTATATTTTCAAGTTTGAAACATACAATTTAAAGACTAATTTCGTACGACTACATGCTAAGCTTCAACAGAAAAATAATTCATCATAGCTATTACCAGTATAATAAAAGACTAAACCTACACAGCTCAAAAATATGATGATCATCATCATTAGAAAAAACCCGCAACAAGACTTCGATAGACAAATCAAGAAATATATTCAACTTCTCCACCGAAATAACAGACACTTTATACTGGCGTGTTCAAAGAGTGAGAGCGTCTTTGGATTAAGAACAGCAAAGATATTCAAAGAAATAATCTTTCTATTGGCTTGAGTCAGTGTCTATAGAACATCAAGCTGTATCAAGGCCAAATAATACATGTAACCTCTTTGGTTTCCCTATATAATTACGTTACGGCTTGGCAAGCCGTGCCTACAAGTTCATCAACACAATAGAAGTTCATAACAGCTATAGATTCGCAAAAAAACCTTTTTCGGGCAAAAGTTGCCTCAACGTTGTTAAAATTTAGAACAGCAATGGATTGTTTCTAAAATTATGTGCTTGACTATGTTGGGAGTTGGGCGCACTCCTGTAAGCCAAGCTTCTGGGCAACAAAGTTTTGAGGGAATAAGGGACTTGTCAGCATGCCTACCCTACAGGAACTGACTACCCCGCGTCCGCGGGTGGTGAAATACCCCAAATCCCCCCTCCTTCACCACTCGATTAAACCTCAAGTACTTCACTCGTTACTCTAAAATACCAACTGATTAACCTTGGATTTCAATTTTCATCAAAACGCCTTAAAGCTAATATACCATGATGGTATATTACATTGTTTAACGGACGTTTGCCAAACAAAGCAAGGTCGAGGGAACCAGTAAAAATTGCTGCCAATTAATGACGTTAAGCAGTAATGCCTTCTGAGTTCAATAGTAATAAATATAGAAAAAAAAATAAAATCAACTGGATTGGAGATCTCGCTACCAAACACAAGGCACCTCATTAACTCTCTGAACTGAACTGCAGATTCTACATCAACAAAACAAAATCAAGCGCGATGGAACCAGTTAAAAAACTACAATTAATGACATTAACTCCCAACGCCATCTGAGTTCAATAGTAATAAATATAGAAAAAAACTTAAAATCAACTGGATTGGAGATGTCACTAACGAAATACAAGGCACCTCATTAACTCTCTGAACTAAACTGCAGATTCTACACCAACAAATCACTACCAATTTTAAAAAGCATCTTTAAGTATATTAGGACTAATTTAACAAACTCCCCTTCCCTTTTTTATACCTTAAAAAAATATAATATTGAAACACATGCTTACTATTTTTCTGGCAATTATATAGTCTCAATTTGACAATCCTAGGATTAAATGTGTATAAATATTTTTTCATCATTGAATTGTTCACTTGAGAGATTAACAAAATTATTATAGGCATTCATACGATAATGTTGAAGTCTCTCACTTTTTAAATCCAACCTTCACGTATCACTGTCCTTGAACATTTTTTTAATCCCTCTCACGCATTCATTGTGAAACTTACATTTTAGATTCATTTAAAATTAATTATAGTTACTCTTAGCTTTTCCCTATTAAGGTCTATTTTTTGGCAGCAGGACGCAATCGCTAATTATCCTCAAAAGCCTTTCTGGTGTCAAAAACAATTTTCTTTGGAAAAACCCTTTAAAATATGCAACTTTTACCTTTAAACGTAAAAAACAATATATTTATTGACTGGAATAATTTATAATGAATACTATAATTAAATAACAACTAGGGAAATTAAGCCCAAATTACGTGGCAAGTATCAAACCAAATGTTTATTTAAATAAATCTTTTGCGCCTTCCAATATCATAACAATGCGTGTTTAAAAACTTGAAAATAGTCAAACAAAAGCATTCTTAAAGGGATACTATCAGCTGAAAATTTTAGTACCGTATTTTATTTTTTCCTGGTTTGTTTTAATTAAATATGAAGTCTCTAATTTTTCTGATTCTTCAAACATTTTTTCAATGAAAATAAAAATTTTTAAAATTTGTTAGGCTTCTTCAATTAAAAATGAATATATTTATTAAACAATGAATTTGTTACAAAATGAATTTAGTAATCTCTTTATTAACACTATTTAAATTGTGATATTTGTACTCTTTTAAAATATTACACTGACTAAATTTTACTTTTTAAACTTTGGAATTATTTGCAAACTACTATCAGAGTCTGAATTTTCACTCTCACTTTTATTACCGATGAAATCACTTTCATTTTCTTCTTCCTCTTTGAGATTATCGTCTATGTACAAGGAATAAAATTAGGAAATTACATTTAGGGAACTATTATTTTCACCCTTGCCATACTCTCAGCAAACTCGAGGCGAAAAGTAACTGGGTTACTTTCTCTAATACTCTCCGTAATGTGGAATAAAATAGTAACTTGAAAGTAACTCGGTTACTTTCTCGGTTACTCTCCGCGAATTCAAGACGAAAAGTAACTTGAAAGTAGAGATGGGTCGATACCGATGCCATATCGGCATCGGTACCGATATTTGGCCTTAACCGATATATCGGTATCGGTTAAAAATGAACCGATATATCTACCCGATATTTTTTGAGGAAAATAAATACTTATGTTGAGAGTAGATGACGCCATAAGACCTAAACTCTGAGACAGCACAGTTTTTCATCTATTTTTTGATAACGTAACTAGTGTCTAAAATGGGTTTTTCGTATGATAAGCCAGTTTTATAGTTTCAAATACCGAAATTGGATCGAGAATCATCAATAGAGATGGGCCGATACCGGTACCATATCGGTATCGGTTTGATATCGGTTTAATCGAAGGATCGGGTAAAATATCGGTATCGGTACGTATCGGTTTCCCAAGTATCGGATCATATCGGTATCGGTTTAAACTGGTATCGGCCCATCTCTACTTGAAAGTAACTCGGTTACTTTCTCGGTTGAATGTATCGTCAAAATAAATTTGTAACATTCTTCAATTAAAAATGAATATATCTATTAAACAATGAATTTGTTACAAAATGAATTTAGTAACCTCTTTTTAAATATATTTGTACTCTTTTAAAATATAACACTGACAAAATTTTAATTTTTATACTTTGGAATTATTTAAAAACTATTTAAAAACAACGAATTTATTACAAAATGAATTTAGTGATATCTTTTTAAACACTTTTTAAATAGTGATATATGTACTCTTTTAAAATATTTCACGGACAAAATTTTACTTTTTAAACTTTGGAATTATTTCTGAACTATTATCAGTGTCTGAATTTTCACTCTCACTTTTATTACCGATGAAATCACTTTCATTTTCTTCGTCCGTTTGAGATTCTCGTCTATATACAAGAAAAAAAAATTAGGAAATTATATTTATGGCACTTATAATTTCACCCTTACCATTAGACTCTTCGCTTGCAATTGACTCCTTCTCACTAAAATCGTCTTCTGCTTTTTTATCCTTCTCCAATTTTTCTTTTTCTTATTTGTCTCTTAAGTTTTGTAGTTTATTCTTTTTGGCATATATTTGTTTATCCTCTTTGGCCTTTTGTTGTTTATCCTCTTTGGCCTTTTGTTGGTTTTCCTCTTTGGTCTTGTGCCTTTTCTTCTTTTCTACCATTTTTCTTTTTACCTCTTGCACCTTTTTTCATTTGTCCACTTCAAAATTTTTTTATTTCTTCCTCTTGTAACTCCTCAAAACTAAAATCGTCTTCTGCTTTTTTATCCTTCTCCAATTATTCTTTTTCTTATTTGTCTCTTAAGTTTTGTAGTTTATTCTTTTTGGCATTTTTTTGTTTATCCTCTTGGGCCTTTTGTTGTTTATCCTCTTTGGCCTTTTGGCCTTTAGTTGTTTTTCCTCTTTGGTCTTGTGTCTTTTCTGCTTTTCTACCATTTTTATTTTTACCTCTTGCACCTTTTTTCTTTTGTCCTCTTCAATTTTTTTTATTTCTTCCTCTTGTAACTTCTTTCTTTTGTCCTCTTGAATTTTTTGTATTTTCTCCTCCTCTATCTTTCTTTTGTGCGACTTAAAGGAATAGCGACGTGGATTAAAAATTATCTCAAATCTAAAGAAAACCTTACTTTTTTGAGAGTTTAAACTCTTCTGATTCCAAAAATATGCTTGATTAATAATTAAATATGAGGGAAAACACGGGAAAAAACACTTTGAAAACTTGAAATTTGGGGGACAAAGGCAAATTTGCGGAGAAGATTTTTGGCGGGTTTTCTCCTTGCTACGTCACTCACGGCATCTCGCGGAAACGCCAAGCGCGAGACTCCCGAGTCTACTAATGCGGCGCGCGCGCGAATCAGAATAAATTAGGCTTAACGCGGCGCTGAGACACTAACACGCGCGTCACGTGAGCGACATCTAGAGTGAAAATTTCTCCTTACTACGTCATCAAACGAAACAAAATCTCAACTAGGCCTTTTCCAAACACAAAAATTTGATTGCAATTTAATAAATTGCTACGAAACCAAATAAAAAAGTAAACATATCATAATAAACTAGATTTTTCAAGGATTTTTTTAGCATTTTAAGTTTGTGGATGACGAAAATTATGTCACTAACACTTTAAGCTTTCACTTTTCAATTACATGATCATTTGGAATTTCATTTTTTCTTTTTTGGAGGTTTCGATTGAAGGTGTGGCTTTTCTTTGTAATTTTACCACACTTCACACATCTACACTGCTTTAGCGATGTAAATGCTTCGCAATACAAAAAATGCAAACAATATGCTAGATTTAGGTCTCCACTATTCGGATTTTGACTAGCCGCAGAATGGAATTTCTTTGATTATTCGCATGGTAAAAGCCCCTGTGACGGTATTGTTATGTCGTGCTTCCTTGCAAAACATCGAAAATTATCAGATATTAAAGCCTTATCATATTCTATGAATGGCCAGTAAGAAGAATTCTTGTACTAATTTTTTTTTCATTTCGAAAGAGGATGTTAAACTTCATCAACTATCTCTTAAAGAAAATCTTTCCGAGACTAATACTGTCATTGGCCCTCGAAGCCACCATAAATTCATTCCCACATCACACAGTAAATTACAAATGTACAGAATTTCAAGTGATTCGTTCAGCACAAATGTTATGGTCGCTATAGATGAAGATGTTGGTACTAACGTGAATATAATTACATTTGATGATATTTCTGTTGATGCCAAGGTGAATACAATTACATTAGATGATATATCTGTTGATGCCAAGGTGAATACAAATACATTTGATGATATTTCTGTTGTAGAGTTCGTAACAGCAAAATACGATAAAGACGTGTATGTGGTTTCAGTGATGGATGCCATAAAAAAGAAAATGACTTCCTTTAGCAGGTTTTTGAAGAGCGACAAAGTTAAATCGGAACTTTCTAGGCAAATTTAGGGAAATTGACAATTCTCAAACACGTAAAGATAATATCCCTCCAAAGTTTTATCTCTTCCTTTCCCGTTTTTCCCTCATCGGATGATTTTAATGTGTACAAGAATATGCTTATTGGTTGTAAAATGTCGTCTGATATACAGTATATTTGCTATGCTTTGTATACTGCTTTAATATTTCATAAATTTTAACTTCAGTATTTGTTCATAAAAAAAGAAACATTTCTATATCTGGGTAAATAAGTTTGTATTATTATTAGTGAGTGGGGGAGGGTCGCGCCCTAGCACCGATGTCACAGGCATATTGTGCACCCTCGTGTTCAGGCTTTGAATTGACCCGTGGCCACAGCGTAGCGTAGAATTCGCTCCACCGTAATAGAGGAGACCCGCGAGGGTTCCAAAGTGTGCGAATCAAAAGAATAGTCTAAGCGAGGCGAAGCAGTCGCACTCGCAAAGTACGTGGGCGGATGTTTCTTCCTTCTCCTGACACGACCTACAGAGAGGGTCGTCGGCAAAACCCATCAGATGGAGGTGCCTATTAAGCCGACAGTGCCCGGTCAGAAGACCGGTGGCCAGCCCAATATCCCATCTGCTGAGCGAAATTAGGTCTCTAACACGAGACCTGCAGGGACCATTGACTAACAGTTTTGTCTGTCTCTGGCCCTCCATGTTATGCCAGAGCTGGTTTTGTATGACAGTCAACCTGTCATGCAGACACCGTTTGACGTGCCTGTAGCGGATGGGGACGGCCGGCTCCGGCCCCAAGAGCTTGGCCTCCGCACCCCTTTTCGCAAATCTATCGGTTTGCTCATTGCCATGATATCCGCTATGCCCTGGAACCCAGTACAACAGAACCCTGTTGCAGGATGCCAGTCGCGCTAGCAGATCAAGGCAGCTGCGCACCAGTTGAGAGGTAATCTGACACTGGTTCAGCGCGTTCAGGGCGGCCTGACTGTCAGAATAAATTCTCACAGTCCGTCCGGTATACCCTTTGTTAATACAGTAATCTGCGCAATAACAGATCGCGGCAATTTCCGCCTGGAACACACTAGCGAAGGTGCCCAGGCAAGCAGAAAAACCGACCCTGGTGGTTTTGCAGTAATAGCCGGCGCCAGCGCCGTAATCAGTCTTGGAACCATCGGTGAACCAAATAGTTTCACCCCCAGTGCCAAGAGGCAGCAGGTTAGTCCACTCTGCCCGACTGGGGAAGTGGATGCTGAATGGCTTAGTGAAGTCAAAACTGGTAACGGTTTTGTCAGAGCACATCGTTAGCGACGGCTCAAGTGCGGCGTACTCCCGAAAGAGCTTCGTATGGCTGTAATCCCAAAGTCTTGGAACCCAGCAGCCACTAATGTTGAGCCTGTAGGCCCCCATGACAGCCTCCTCATTAATGAAGAGATGAAGAGGAAGCATGTCAAGGAGCACCTCCAGGGAAGCAGTTGGGGTCGATCTCATGGCCCCCGTAACACCAATGCAGGCAAGCCTTTGAAGCTTGCGCAGGGCAGCCTGCACCGTCTAAAGCCGGACCCTTGTCCACCAGACAAGTGCCCCGTAAGATAGTATGGGTCTGATGATCCCAGTATAGAGCCAGTGTACAGCCTTGGGGTTGAGGCCCCAAGTCTGGCCGACAGAGCTCCTGGTCCTCCAGAAGAGCATCTTGGCCTTCTTAATACACCGATCAAGATGCGGCTTCCATGTGAGTCTGCAATCAAAGGTCACCCCCAGGTATTTCACCTTGGAGGACTTTGTCAGGACCTGGCCAAAGAAAGAGATATCATTGAACAAATCCTTAGTATTCTTCCTCGTAAAAGGAACAAGGACAGTTTAATCAGGATTAACCGTGAGGTTAACCGCCTGACACCATTGCTCCACGTTAGAGAGAGCAGATCTCATAAGCGCGGTAACAGTATCCGGGAACTTCCCGGTAAAGACTATCGCTACATCGTCCGCATACCCGAAGCAGCTACAGCCCCCAGCACCCCCGAGCCTCCCCAAGAGTTCGTCCACCACCAGGCACCACAACAGGGGGGAGAGCACTCCACCCTGAGGGCAGCCCCTGCTGGTAGTCACCCCTAGAGAGTCCCCGAGGAGAGACGCCGTCACCTCTCGGTCGGTCAGCATGGACTTGATCCAGCGGCCAAGAGTGTCGCTGATGCCAAATCTCTTGACAGCTTCAGTAATAACCGAGCTAGAGACCTTGTCAAAGGCCCCCTCAATATCGAGGAAGACGGCCAGTGAAATTTCCTGAAACTCGAATGCCCTATCCAGGCAATTCGTAAGGCCGTGAAGGGCCGTCTCAGTGGATTTGCCTTTTTGGTAAGCAAATTGTGAAGAAGAGAGAGGAGTTACCGAAAGTACCTCGTCTCTAATGTACCTGTCCACCAGCTTCTCCAGAATTTTGAGGAAGGAGGTCAGGCATATGGGCCTAAATGCCTTCGCCTCGAGATAGGAAGCCTTCCCGGGCTTGGGAATAAAGATGACCCTAGAGCGTTTCCAGTCATGAGGTATGTGACCGAGAGCAATGCAGAGTCTGTAAATCTTGCATAGCGGAGAGGCGATGTGGTCTAAGCCCTCCTGCAAAAGCAGAGGGAAGACCCCATCGGGTCCCGGAGATTTGTAGGGCTCAAAACAGTTGACAGCCCACCGAAGCTTGGGAATCGTGACAACCTGTCTGGGTACAAGCCAGTCTTCCCTTTTAGCCCTGTGCAGGACAGGGTAGAGAGAGTCGGGGTTTGTTGGATTGATAAAAGTAGAGTCAGGAAAATGGACCTCCAGCATGTGCTTGAGAGTCTCAGCCCCAGACTTAGTGTACACACCATGCCGCAGCTTAATAGCATTAAGTCGATGTGTGCTGTCGTGCGCTAGAATCTTCATGACCCTAGCCGTAGCAGGGACATTGGAGACTTGCTCACAGAAGGTCCGCCAGGAGTCCTTCTTAGCAGCTCTTAGTCAGGCTAAAATTTGCAAGCCGCGGTAGACGGCTCCCCGAAGGTATTCCATCCAGCGCCCCTAGAATCGCCTTCTGGATTGGGCCCACGTCTTCCTCCGTGATGACCGCCTTCGGATAGCCTTTTTTAACAATGGCCATCTTTTTTGCGCTGGCGGCGTCACTATAGGACTTAGCCCTTTTTGCCGCCACCTGCGAGGTGCTGGGCGAGGGAGTCGAGTCGTCCGTTCTAGGCCTCTTCAATTGGGTGCCACGTGCCACCGCACCCCCAGCGGGGGTGGAGGCCGTTTCAGACCCCGGTTTGGCCTTTTCCCGAGCAATCTGTCGTTTACGGCGACGTCGCACGGTACGTTTCGAAGCCTTACCAGTCACACGCACCGATAAATCGGCACGAGTATCGCTGGATACAGGCCCTAGCGTAGTGGTATCAGTGTGGGTTCTGCCCTGAGCAGACCGTAGGTGTTGTAGTTTTAGAGTTGTTGTTTGATGTGTTATCCATAAGAATCCCACGAGTAAGGGGGCAATTAAACGGTCACTACCCGGTAGTCCCCCACCCGGGTGGAAGGCTAGATACAACGGGGTGTCGCCTGGTGCCCCGAGGGGATCGTTAGTAATACCGTAGTTTTACTTCCCCAGTACCATGCAGCCCTCGGCACGATGCCTCAACACCTTGGCTTGGGAAGGACGCGTATCTGCTTAGCCCACACAACGTAGTGGTTACCAGCTCTCACCACCGAGGAGGTGTGATACTACGCATTGATGAGGACCCAAGCTAGCGTGTGTAGAGTTAAGAACGCGAGCGGGAAGCCAAAGCAAGAGGGGGGAAAAGAGAGAACACCCCATCTAGCATGCGTCCCCAACTTCGAGAGCCGAGTAGAAAGATACAAACGACACGATTCAACAAGAACAAGAATAATTTTAGAAACAACGCAAAATTGAAACGAGACGTTTAGGGCTTAAATAAGAGTTGAGTACTTGATTTAAGGGTTAGGAGGAACTGGCCTCCGTACCAACGAAATTAAATACATCCATATAAGATTTATCTAAATCCGGTAAAAATTACAGTGTCAGTGCTTAAGGAGAAAGAAACATTGAAACTTAATTGCGAATAAACTATAACAGAAGTACGATAGGGGACTAGAAGTATCGAGTTTACTAAAATTCTTCACTTGGCGAAGGTGAATATTCTGGATAAGACAGCAGCGGTTGACCCTCTGGTAGCGGTTACTGAGTTTTCCCCCCAAAACGTGAGACTCTCGGGTGGCGGTAGACGGGGGCCGAACTCGATTCAAGCACCCGCTTCGTCCGTGTACAACCCCGGCTTTAGGTTGAGGGGAATGGGGGTAGGAAATGTTTTTGGAACTCGACCAAATTTGTTTCTGTGTCTAGTGTAGGCGCAGGGATGGAATCGGCGAATAAAATCCTCAAATTTGTTCACTAGTGCCTGCAGGATCTATTACCACCAATACTAGAGCTCTTTACTTCTAGTCCCTTATCTTACTTCTGACTATAATCACATTGTGAAATATTTATTCATCACGTTGTTTCGCTTAAAGGAATAGCGACCTCATTTAAAAATTATCTCAAATCTAAAGGAAACCTTACTTTTTTGAGAGTTTAAACTCTTCTGATTCCAAAAATATGCTTAATAAATACTTAAATATGAGGTAATACCTAGAAAAAACACTTCGAAAACTTGAAATTTTGGGGGCAAAAGCAAATTTTTAGATAAGAAATTTGGCGGGTTTTTCTCCTTGCTACGTCACTCACGGCATCTCGCGAAAAAGCCAAGCATCCCAGACTCCCGAGTCTACTAAAGCCGCGGCGCGAATCTGAATAAAATAGGCTTAACGCGACGCTGAGACACAAACAGGCGTCAAGTGAGCGACATCAAGAGAGAAAATTTATCCTTACTACGTCATCAAGCGAGACAAAATTTGAACTAGGCCTTTTCCAAACTGTACAATACTTTGATTGCAATTTTATAAATTGCTACGAAACCAAATACAAAAGTAAACATATCATAATAGACTAGATTTTTCAAGCACTTTAAGTTTGTGGATGACGAAAATTATGGCAATAACACTTTAAACCAACGGCTAAACACGTCCGGTTTATTACCGAAATCTAAATGAAATTTGACGCGTCAACTTTAAGCCAAGGGTTATGGACTGCGAGTGAAGTGACCGCGACGCGTTCGAAAGTCGCGCCAGGCTTTTTAACAAACAAAAAAACGTTGCACTTACGAAAACTGAATAAAGGCCCAAATGATAGATGTTCGATCTTCGTGATAATTAATTTATATTATAATAAAAATAATTCCATAATATGAACTGGAAAAATACAAATTGTCAATTCGAGCCCCCAAACTCCCAAAGAGACACGTTTCCTAAACCATAGCCCACTCGATCCGCGCTCGCGTCGTGATGCGCAGCCTCGAGCGAGTTGGCTATGGGCTTTCAGTTTCAAAGCGGAAGTAGCAGCGTGGGAAGAACTGTACCGGACGCCTTAAGCGTGAATGGTAACTGGTAATGTAATTATTATTTATTGATTAAAATTAATCTAATTAGAAAAAAATTGAAGGAAATTAGGTTTAAAACTCGGAACAATTCCCGTAATCTAGAATTTGGCGGTCGATAATCATGTTAGTCTCAGCAGAGGTGACGACTGTTTTGTGATTTGCCCTGGACTAAGAGAAGACGCGATTTCCTATTTGAGCACTATTGCATTTAAACCAAAAAAGTGCAAATTTTTTCGTATCCTGTTGAACATTATTCTGCTTTGGATTGTTTAGTTTGGTTTAAACCACCAAGCAATGCCCCTTTTGCTGAGTTGAAGTCTGGGAACTATTCTTGCTTTAATTGTAGCCAAGTGTCCCGTTATTGCAAAACTCTAAGCGCTGAAAAAATAAAAAAATTACAAAGAACTTTATCACCTAATTCTAAAAATAAAAGATCTCCAACATCAACTCATAAGCTGAAATATTTGTCGCCAGTTTCTTTGAGAGTCCGCAACAGAAAAGCAAGGGCCAGAAGATCGTGTCTCGTTCTCCAGTTTTAGCCTTTTTCTCGATTTCAAATTTTCTCTGAACACGTAGCTTCTTTTATTGTTTCTTTGCAATTTCAAAATAGTTTGGACCGATTTTGAACTTGTATCTTTTAAATAAAAGTTAACTTGAGAAGAGAAGTCGGCTATGCGCTGCACGAAGGACGCCATTTTTCTAGAGACCGGTTTACCGGAAGCTCTAAAGACGTTACGGCCGTCTTGTTTTCTACAAAGACCGTTTATTAGTTTCAAGTCCAGCCTAAGGATAGTCCTATGTATGGTACGCGATGAAAACTTGTTGTTCGTTCGTTTTTGTACTGAGAATGTAGCTCGTTTCATACTTCCCCCGAAGGGGGTTCTTATCTACTTATGGGCTCAGTTATTCCACTCCGTTCTCTTGTCTTTTACATTTTTTACAGTCTGTGTACATAATGATATAGTTTTCATTAATATATTATGATATAAAATATAGCAGCCGTAATGGATTTTCCGATTTTGGGATAAACAAGTTTTATTATTGGGACGCTAATGGGTTGAAAGCGCACGCCAGGTAGAAACGATTTCCAATATCACGTCATTTGTTCAAAAACAATGGATATAAAACGGCTTTCCTAGTCCACTAAACTACAATATTATATAACACAGCGTGACCCATAAAGTCTAAAACTATCGTTTTCATAATCAAGCCCTGAAGTATGTAGCCAAAAGTATTTTGCATCTATGGAAAATGAAAAATTGGGAAAATGACGTACTCTTAACATTAGCTCTTATACGTCGCCGAAGAGGTGGCAGTATAACGCATTAAGATAATTCATAATCTCATTTTTATTATTCGATAAAATATAACTTTATGTGGAAATCAGCCGATTTTGATGTAATCATAAAAGATATTGTAATACCGTGTAATATGTAATCCAATCATCTCATTTATGAGTGAGTAACCCCTCATATATTCCTTTTTTAGAAAGACTGTATTATTACCTAAATATTAAATGCTGTTTGCAAACTTAAGTTTAAAAAAACAAAGTTCAAGACATGTATACCTTGAGTTACATAAAAACACACACTTTTCGTAAATCATTCTTAAATCTATTTTTGGATTAGATTACTTCCTAACTGTGCCTGACTCTGGTATCCTAGCAATATAACGCCAATTAACATAAGTAAGTAATGGTACCGAATAAGTAAACTAGGCTTGTTGAAATAATGGACCTTAATTGACCGTTTAGCTTTCCCGGAATAGGACGCTCCACACCACGTAAGATAAACTAGAAAAATGGCGCGTGTTTTTAATATAAGCCTGCAAGTAGACGTGAACGTTTTCAATTCATTTCGTAAACTAACAATGGGGTTAGGTTCAGGAAATAGTCACACCACTTACTTTTGGAATTGGAAGAGGTTACACGCTAGCTGTATCAATCAATATGTTTGACGACGGTCGTTCCTGACTTACGGTTTTATGTTTGAGAGTATAGTTCAGTAAAAACCAAACATCATTGTTTTTCCGCGCACGCACGGAACATCTGCTTTTATGGCATTAGCAAAACAGTTCGATATAAAACCTGAAAACATAATCTGTTAGTAATGCCACTCTTCATATAAATCTCTCCACCGGACTGCGAGTTAAAATGCTTTTCAAATACGGAATTTACGAAGTGAGTATAATTTTGGTTGAAATAATTATTTGGCTATGAACTCTGTGTCCTGACTCCAAACCATTCATCTGATAGTATCGCGCTAGTGATTTTTTAACTCTTATTTAACTTGTTATGAATATACTACAATTGTCTTGAGAGTTACATAAGATTTAATTTAGTCAACGCAGTATTAAGCACTACAAGAGATTTTTACCTGTACTACCTGCACTCTAAAAACTATTTGTACAAAACTGAACATATAATTGTGCAAAGCCTCAAACACTGAGAGCACACTATTGCGTTCATTTTTGAACAATAAATTCAGGTACAAAAATTGAACACCAAAACAATGTGCCAGGTTGAGCAATTCTTTGCGCATTGTTGAACACAGTGTAAGGTAGGATTTGTTTCTAAGCGATGCATTTTTTACAATTTAACACAATAATGAAATATAGTAATTTTATTTGATATCAATTATTTTCATCTAGAGTTGCTTGTTATACTTACAGTTATACAGTTTTAAGAAACGATTTTACTAACTTCATTTGAACCTAGCTATTATTGACGCTTGAGCCCTAGAGTATGCCTCTCTCGCGATTGTCTGAAAGACCATAAGGTGATGTTGTTAGATATTTAGGTGATGATAGATAATTGCATAGTTGTCAGTGAATGTGCGTCAGTAGCCCTAAGTGAAATATAGGTTTCCAGTTTTCCGTGAACTGTGAAGGCGGTCAGGAAATTGAGAACACTTTTGTTGAGATTTGAAAACTGCGAACGCGGTCCATTGGGTTAACAATAGATAGGCACAAACACACAAAGACAGATAATCGAGAACTGAACATCTTTTTGACAAACGTCACTCGGACTAGTTGCTATATTGGCTTGTTATGAGTCCAATGTCGGTTAGATATTAGTTAAATATGTGTTAGATGTTAGTCCAAGATCAGTAATACATTAGACTAATAAATGCTCGATTTTAAACCAATATGGACGCGATAATAGTCCAACATCGGTAAGAAATTTGTCCAATGTGGGCTTGGTTTTAGTTCAGTATCGGGTAGATATTAGTCCAGTAAGGGCTTGATATTAATCCAGTATTGGGAGGATACAGGTTAATTTTTGCCCACCTTTGTAAAATATGACCATTTCTGGATAATAATTGATCCCATAATAGATTCAACTTTGTATGACACTCCAAATCTGGCTTATCTTTCGAGAGTCCCATTTAGGACACTAGTTACATTATCCAAAAATGGATTAAAAACTGTGCTGTCTAAGAGTCAGCCGTTTGGATCCATTTACATCAAATATTGCACAACATTTTCTAAGAGTGCCGTCCTATAGCAAGTTCAAACCCATTACATGTAGTCACTCGCTGATAACTAGCCGAAACATTTGATTTAAATACTTCGATATTCTAGCACGGAGGAGTGTTCAGATTTGAGTGAAATAAACTTTTACAAGGGTCCCGATAGGAAAGTTATTTATGCAAGAAATCTAAATGCAGGATAATATTTAAGGAAATATGATAAAAATCATGATACAACTATCACTCACTAACAAAGAAAAAAAGTAAAACCAACAATCACTTTACTACCAACTCGAGTGATTAAAGCGTAGCTGTTAACGGTTATTAATGCTTATAATTGATCTATATCTATATAAATCAAAGGACAGACTGACTGATAATCAACGCCCAGCCCAAACCGCTTGCCCTAGAAGGCTGAAAATTTGTAGGACCGTTACTCATAAGTAGTAGGCGCGTACTAAAAAAATATTTTTCCAATCCGCCGCCTTCTTAAAAAATGGCGCCCAGAAATGTAAAATAACTTCTCTATGCAACAAAGTCCGCGCTTTTCAACCGATTTCAAAAATATTTAGTACACTGGTTTCCTTTAACCTATAGATGGGCTGAAAGGTCTTTTGGGTTCGATTTGTGGCCATCCTTTTAAATGGCGGCCCAAAACTTAAAAACCCTTTTTGATGGAATAATGTCCGCGTGAAAAGTAATAAAAAATGTCCCGATGGGCTGACGGGCAAAGCCGAGTGCCTTCGCTCCTAGGGTGGTATAAAAATATTAGTCATCAGTAAAACTTACCCATTCTTAATACCATTTTGATGGAAGTTCTTATTCCACGCGAGCGACGCCGCGGGTAACAGCTAGTCATAAATAAATCCATCGTATGCTGTAATTTTTATCAAAACCCAAGTTAATATACGCATCTTGTATGTCTAATTTTAGGGCTCTCTGGATACTCCTTTTGGAATCATTTGTCAAGATATAGCCAGATATTTTCACAAGACTCTAAAGCTTTCAGAGGGATGTGTGAAAAAGCGCGCATCACTCAGCAGCTCTCAGTTTAACTAATTAAAAATTCACCTACGCAACAGGTACGAGTTTCATGAAGTGACGGTAGAAGAAGTGGATGCCTTCTACCGACCGCGAGACATCCTGAAAGAGGTATCCACAATTTTAATGTCAACCTTGTCATTTTTTATTTTCTCTTAATATCATTAATAGGGCATGGATTTGTTCTGCATGCCGTTCTCGCTGAACGGCGGGCTTTATTACATTTTTTACGCTTTTTCGGTGCCCACCTGGTCCAGCGAAGTTATCCTCTTCTCAGGAGTTCCCACCAAAAAAACTGAGACTTCCCTTAACGGTCTCTTCATCTTCTCAGACGCCGTAAGACTCTATGCACATAAAAGCTTTTTACGAACATTTTAAGTAAATTTGAAGAGATTTTTATTTTATTTTATTTTATTTTATTTTGCTGCGTTCACGACTAGTATTTGGCTGGGTTGCTTGGGGCGGCTGTAGTAAATACCTTCGTGATAGAATAGAAAGCGTTCAGAAAAAATTTGTTCGTTTTTGCTACACCAACTTCATGCGCAATGTAGAATATAATTATGAGGACATCCTTTCGCACCTTCAATTACCTACTGTTCACGACCTATGTATCTTGACAGATTTTAAATTTATATTCAAATTAGTTAACAATGTTATACCTCTACCAGAATTACTGGTAAAACTGAACTTTCACGTGCCACGTCTCTTCAGGAATAACCCTTTCACATTTTATTGTAAAAAAGGAAACTTAATACCCCTTAATCGAATGCAGAAGTCATGCAATGCATTAAGGAACAAATTTGACCCATCCCACTTTAACCCCCAGACATCATTTGAGCAATTGGTTCCTTTTTCCCTTCCAAGGAGGGGTAGAACTTCCAGGTTTTACCGGTAGAATCAAATCAAAACCATTTAATCCTCTTTCGATTTACCTCACAGGTGACGGTTGGATTGGTCAATTGCGTCATTCTGGTCTCCATTCTTGCATCACTAATGAAAGTCGCCGTTTACAAGGCGAGACACTTTCTCCGACATTTTGCCTCCAGTCTTTACACGTTTTCTCTTAGCATGTTCCGAGTTCGTAAGTTCATTCTCACTTAACCTTAGCCCTAACTGACAAATGGCTAGACCATTTTAAGTACGCCGTATCAAAAAGGGTCTTTCTTTGACCAGGCAGGTTAAGGGTCATTTATCACACGTCTTACATTTAGGTTAGGCTTGCTCAAACTATGATAGTTATTTGTTTTTAGCGATTTCTGACAAACCCCGTTCACTTTCATACCGTATCTTGATGTTCGGGTGGTTGCTGGCAGCGCTCGTTATAAGCGCGCAACAGAACAGTCACTTTACCACCAATCTATCTATTCCTGTTTACTTTCGCATCGACACTTTCGCTGACTTGAAGCACTACAAGGATATTATACTCAAAGTACCTAAGAAAACCTTTGAGGAAATGTACCTCGCTAATTTGGTTAGAAACCTAGACGATGTCTTTCATTTAACCGAAGCGGGGCTCCTTTGGCGCATCTTAAAATCTCCTTTTATGCTGAAGAACGTGTGTTTATAATAATGTCAGCAAACATGCTAGAGAAGAGAATAGAATTTCCTATGGTTTGTTAAAATAATAGTTGGGTTTATGTCTTTAGGCAAAATCAGACTCAGTGTTCAGCAATTTGATGACTTCGATTAAAGAATCGAACAGTTACTACAGGTTTTTGGATTTGGTTGTTGACTTTGAGTTCCGTAAGAACATCAGTGGTCAGCGTCAGGTCATTATGATTAATACACTCTTGTTGCTATTGCTGGCGTCTCTCGTCATGGAGGAAGACGAGGGCCTGAAGTATCACGTGTCACCCCCACTCACTCAAATCATTCAAGGAGTTATCATCAACAGCAACGTCTCCAAACAGACTATGGAACAAATCAACCGAGGGTAAGAAATTTATTATTGAAATATTGTAATTATTAAAGTTGTGTTCAATATATATTTTGGGTAGTTGAATGGCTGTTAAAGTGGTGTGTTGTATTTTAGCATTTGTAAAAAGCGGTTTCTCATTTCAGTGGTATTCAATATATTAAGTATATTAATAGCCCAGCACTTTTAGTGTTTGACCTAGAACATGTGAACGTAAAGATGAAAATTGGTGCATGGGTTGTTTTTGACCCCACAAAAAATATACTAAAAGTCCCCTGCTGTAGAACGCGAGCTTTCGCCGTCATCTTGGAAAATGGCCGCCGGGAATGCCACATACAATGTATTCCACGTTCTTCTTCAAAAATTATGAAAATAGGTACACATTATGATTGGAACCTCATGAACATCATGGCTAAATTTTACAGCTCTGTGTTCAATAGTTTGGTCGCCATATTGGAAAATGGCCGCCGTGAATGCTAGGTACAGTATATTTCACCATATTCTTGGAAAATTATGAAAATTGATAGGTATTATAATCAGAGCTGTGTGAACCTCATAGTAAAATATTGAAGCCATTAATACGATAGTTTGGCCGCCATGTTGGAAAATGGCTGCCATCAATGTCATATAGATACAGTACATGGTTCAAAAATTATAAATATTGGTAATAATTATGTTGAAGACCGTCTTAACATCATACTTGAATATTTAGGACGTGCTACTGATAGTTTTGGCGTCATCTTCGAACGAGGGGCTGCTATCTTTCACTTGAAGGTGTACACCTGATTTCAGATTCATGAATTCCTCCATTTTCAACTTTATGAATTCATGATTCTCTACTGAATACTGAATTCTTAGAAAGAATTCAAAGAATTCACGGAATTCATCAATGTGTTAGATGACTTCACGCAAGTAGAAAATGAATTCACACCTGAATTTATGAATTTTGAAGTGAATTCGTGGAATTCATCATTGAATTCGAGTGTGAATTCGTAAATGGTTAAATGAATTCAGGGAATTCCAAGAATTCAATGAATTCATCAATATTTTAGATGAATTCACTAAATTGAATTGAGATCTCAATGAATTCATCCGTGAATTCGTCAATTTTCAAGTGAATTCACGGAATTCATCAGTAAAATCGTAAATTTTGAAGTGAATTCATGGAATTCATCAGTGAATTCGTAAATTTCGAAATTAATTCACTGAATTCCATGAATTCCTCTTTGAAATTCCAGTATTCAAATGTTTTAACTTTTTAAGTGCATTTTCGGTAAATAAATTGGTGAAGGACTTGTCACGTTACTAGTCTCTGTACACCGATTACGGGTAAAAGTTTTATAAATGAAATGTGTACACGGCTGTACCTTTGACTGTACTAAAGAGATGGCACGTAAACGTGAAATCCCTGCCCTTGGCAGTGGTTAATTAAATGATAAGACTTTACCAGTCATCGGTGTAAATTATTAATACGTTTACTGTAATGGATGGTTAAAAACCCAAACATATTTTTATAAGAAAGGGGCTCCCGAGTGAACTTGTTTTTGACCTTACTAGATTGCGCCGTTTGAAAAATTCAAATCTAGTGTGGTAACCATGGTAACAGGAAGGATTTTTGGGTGTTTTTGCTATCTGTTCTCTAAAGGCATACCAATAAACCACTAACGTAAAAGTTTGCGGGTGCTCTGACGTAGTTCTTGACTATTTTTTCAGCAAGACCAAATGAATTATAAATGCATACATAATACCTATTAAGACTTAAGAGACCTTATTCAAAACTGTTTCAACTAAATTTTGTAAAGACTAGCTATTCTAGACTAGTTATTCTCAACATGTTGATTAGAGAATATGATTTATTATGGGGTTTATACATTCTAGTGTTGTTTACGATTAGAATTTAGACCAATCTCTAACATTTCATACATATTAATCGTCATCCTGAAGATTTTTCATAATAATTGCATGTCAGAACCCTTAATTAGGCGCTACACCTAGTTGGGGGCCTTATCAGCGCCCCTCCCCATCATATTCGAAATTGAACCTGCGGAACCGCCGTCATGGCACACGGGATCAGCCAGTGGGACCGACAAACGCCACTTGAGCAGGTGACAGAAGCAGTACACCGTCAGCGGCAAGCCCAGTCAGGAGGTGGTCGGTGACAGGGAAGGATTAAGGCAGCAGAAGGCTCGAGGAGACGGGGGAGTTCTCTCCAAGCACAAAGTAGTAGGGACTATACAGATACCATAACGCCTAACCCAGTCGACAAAATTTTGATACCGTGAGGGTCAATTACGGTATCGACTGGACAATATAAGTCCAGTCCGGCCGACTGGGGAGTGGCACGACGGGGAGTAAGCGCTGCCGGCGGACAGCTACGGCCGCATTGTTGGCCGTAGCAGCTTGACGGCCCAAGGGCTGTTTGTTGCCGAGGGGACGATAGGTATGTTTATTAGTTATTTTATAATGCCCAAAAGTATAATATTTCTTAACAATAATAGACGCCAACTATCGGGGACCCCTAAAAGTGGTCATTGCCAACGTCGGGGACACCGCCTACACTGTTCGGCGTGGCGATAGAGTCGCCCAATTAATATTTACGCCGGTTATATTGCTAAGACCGGTGGAAGCGGCGGTAAATATTTTCAAGTTTTTTAATTTAGGTTTCAACATGTAACACATTTTTATGTTGTTTCTAGAGTCTAACCCCTACGTCACGCGGCAGTGGGGGGTTCGGCTCGACCGGTGTTTAGTCTTTTTAAATGGTGGTGGGTTTTTCATATAAATATTTGTTATTTTATATTTTATTGTATATATCATATGTTATTAAAAATCTTTATTCGTATATTTGTTATTCTTTTCAGACTTATAATAATAGGCTTATTTTCTAACTCCGCCTTAATTAACCTATCCAATGAAATTATCCCTTTACTTACGCTCCGCCTAATAAGACAAGTATGAACCAATTAAAACTGCCGCTTAACTCGCTAGTATGTTACATATAACACGTACTAGCTATTTAAATATCATTTACTATCGTAACAGACTTAATATGCTGTGCCTCATTTTCTTTTTTGTTTACGGGTTAATAGTCAACGTTTTGTTAACTCTTTACGAAATTGAGCGGCGAAGCAGAAAACAATTGGAAAATAAACCACGACGCCGCCCTACTGATCTCCCTTCCGAGTCAAATAACGACACGGGGTCAACGTGAAAAATGAACTCTTTAAAACATGTTTGTTTATCCTTGCTGGTTGTTGATTATTTTGTAATATATATTTTGTATTTGTTTATTACGCATATCTGTACATCTTATAAAAAGTAAATATTTGATGTCTTAAAATCTGTGTTTTTATTAACTTTAGGCCTACAGAGAGAAAAGCTGGACTGGTTAAAGGGTAACACCCATTGCTAGCAAGCCAGGGATGACGTCAAGGTTGACTATAGTTTTAGTTTTGGTCTGAGTTAAGAAGATGATGTCATGGGGGGTTGAAACTAATATGCAGGAGCTCGGGCTACTCCGGACTTGTCTGGAAAGTTTGGTTTGAGTTTGCTGGATGAGGGGATGGCCGCCATCTTGGGGTGGCGGCCATCTTGGATCTCTGCGAATCTGTATAGCTATCACTACTTAGATTACCGACGACTGGTAATTTAGCTAGATTACCGACGACTGGTAATTAAGCTATATTACCGACGACTGGTATTTAAGCTATATTACCGACGACTGGTAATTAAGCTAGATTACCGACGACTGGTAACTAAGCTAGATTACCGACGACTGGTAATTAAGCTAGATTAAAGACGACTGGTAATTAAGCTAGATTACCGACGACTGGTAATTAAGCTAGATTACCGACGACTGGTAATTAAGCTAGATTACCGACGACTGGGAATTAAGCTAGATTACCGACGACCGGGAATTAAGCTAGATTACCGACGACCGGTAATTAAGCTAGATTACCGACGACCGGTAATTAAGCTAGATTACCGTCGACCGGTAATTAAGCTAGATTACCGACGACCGGTAATTAAGCTAGATTACCGACGACTCGTAAATTAGCTAGATTACCAACGACTGGTAATTTAGCTAGATTACCAACGACTGGTAATTAAGCTAGATTACCGACGACTGGTAATTAAGCTAGATTACCGACGACTGGTAATTAAGCTAGATTACCGACGACTGGTAATTTAGCTAGATTACCGACGACTGGTAATTTAGCTAGATTACCGACGACTGGTAATTAAGCTAGATTACCGACGACCGGTAATTTAGCTAGATTACCGACGACTGGTAATTAAGCTAGATTACCGACGACTGGTAATTAAGCTAGATTACCGACGACTGGTAATTAAGCTAGATTACCGACGACTGGTAATTAAGCTAGATTACCGACGACTGGTAATTAAGCTAGATTACCGACGACCGGTAATTAAGCAAGATTACCGACGACCGGTAATTAAGCTAGATTACCGACGACTGGTAAATTAGCTAGATTACCAACGACTGGTAATTTAGCTAGATTACCGACGACTGGTAATTTAGCTAGATTACCGACGACTGGTAATTTAGCTAGATTACCGACGACTGGTAATTAAGCTAGATTACCGACGACTGGTAATTAAGCTAGATTACCGACGACTGGTAATTAAGCTAGATTACCGACGACTGGTAATTAAGCTAGATTACCGACGACTGGTAATTAAGCTAGATTACCGACGACTGGTAATTAAGCTAGATTACCGACGACTGGTAATTAAGCTAGATTACCGACGACTGGTAATTTAGCTAGATTACCGACGACCGGTAATTTAGCTAGATTACCGACGACTGGTAATTAAGCTAGATTACCGACGACCGGTAATTTAGCTAGATTACCGACGACTGGTAATTAAGCTAGATTACCGACGACTGGTAATTAAGCTAGATTACCGACGACTGGTAATTAAGCTAGATTACCGACGACTGGTAATTAAGCCAGATTACAGATGACTGGTAATTAAGCTAGATTACCGACGACTGGTAATTAAGCTAGATTACCGACGACTGGTAATTAAGCTAGATTACCGACGACCGGTAATTAAGCTAGATTACCGACGACCGGTAATTTAGCTAGATTACCGACGACTGGTAATTAAGCTAGATTACCGACGACCGGTAATTTAGCTAGATTACCGACGACTGGTAATTAAGCTAGATTACCGACGACTGGTAATTAAGCTAGATTACCGACGACTGGTAATTAAGCCAGATTACAGATGACTGGTAATTGAACTTGATAAGTATATGACATGTGTTGATGGTGCTCAGGTGTACGGAGTCTTTTTGTGGTATAACTATGTACAGCTTCCTCTGTATTTGCAAGTGAAAATGACGGGAAAGCAATTTGAGTTTGACCGGACGTTCATTGTCAAGTCAAGCAGTCAGGAATAACAGTTTTATAATAGATGGTTGGTTAGTTCAAACGCGTTAACTAATGTATGCACAATGCCCAAATTCTTTTACACTCCTAAAGTTTCTGAACAATTTGAATTAAAACTAAGATAAGAATTTTTTCAAATAATCAATGTTTTATGATCATGTCTTCAAAAGTGAAAATTTTAATATCTGTACTTCAGGCAATTCATATACTACACTTATCTTTTACACTTTCCCGTCTTTGTCTACAATGACAGTTTTTATTAATTTGAATCAGCCAAGCTCCTATATGCCTTAGGAGATTTGTAATATAAGAATTAACACCACTAAATTACGAGTGGATGTCATCTTCGTCCTCTCGCATCTGCTTTATTGATCATTTTAAGCTGTTATTTTAAGAATTTTGAAACAAAAGAATAATCATCCTTTTTAGGCATTTATTTCTTCAATATTTCTTCAATGGAAGCATCGTCAGCTTCTGACAATGGCTCTGAATCCTTATCTAAATATTTTTTACATTGGTTTTGCAATCTTTTAACTCTTTTCCTAATGTTCCGTTCGTTTTTGTTGCTTCTTATAACTAAACCAATAAGTTCTTCTTTTGTTAAGGATTTTAATTTTTTGGTTTTGAATTTGTCATCCTTAAACTTTGAAGCAAATGCCCTCAATATTGAGCAACGCACGCATGTTTTACTGTTTGATAATCCTAGACAGTTATTATCGCGCATTACTTCTGAAGTTGAACAATATCTCCTGCGTGACTTTTCCTTCAAGGTGGCTATAAACTGCGGCTTCGTTATTCCATTGCACAACTTTAAATTGTTAATATCCTTTAGCGTTTTTAATTAACTCATCATTGGTTGATACCGATATAGGTTGCTGTACCAGATTCTGATTATTAAAGTTTTACTGGAATACTTTGAGATTCAAGATCAAGTCAGCATTGACTGTGATAGATATTAAAAAATTGGCATTCTTCGGATTAATTTTTAGAAGTTTCAGACAACTCGGTTTTATACTGAAGCGCCAGCCTTGATCTTGCATCTTCATCCAGTCGGGTGACGCAAAATGGTCTTAGATCTCCAGAAACAGATGGATTATTTAATAATCCTGCAATTGCTTTATCATTTGTTGATGTGATTATCTACATGAGAAAGGCAGAGTTCAATTAGGCCTATTTAATCAAAATATTAACAAGGAACAGACGCACCATTTCTAAGAATGAAACACATTACTAACAGAAACATCACTGCCTGACTTATCTTCAAAAGAAAAGGAAGGTAATATTTTATCTGCAGCTACAGTACAGTTTTCGACACTTGAGGGCATCACCTGAGACATAATTGCACTGTTAATTATTAAATTCAATGTGAGTACTATCCTTACTACTTACAGATATCGAATCCACTTTAAAATCATTAAAAGTCAAAGTGGTAGGATTTAACTTTATCTAACTAACCCAAAGAACACTGGTTTCTGACTAATTAGACCACGGGGAGTTCGAAAAATAGTGAAAAATTCTAAACTCGCCGCAAGTTGGTCAAAAATAGAAGGTACTTACCGCCATAAAGACCGCTGCGCGCCTAAACGCATTCTGCCCTCAATCTTGAAAAACTACTCGGAGGGGGGGGGGTAAATATAATAACAAGGACTCGCGACGGAAATAGCTATGAAATTTTAAACACCAGCTGAAACATATACAATTCTCATACCAGGATAGAAAAATATTTCAAAATAGCTCCAATTTTAAAAATAAACAACGATATTTTGCTAAAATGCGTAGATTATTTCGGAATTAAGTGAAGATAAACCACCATTGCTCTTAAGTCTAGGAAAAATACTTGAATTTCCACTACTATCCTACCAAAAATCTCCCACTCTTAAAGGTGTTATGCGACACTCTTAAAGGTGTGAAGCGACACTCTTAAAGGTGTGAAGCGACACTCTGAAACGTGCTATGCCGCACCCTTTAAGGAGTAAAAATTAACTTTTAGTTCGATAATAGAGTTAAAAAGGTGTTAAACTACACCTCTGTTGCACCATTTTATTCTTATCTTTGACACCAATTGCTCAAATAAGTGTTATTAAACCCTTTCAGGGGTGTAAATGAACACCTGTAACGGTGTCAAATTTAGACCCATATAAACTACTTTTAAAGGTGTTAAAGCACACCCCATTTTCTTAGAGTGTAGGTTTACGGTTTTCAAATGTCAATAAAAGAATGTTATTAAATATTCTATCAGAGGTTTCAATTTATCACAGTATTTCAGTTCTTCAAAAGTATTTTTGATAGCTTTGAACTGGAAATTTTGGTTAACAGCTAACTCTACGTTTTGAAGAATGTCTTCAACTTTAATGCTCATTTTCTGTTAAAATACGAGTAAATAATAATAATAATAAATTAAGTCTTCTTCATTGAAATGTACTTTAACATGAGTGAATAATATGCTAGCTCCCTATAAGTTAGTCAGGCTCCATAGGCGTAATGTATCCAGCGATTTCTTCTCATTTCGCCCGCGCGGGAAAAAATCCGAATGTTGCGCTCTCTCTTGTCGAAAAAAAAAATCCCGCTCGTACGGCTCGTCGACCTGGAGTCGTCGGCTGCTTTTTCACCAAGGGAGTGTTTTAGTCCTGAATGTTTATGTTTTAACATTTTAACATTAAATCATGGCGTTTGTGTCAGTACTGAGACAAAAAATGCAGGAACTCAATGTAATTTACCGATATTGATAAAGAATTCTAAAGATGAGTTGTTATTGTGACTTGAAACCAGAAAATTATACAACTGAGATAAATCCAATCCATTGATGTCTTAACTGCTTTCTTAACCGAGGCTACTGAGCGAAATATTCGGCTGCTTAAATAGCTCCGATATCATTGGCTAGCTTCCACTACACGCGCTTCCGGGGGAAAAACCGGACAGAATAGTAAATTAGATTTTCGTTCACGTGGCGGTCGCAGAGCGTCGCATATAATTGGGAAGCCGGCGGCGCGGGAGAAAACGCTGGAGTATAAAAATGAATTGCCTGAGTAACTCATAGGGAGCTATCCTATTATTAACTCATGACTTTAAGTAATGGGAATTAACTTACTACCGCATCCATCACTGCGGTTCCAAATATTCGCAACATTTCGTCTGTTCGAAATAAATTACATTGTTTTATCTCTCCACCATAGCCACACCTTTTTAGTTATCGGATAGTCCTCTAGGGGACGTTATTCAAGATATTCTGACGTCACACTATCATCTGCACTAAGACAAGCTCTCATTCAGAAAATTTCCTAATTGTCATACTTATCTACGATAAGTTATAAACTTATGATTCTACTAAGAATACATGTTCCATTCTCAGAAACTGCCACAAATTTGAGTGGTATTTCATAACGTTTAACGTGCTTCAATAATTGAACTGTAGGAATTTTTCCTTTAATTGGACTTCTTTCCTCTGAGAAATATCGTCGGCCTTGTCGCAAGGATGGTAAAGCTGATGGCAAGTTTTGGACAACAAAAGAATATGCCAAAGACCCGGCAAATATAAAGAGTGCCGTGCTAATTTTTTCACTTTCTGAATGTATCTTAGTTCTAGAATGACAGTTGTTCCTTAAGGTTTAAAAGAAAATCCTCCGACATTTGCATTTCTTTATGGATTTACTTTTAAAGTACTTCATTCAGCGTTACTTAAGTTCTAAACTTCAATATTTAAAAATACCCTCATTTTCTTTAGCCATGTTATCTATTTGATTTAACGTAGGGAAGAAATCATTAAGCTTAGTTTGTGAGGAATCATCAGCAGCTGCCATAAACTTCTTACGTTAATTTCTTGAAATTTTTTTTGTGAATGACATTCAGGGCTGTGGTAAATTAGACGACCTTTCCTTCTCAGCTTCTTCCCTGGAATGGAGGTATAATAAAAAAATTCCGCTTCACAAGGGAGATTTTCAAGGCCATTTTTATTTTTGTTTCCGTCTGAATTTTGATATATGTTTTCTCCAACAAATTCTTTATCATCCTGGTGGCTTCTGGGGTTTTCCTGTTCGGTAAATCGTAATGTACACACCATCCAGGGTTCGTACAGGGGCAGTTCTTCCGCAACAGTTAGCGGGGGTTTTGGAAGCTCAAATTTTATATAGCTAACGTCCTTCAGCACCAATGATGCGAAGAAATGTATTTATTTGGGTTTCAATCGAGTCAGCGGGCCGCGGGCGTATCACCTGGTATAAACTCGGAAAGCGCACGAAACGTAGCCCCTGGTAGGTGACCGGAAAATAGCATAGTAAAACGCGACTAACCGGCGCGAGAACGCGAGTTGACGGAAGACTGACCGACGAGAATTACTAAATTGGGTATGTTTAACCCAAAAAATAATGCTATTTTACCAAATTATTACTAATTACTTTGTTTATTGTAAATATTTCCACAATACTGTTAATTTCTTTCCTAAATTAAGGCACACTTTTAGCCACGCGTAGATTAGCTAGTTATGACTCCTTGACTTTTTAATAACAAACTAGGCCTTCCGATTGAAACTTTCTTTACTTTTTAGAAAAACTCTACCACGGTAGATCATTCCTTTAAATTATCAAGACTGAAAACCGTGCTATTTCAATCCAGTCCATTATTGCCGATTGGGAAAAGCTTCCAGAATCAATTCTCTAATTTACTGATAAATCTTAATATCAAAAAGAGAAATCTGCATGTTCTACCTCACTGTCTTGTCTCTCTACATCACATTTATTAACCCATTTACTCTTTTATTAGCCTAATTTAAACGGAAAATCAGTATCACAACGTACACTCGGTTAAACATTTATTAATATCAGTTATGTTAATATCAGAATTGTATAGTATACTATAAACTTGTAACTAGTAGTAAAATAAAGCAAAAAGCCCAACTATAAATAAATTATTTATGCATGACTTTAGCTAGTGTTCTGTTTTGCTTTTGTTGTTGATATTTTCATTTCTCCGCCTTTAATTCAGCGTTGTCGTTGTTTATTGTTTGAATAGTGCGAAGAATCCTGGCATTACAGAAGAACTGAAAATATTTTTTTTTTCGTTAGGGGTATATCTTGAGCGTTGTTTATTAGTTTAGCCCATAATATTTTATGGTGATAAAGAGTTCACCCAAAAATATTGTCCAATAACACATCCATTTTCATTATAGCTTCTGAAACATTTACACTATTCTTGGTCAAGTTGCCAAATTCACTATCGGCTACATTAAATTATGGCCTCAAAATTATTAGCAGCTGCTCATCAGCTGTAATAGTTTCACCTTCTTCAATCATTACAGTTTCGCAGCTGTTGCAATTTTTGTGCTTTTTCAGGAGTGTTTTGGCAATGTAACCAGCAAAGTAGGTTAAAATACTTTTCCGAGTCATTGGAAGTGCCTTCAGAGAAGCGGTTGATGGTATAGCTGCGTCAAAATCTTCCATTTCTTCATCGTGGTCATCACAATGGAAGTTCCATAAGCAAATGTTGGTCCAAATTTACTTCTTTACAATTTGATCTTTCAGATTTTGTTTCCAAATAATGAAGAACATAACAATTTTCGAGAGGAATATAAAAATTGTTGGCATGTTGGATTGTCGTTGCTGCCAATTAACGAACGAACTTTGGCGAATAATGTTTCTAAAACATCTTTGTTCAGGTTAGATGTCATGATAAATTTCAGACCATGGTTGATAAAGAGGTCCTCGGATAACTGCAGAAGGGCTGATATAGCTCTTTTCAAACCATTCAAGCTCTGTGGCTGTCTCTTACAGTCAAGAACAAAAACTTTTCAAAACAATTCAGGTTTTTTCTGCTTGGCTTATAAGTTTTCAAATTTCTGGAATTGATAACGTCAAAAAGGGTGTGAAGTTCTTTGATGAAGTTTGCCGTGGTTAACATTGTTGCTCTAATCTTTTAGACATCACATAAATTCCCATTGATACAGAATGTCTGAAGAATTGGGAAGCCAACATAACGTTCATTTTTTGAAATTGATTTGGGTCAAGATGTGTGCATGTTAATTTTGGGGCTAGTCGAAAAGCCTCCACTGAATGGCCGATATGAAAATGCTGAGTTTGTTTTCACGATACCCTATCTTACTCGTTAACTTCGAAGCCGTACTTCATTAAAATGTTTCTTAAACATTTCTGTAAATGTGGAGGATCTGACGTAAAGAAAACCGTTTGATTATTCGCGCCCTGGTCTGAATGAGTTTAAATCCTATGTAAATGAGTGTTTCTATGGTTTTTGTTAGGATGTCCTGAAGAATAGCTTTTTTTCGTTGAATCCTGTGGCTGCATTTAATAGTGTCTCACGCAGAGAGCATAAAAACTGTAGCATGATTGTCACTTTCCCACTTTCTTTCGTCACCCAAATCCCTAACACTTCAAGTAGAATCATATTGAAGACATTCCTTCAGCGCCATTTCATCATCGCATTTACCTTTAGTCGCAATAAATCAATCATTTCTTTCGTAGGCCGGGAGTACTAGGGACTTTCTATAACCAGGAGATTAGAGTTCGATAGGCTGGCAAGAAGAACATTTGCCTTAGTTGACTATAAATTTAGGCCATTGAAAATATAAGGCAAGACAAGTTTGTTTGTCTTTCTCTGAAAACCTTCTTCCTCTTGCCCCTTTTTGCCCATATTTAATTTCATTTTTAGAAATGATTCTCCTTTTTCAGGAAAATAGGGAAAAAAGAGCAACCCCATCATTTATTATTCGAGGCGCATCATTAGGGTTTTGTTGCGGTTGTATCGTAATTTCAACCAATATTTGCACTTCGCTAATTTTGTTTTAAAGAGTTCTTCAGGCGTAAGCTTGTAAAATTTAGAAGAAGTTGAGAATGCTATAAATGCTTTTCAATCCTGTGTCCAAGCCTCTCCAAAGCCTAACTAGTCTGTTGCTCACAATATACCTTAGATAGCACTGCATGGTGCGGCTACACACCCCTTTCAATGATAAAACAACACCTCTGTTACAAGGTTTTCGACGATCAGAATTAACGCCTGTTACAATGTTATATTTTAGTAAAGATTGTGAAGTTATAATATTAAAATATCAAAGTATACTTTGTCTACCATAAACTACACTAGGTTTCACATTGAATACTTTTATAAACTTCCATTCCAAGATCACGTTAGCGAAATTTAGTACTATCACCCTAAACATGTGGGAATTGGGAAAATCAGTCTGGTGTTTCAAGGTTCACGAAATAGATGGCATAAAGTACCTAAACATAGAGGACAAAGGTTATTTCACTGAACTTTGACAATGATGTACACAGTTTTCTAACATTACACCCCCTCGTTCAGTGTCAATTGAAAAGCTAACTGAACTGAACCACTCTCTTTCCTTGCTTGCATGAACTACCAATCTCAGCCTAGAATCCAATTTCACCTCGAAACATAAGCCGCCAATAAGAAGCCAGAATGCGGTTCTCTACGGACCAATGAGCGACGATAATCCAAGTGGATGCGGAAGGCTAAGCTTGCAGAATACGGTGGCTTAATGGTGTTGCAGACTGTTGTGTATAAATATAATAGTATCTCTTATCTAAACAAAAGCTTTAAAAAACATCTCAGTACTGTACATAAGGTAAAACTATGGCTGTATCAAGGCACTCACTCTCGCGCTCTCACCAACGATGTAACACTTAACTTATCGGATTTAAATTACTTTTATACTTTTAAACTTACGAGTTATCTTGTTGATATTCCGGGAATATACAAAAAATTCGCGACGGAGGCACCTTCCGGGGAAAGTACGAACGCTATTTAAAACCTAAATAAGTCGCGACATCATCATGGAAACAATCCGTCAATTTGGATCCTTCAACAGTAGAACAGAGCCCTGGCTCTTATACACTGAAATACTGGAGCAATTCTTCATTGTTACCAAGATCACAGTGGACACCATGAAACGCGCTCAACTACTAACCTTCATTGGACCCGAGCCATACGCAATCTTAAGGAGTATTGTATCACCAGTCTCGCCCAAAGACTTGACCTTCCAAGCGCTACTTGATGCACTCACTAAGCATTTCAACCCTGTTCCATCCGAAGTTATTCAGAGATACAAAGTTCATCATCAGAGAGAGAGGTCCAAACGAGTCAATTGCCACTTACATTGCAGAGTTACGCACCATGAGTAAATATTGTAACTACAGACAAGTTCTTGAAGATATGCTGAAAGACAGATTGGTATTCGGCTGTCGAGACGATACGCTTCAGAAGAAAGTAACACCGTCTGTGATCTATTGAAAACGCACAACTAAGAACCGTTTAACACCAAGCTAACATCATTTTCTGAACACGAAGTAGACGTGGCGGGAGTCATATATCCGATCGTATCCTAAAAGGAAGAACAAGTCAGATTGCCTCTTGTAATTTATTGTGATCAAGGTCCAACACTATGCGGCCGGACTTGAACTTCGTCGAGACTACTTATACTTCAAAAAAGAGTCGCACCACTAATATCTTCAAGTCTTCAAAAAGACGCCGTTAGATGCTGTTTTAGACAAATACAGAGTTATTCGATGATGAACTGGGATGTCTAAAGGAAATAGAAGTTCACCTTCAGCAGAAGACCAATGTCCTACCCAGTTTCCACAAAGCACGATCAGTCCCGTGTGCACTCAAGGAGAAAGTTGAAGACGAATTGCAAAGACTGGAGGATCACTCAGATTCCACTCGCGAAGTTTGCAACACCAATAGTCCCTGTAATGAAGTCAAATGGCAAGGTCCGTATCTGCGGAGATTTTAGTGTAACACTAACAATGTCATCGATGCCGACAAATACCCTTTGCCAAAAGCAGAAGACATTCGCAAAAATGGCCGGATGCACTGTCTTCTCGAGGATTGATATGAAGGACGCGTATAGCCAACTACAACTCGATAAGGAATCAAGAAAGCTCACGGTCATTAACACATCCAAGGGTCTATACGAATGCAACAGATTGCCATTTGGTATCTCGTCAGCCTCTGCCATTTTTCAAACACATGTGGAGATTTTACTTGCCAGTCAAAAACGGTGTCCCCATTCTTATCAGTTTCCTTTAATAAGGATTCTAATACAGATAGTTCAGGCTCGGTTTGTGTTGAACGATCACTTGTTTCTGGTTTAAGATTTGTTTGAATAACTTTGAGAAGGTTTAAAAATTAAAACCCCACCATGACATTTAAAAATTTGTCTCACTCCTGTGTTTCACAGGAATTTTTCGTTGCTTTTCTTTTTCAGTTTGAATCTTAACGTTATAGGTCAACGTCTTCTAAGTCTCTGCTTCTATG
Source organism: Phalangium opilio (assembly GCA_019434445.1). Lineage (NCBI taxonomy): Eukaryota > Metazoa > Arthropoda > Arachnida > Opiliones > Phalangiidae > Phalangium > Phalangium opilio. The sequence goes on from JAEQBA010004084.1 coordinate 64,339, forward strand.
TTCTGGAAATGTTTTATGTGCAGTTGTCTTACTATCGGTAAACCAATGGTAGTTTCAGTTGATCGAATCTTATGTGCTAAACCTTCTAAACTAGCGGCAGAACTCTTTAAAGTAACAATTTAATTAGACTGCTATTTATATAGAGAGCTCAATATTACATACTTACTATGCTACGATTTCTATAACGCAGTGAATTTTCGTCGAAGTTTCCAAACAAAGTAGGTACAGCAGACTTATTGAGCCTTCCAAATGATGGGACCATTTGCTTCTCTACATTCAGAATAGCTAGGGCTTCCCTGTTTCTTTTAAACGCATCATCATGAAAGTGTAACGAACATATCTTAGATATTTCGGTTAGTTTTGATTCTTGCAGTCCCAGAGCATACTTTTAAATGTGTGTGAGGTAGCCAATCTGAATCTTTTCCTAATGCAGCAATCCATTTTTGTTTTAATCATCATCACTAGGAAAGCTATGGAACGTGACATCATCGACACATTTATTCGAATTGTTGTCACAGCCGTATACAGCACATTTGCAGCCAACCATTTTTGAAATTTGGACTGTTAATTATTCGTCTAATTATCAAATCCGAAGAAGTTTTAAAGAAATTAGATACGTTAGTTGTACTTCAACTTAATTTACCTCTGATGCAGGCTACAAATATTTCTTGGTGGGATCCAAAAATCATAGAGCACCACCTAACTATCCTGAAAGTATGAAGGCTCAAAATTGAAAATTGTATGGCTGTGCACCTATCCCTTGGCCTAAATTCATAATCTGTAATAATTTCAGGCCAAATATCACTTTTATTTGCCGAAAACAGTTAAGCTTTAAAAACCTCTGGATAATTATGTTTTAAACTATTTACCTTTTCAGAGTTTTTTGTATCCAAACTAAAAATCCAGACTTTTAACTTCAGATTAGTCGAGTTACTAGCTGCTCCAAGCAAACTGTGCTTATCATCAAAGACTACAAGTACATTATAAAGCACCTTAGTCGCCGCCTATGATTCAAAACCGAAAAAAAAATACGAGAAAACTATACGGGGCAATTTCGAATTCTAATATTTTCCGTAACTTTTTTTGATGGAAATATGAATTCTGATGAATACAAAATCAGAACGAAAACGCAACGGTGCATTTTCATTGGTTCTTGTAAACTGCCCCTGATTGGTCACGGAAAATTCAATACTCCATATCGAGATTTTGTTGAAAAATCGTGTTAGGCTTAGCGAGCTCAAATCACAACTTTCATAATTAATTATAAATTAACGAAAACGATTTGGTGAGTATTGTTTATGTTTTTATGGATATTTTAACAGCCTAAATCGATTAAAAATAACTGGTTTGCCTCCTTCACTATCCCTTTAACGCATAATTTTTAGGAATGTAATGAAACGTAATTCCCTCCGAAAAAATATCACTTAAACAATTAGGTGCTACACAACGACATTTCGGGGATTTTTCTTATACATAATAATAACACCGCTTATACCTTGGTTTCGATCAAAACAAACACTGTCTATTGCGGCAGCGGTATTGCCTATAGTGGTAAGTTTTACACTTGCTCAAAACTTACGGAAGATTAACTGTTTATTTTACAAAAACACGTTCAAACTTTCCAAATATAATTTATATCACAAATTAATAGTATAAGACGGCCATTTGAGGTATACAGGGTTTCATTATTTGTTAATCTCACTAAAATGCTACTAACTGTGAAGGTGTGTGATATAATTCCTGAAACTCAACCAACGTAGAGGACCAGATCATTCGTTAAAACAATTTCTATACTATTGGACCAGTAAGTATGTTATGTTACGTTAATCATTTTAAAAACTATTTGTTACCAGCAGTGGATTTTTTTAATTCATATATTTAACAGTGGTGCTGGTGGATCTAGGAGGACAGTGTCGTTAAGTAATTTAATTAGTCAAATAATTTCCATGTTTACATCTGCGCAGGTTTTTCAAACGTAACCACGTGAGAAACGGAGGGTTACGTTGTTCACTATTTCCACAGTTCACATTGCCGTTTGTTTATTTGTCTAAATTGCTATGAATTGTTTAGGTATTTAATTTAATTACTGGTGCAGCGGTTTCGTCCAGAAACCGTTGCAGACGACAAAAGGGACAGACATATTCTCCGGAATATGTCCGCTCCATTCGTCGTCTACGTCACTTCCTTCCTTCTCTACCCCCCCTTATGATCTATATCTATATAAATCAAAGTCCTGACTGACTGATAATCAACGCCCAGCCCAAACCGCTTGCCCTAGAAGGCTGAAAATTTGCAGGAACGTTACTCATAAGTAGTAGGCGCGTACTAAGAAATATTTTTCCAATCCGCCGCCATCTTAAAAAATGGCGACCAGAAATGTAAAAAATCTTCTCTATGCAACAGAGTCCGCGCGTTTCTACCGATTTCGCAAATATTTAGTACACTGGTTTGCTTTAACCTATAGACTGGCTGAATGGTCTTTTGGGTTCGATTTGTTGCCATCTTTTTAAATGGCGGCCAAAAACTAAAAAACCCATCTTTATGGAATAATGTCCGCGTGAAAAATATTAAAAAATGTCCCGACGGGCTGACGGGCAACGCCGAATGCCCTCGCTCCTAGGGTGCTACAAAAATATCAGTCATCAGTAAAATCTACCCATTCTTTATATTATTTTGATGGAAGCTACCCATTCTTTATATTATTTTGATGGAAGCTACCCATTCTTTATATTATTTTGATGGAAGCTACCCATTCTTTATATTATTTTGATGGAAGTTCTTATTACACGCGAGCGACGCCGCGGGTAACAGCTAGTTTTTCTATATAAACCCGTGAAAGACACACGGTTCTCTCTCTCTCTTCTTCTTCTTTCTTCACGTCAAGTCGCCGGAAGCCGTCTTCAAGGAGAAGCCCTGCCTCGCATCTCGCGATAGTTTTTGTTCACGTGCAGTCGTCCCTTGGAAAGGGCCAATAACATTCAAAATAGATATGGAGGGAGTATCCCTGACTTGGCACATGTACCTGAACCCCCACAAACTAGTCAACCCACTCCTATTGTAGAAGTATTTCAAGATAGTTCATATACTAGGGCCAAGAGATTTATGAATAATTGGGCCCCAATTAACCAAATTAATCCCCCAATTATGTCTACTATACCAATCACAGTTACTAATATCCCTCCGTGTGGAACCATACCACATAGTAGCTCGGTAACATACTCAAATGCTCCTATTAGGCAAAATATAGCGAATCCAGTATCTGTCGGATAGACACAGAGGCCCACTAGACAGGTACCAAATATCCCTCAAGGAATGGGATGGCCCGAATTTAAAGGGAGACTGAAACGACACTATAAAATTGAGGATGAGGAAGCCAAGGTTAGAATAGATCTAAATAATAGGCTACAGAAACCAAATGAGTCAGTAGATGAATTTTTCGGTTATTTCTCAAGGGTAAACCTAAATCTATATCCCCCAATACCTGATAATGAGTTACTTGTAATGATAAAAAGAAATCTAAGAAATGAATTAAAAGGGCTCCTTATGTTTATCCCCCTGTACACTACTGCGGATTTACATGATGCTTGTTTAAAAATTGAACAAACCTTAGGCCTAAATAAGCCCAAATCTAGTCAAACCCCAATTAAGACAAATCAAATTGAGGAAAAAGCTCAACAAACCCCTGAGACTCAAGTTAAAACATATCAGGAACCAAAATTAATTAGAGAACAACCAGTATATCAGATACAACCTCAGGTAGTCTCACAGTCACAAGTGATACCCCAAACCCAAATATTGCCTCCACAGCCAGTTATACAGCAGGTAGCTCCCCCAACAACGGTTTATACCCCAGTAACAAATCCACCAGGGTACATCCCGCATATGGGAACATATTATCCAAACACGGACACAAACTTCGAGCGGTTCCTCCCTCAGGGGATCACAACCCTCCCTCTACCGGAAGGATCCCAAAATCCTTTCCCGGTCCAGTATGTCCCTCAAAGCTACCCAGCTCCAAATTATAGAGTTCCTTTCCCAGGACCCAACCCCCAAAACAAGGCAATCTCACCTTGAGCCAAGAAATCAACTAAGACGACAAAATCTACAAAGAGACGAGTACCCTCGCCGGACTCGAGTCTTCGAATCAAGAAATCAAACTACTGAAACCAGAGAACGAGAACCTCGACAGCTAGCCCTTCCTCCAGTTCCAAGACGTCAACAGGACCAGACCCAGGAAGGACAAATTCCTCCGGTAGTCAACCAGGGCGCCCGACAAATAACCTGTTTCAACTGCGGTGGTTTGGGTCAATACGCAAACTAGTGCCCATCCGCCAGAATGGAGAGAAATAAGAGGTCAGTTTCCGGGAAACTCCAACTCGGGGGGGGGGGGAATACCAGAGGACGTTTCCCTCCCGCAACTCAATAGTCCCTGAAGAAGAGGACCGAATTGTGACCACACCACTTCATCTGGCCACAATTAAAAGACGAGGACTCCCAAAAAAAACCCCTCATTTAATAAAAATAAAATTTGAACACACAATCATACATACAAGAATCGATAATGGTGCTGAAGAATCCATGATAAGCCTAGACCAATGGAGGGCCATACAAAGATTTAGGGGAGAAAATAGATTAGAACCTAAGTCAGAAAGATCAGAATGCATAGTCATGGGGAATGGACAGTACTCTTTTACTAAAGGATCAACCGTATTAGATTTTGAAATAAAATTCGAACGAGACATCATTAAGAATTTTAGTCAAGAGTTTCATATTGTCCCTTCACTCCTATGTGATGCAATATTAGGCCAAGATTTCCTAGAAGATTGGAATACCATTATCGATTTTGGAACTTTAACATGCTCAATAAATGGACTAACACTTAAACTCTTAGAGGTGTCGGAGGACAAATTGCCCCCGTCACCTCAAATGGTAAATAACGTCAACGAAGCAGTTGATTCAACCTCTCTCTCGTACAAGCAGAAAAGAGAGTTGAAGGAACTCCTTCTCAGGTTCCCTCAATTATTCAGTGACAAGTTAGTCGAACCAGTCTGGTCGTCCATGAAATACACACAGGTAACGCTAAACCTATACATAAAAGAGCATACCGAGTTAGCGACGAAAAGAAGAAGATCATCGAACAAAATATCTACGACATGCATCATAAAACCATCAACTTCGCCATGGGCTTCACCAGTCGTGATCCTTGAACAAGACGACGGATCCGGAACAGGAAAAAATGATCCTTACCCTATTCCTCGTATCGACGAAACATTAAGTAAGTTGGGTAAGCCCAAATACATCACAGCGCTGGATCTAAAGTCAGGCTACTGGCAAGTCGAGATGGAACCAGGAAGCTCACCAAAGACCGTCTTCATCACGCACGCCGGGAAATACGAATCCAACGTTCTCCCTTTTGGACTTTGCAATGCACCAAGTACCTTCCAACGGTTGATGGATGAAGTATTCCGCGATGGAGAAAACTTCTCTATCGTCGTATACTTAGATGACATCCTGATCGCATCCGAAACTTGGAAGGAGCAGAAGAACGCTCTGGAATACGTCATGACCAAATTGAAGAACGCCGGCCTCACACTTCAACTGGAGAACTGCCGATTTTTCTAGTCAGAAGCAGTAGTCCTGGGACACGTCATCAACGAAACAGGAATCTACATAGATCCGTCCAAAGTGGAAGCCATCAAGAATTATCCCCAACTAAGAACGCTGAAACAACTCCAACGATTCCTTGGAATGGCTGGATGGCACCACCGATTTATACCACACTACTCGAAGATAGCCACTCCGCTAAACCAGTTAAAGAGAAAAGGTGTCAAGTTCGAATGGGGTCCCGCTCAGTAGGAAGCTTTCCAAAAGATCAAGGACGCCATCTGCAGCTCTCCACCTCTTGCAGCATACAAACCAGATGCACCAAGCATCCTAACTACGGACGCCTCAGATGCCGGCCTGGGAGCAATGCTATCTCAAATTCAAGACGGAATTGAAGTCCCGATCACTTACGCCAGCAGAAATCTAAGAAATGCCGAAGCAAATTACAGTACATCCGAGAAGGAATGTCTGGCGATATACTGGGCCATAGGACATTTTCGTCCATACCTGGAAAGCAGCCCTTTCACCGTCGTAACCGACCATAAAGCACTACAATGGCTATTTGGACTCAAGGAGCCAAATTCAAAACTCGTCAGATGGGTGATGTATCTCAAAACCTTCGACTTCAAAGTCCAACAACACAAGAAAGGAGTCGAAAACATTGTCGCAGACGCCTTTTCAAGAGCTCCACTTGGAATGTTCGCCATGTCAGTCGCCTCCACTGTGGAAGAAGAAAATCAAGAAGCATCATCCGAAGACTCTAATGTCCCATCGGATCATTCCCACCATGCATATGTTTTTCCGTCATATCCGCACGCGAACTTTCACATTTTCGACCGCGATGACATCATTACCGCCCAAGGAGAAGACCCAGTTATTCGCGAAATCATTGAACTATTACGACGGGAAAACCCGCCGGAACACCCAGATTTTGAGATGGTCAACAACTTAATATACAGGAAAGCGTCTGGAACACGTCCAGCAAGAATCTATCTACCAAAATCACTCCGAAGGGAAACCATGAGACTTCTACACGACCATCCTCTCTCCGCACATCGAGGAAATTACAAGACAAGAGAAAAAGTCGGACATCGATATTGGTGGCCCGATCTGGACAAGGACGTCAGGAAATACGTCAGAGAGTGCGTCCTCTGCCAACAATACAAAATAAGCAACCGAAAAACTCCCGGACTCATGATATCAACCGTTCCAACTGGACCCTTCGACAAGATAGGAGTGGACATCATGGGACCATTTCCCGTCAGCAGAAGAGGATATAAATATCTACTCGTATTCACAGACTACATGACCAAGTTCGTCGAGTTAATCCCATTAAAGAGAATAACAGCAGATGCCTGCGCTCTAGCCTTAAAGAACTTTGTTTGCCGCTGGGTAGCGCCAAGACAGATCCTAAGCGATAGAGGAACTCAATTCGTTTTCTCTTTATGGCACAACACATGCAAGCTATTCAACATCGGACCAATCCATACTTCTCCATATCATCCTCAGTCAAACATCACAGAACAAGTAAATCGAGTTCTCGGAGAAACCATCTCAATCTACGTGGAAAACAATCACCGAACGTGGGACGAAATCATAAACGATCTCGCCTTCGCGATAAATTCAGCTCCACATGAGACAACAAGGAGATCTCCACTCTACCTCAATATGGGAAGAGAGCCAAGACTCCCATGGGACATTGACATCGGTATGCCCTTGGAAGAATTTGAAGACAGATCCGAAACATTGAAGATCTTAAAGGACCAATGGAAATTGACAAAGGACTTCTCGAAATTGGCTCAAGCCAAACAGAAAAAGTACTACGATTTGAGAAGAGAAGATCTCGAATTTGACGTTGGAACGATAGTTTGGAAACTAACTCATCCTCTATCTAAAGCCACTCTTGGACGAATGGGAAAACTTTGCCCGGATTGGACTGGACCGTTCAAGGTCATAGAAAAAAGAAGTCCGCTTGTCTACATCCTCGAAGACATGATCTCTGGACAGAAAACAGGTCCCATAAACATAGCTCAACTCAAACTTTACCAAACTCCAGAAGTTCCCTTGGAAGAGAATGAAGACTCGGAAACTCCGAGAGAAGAAATCGTTGAGCCAGTCGAAGCCATCCCCGAGGAGAATATCCCGGAGGATGAAAATACTCGACCAAAAGAAATCACCTCTCCACCCAGACCAAGACCAAGAGCTCCGGCTCCAGAAAAAACACCACCACAATATGTACCAGAAGACAGACCTCAGCCTTCATCCGAGTCATTCGAGGAAGTAGAAGAAATGATCGGCCCATTCCGATTTGTTGACAGAGCACCGAAAAAGAAAACCCAAGAGCCAGAAATACGTCAACCAGAAGAAAGCCAACCGGAATTGGAATGTCAGGACAACATTGTCAATCAAGGAGAGATGCATCCTGGAACCGAGCCACTGCCTCAAGGACCTCTAACTCCTCAAGCGACAATTCAAGTGAATCCCCCTTCAACTCCGATAGTCGAAAGACCAAAAAGAGATCACCCTACAACAACGACAATTAACAGAGGGAATCAGACCTAGAAGAAAAACGCTGCGAAAACTAAGCACATCTACTGATGACGATAGAATGTCCGAACCGGAACCAGAAAAACGAGGTCATCCCACTACCTCTTCCGCCGCTCCTGGACCGAAAAGACGACCGGTTAGAAAATCATCAAGTAGCAGCATCTCCAGTGACGAAGCCGAGGTCCCCGATCTCCGAAAAAGAAGTCACCCAACGACCACATCATCTTTCATAGGACGAAAGAAGAAACAATTAAGAAAATTATCAAGTAGTACCACTACTAAAGAACCCTTAATCATTCCAAATCCACCTATTCAAAGAAGAGAAAGACGTCCACAAGCTCAACTACGAGATCAACTAAGTTCATCCTCAGACGAAATAGACCGAGTCGCCGATAGAGAAAAAAACGAGAAAACGAACCAGAGTTCCGACAACAGGAAATTCTTCGGCAAGACAAAAGATAAAGGCTCCAAAAATTCATTCACTATCGACGAGTCTGGAAGGAGAACCACAGCATCGAGACACCACTCCTGAACCACTCATCTCCTTGACCCCTGAACGTTTAGTTCCCGTACATGAACTGTCGGAATCCCAAAGTAGCGCAGAAATTAACCCTCCTATATCATCTTCTACTCAAGAACAAATTCCGACTAATTACGAGAAACCGTTCAAGAAGGGATGGGTTCGCGAGTTATGCTACCGCCACACTGTCCAGCCTGGTAAGGTAGATATGGACGTATACTACTATCCCCCAGGACCAAAGAGCCGCATGCTACGCTCACGAAACGAGACATCCCAATATTTACAAGAAAAAGGAATCATCGATTTAGTGCCAGAAGACTTTAACTTCAAACGAGTACCGATAGCAAAACCTCCTTGAGAAAGAGTCCGGTTGGCTCACCCACGACGTACCGTGCTAACGGCCGTCTAATATTACACAATCATTACACATTCAATAACTTCTTCCCTTGGGAATTTATTCTTAATTATTATTTCTGTTCTCATTTTCTAATGATAGTATAATTTTTAGAGCTAGCCCGAAAAAACCGTTACACTGGGCCACGGGACCCAGAATGACCACACAAAAAATCAACACCGTAGCGCCAGAAGACATCCTATTGGACCCCCTAGTGAGAGACTTCGAGATAGTGTCGCTACCAGCCGCCACGGTTTTCCACCAAGAAATTTCAAAACACAACGCCACTGAAAATCCCCGACCTCACCCTCAGGACGTAATAATACTACACCCGGACCCCGAAGAGAGACCGGACATGGAAGCAGAAGCCGCCGGAGCGGAAATTCCAGAGCATGAAGAGAGGGATGAAATCCCCATTGAAATCAGAATAGCAAACTCAATCGAAGCAGCAGCAACGGGAAACTTCCCTCGGGAAATACAAACCATCGCCGCTTGAACAGTCGTGGAACGTCCGACCACCCTCGCCAACGATGAAGAAAGAAATCCCCTGCAGCTCCCAGCCGCCACAGTTGACAACCAAGAGGAAATCCCTCCGGAGCCCCCTGCTAACCCCGCCATCGCCCGGGAAAACGTTGAAGAAGAAGAAGAACAAACCGAACCGATAGTAGCCAGAAGAAACATTCAAACAGAAGAACCAGCCGAACCCGAAGCCTCCGCCATTATACCGGTTCCCCCGTCGCTCATCGACCCACCGTTTCCCAGTTCGAAAACAACTTCTTGGACTATGGACAAATACCCATCCCCCAAGAAAACCTTTACGAAATCGATGATTACGCTAAAATATTTCTTCAAGAACAACCATATCAACGCGCTCCGCCAAGGAATAGGGAATTGTTCCCGGTCACATGGGAAAACATCTCACAGGGCGATTTAGTGCGCTTATATCCCGTCACTCCCCAGGGATTTCCCCTGATAACAAGACCTCCCCCTCACTACAAATGCATCGCCTGTAACGCTGAGGGACTACATCGATCATCACTATGTCCAAGAAAATTCGTCCAAAAAGACCGCCAACTTGGCATATACAACACACGCGTCGCGTATTAGAACTTAATTTCAACATGAAAAAAAAAGAAAAAAACATATTTTGTTCGTTATAACGGGTTACGTAAACTCCTTTTCCTTATCTTCCCCTTACATTTTTCTATCCTATTTCTCTTTTTTTTTCGAGGGGGCGTTTGCAACGGTTTCGTCCAGAAATCTTTGCAGACGACAGAGGGACAGACGTATTCTCAGAAATATGTCCGCTCCTCTGTCGTCTACGTCACCTCCTTCTACCTTCTCTCCCCTCTTTTTCTTTATGATTTTTGTATATAAGCCCGTGTAAGACCCACGGTTCGCTCTCTCTCTTGCTCTTCACTTCAAGTCTTCGGAAGCCGTCTTCGGGGAGAAGCTATTTCCCGCGACCCGCGATAAGTTTTGATACTCGCGCCGTCGTCCCTCGGGAAAACTTTCGCGAAGTTTTTTGTAAATTTAAAAAGTTATTAAATTCGTTTTTGATTCTCAACATGAGCCGAAGGTATGAATAATTTCTTTATTAAATTGCAACGGGAGGAAATTATTTAATTAGGCCTATCTTAGAACCCCCGTTTTTAAGACTTAACGTTGTCACAAGGTCCCCCTAAATTAAATCAGGGCTACCTAACGTCCTGTGACGGAATTCCCCTCTTCACGACCGGCCACTTTAATTTTCCCAGGGGCAGTCCGTTGCAGTTAATAACAGAAAGCCAAGCCAAAAATAAGGATCCCTGAATTATAGTATTTTGTAGGAGAAAAACCAATGTGTTTATAGGATATTATAGGACCATAAGAAAATAATATATAGGAGGCTATATATTATTTTCTTATGATAGGACTAATAATTTTGATCATATATAATAATATTTTGGCTTAAACTATGTAGAAATATCTCAAACCACAAAATGGATTTTAGTTTGAAAATTCAGAGGAACTTAATTAAAATATATAAAATATAAAAAATTCTGAGCTAGCTAAGCAATTTCGTTGTTGAATCAAACGCGATCTCGGTAAAAGAGCTGTTAATGTTTGTTGGGTTAGTACCAAAGGTCAATACCTACGGGAGATAAGGATTTGGTGCTACCGAACATATAAAAAGAGAGTGTAACGCTGCAGGCGGGCAGTCTTGATTTTAGTCACAATAAACATAACATTGGCAACAAACATGGTGTCAGAAGTCGGGTACGCGGAAATTTAACGTTCTCGCGTTTAACCCATACCTAGTCTCGGACATATACCCGCCACCACGAATATGGCTGCCTCCGGCGTACCGGCGCCAAAGCCTGTAGAATGTACAGTGGAAGCCGCCGAGAATTTTGCCACATTTCAAGAAGATTTTGCTGACTACCGGATTGCAACGGGCCTCAACACAAAAACGGATGCCGTTCAGGTTGCAACTCTTCGCTCGTTACTGGGAGACGAATGTCGGAAGGTACTCAAAACTTTAAATCTCTCAGCTGAATCTCAATCCACTACTACAGCGTGGGAAATAAGGCGGTGGCACAGGGCAAATTACCAGTTTAAAAATTGCCTGGTCCAGTTTAAAAATTAAATCGGAGGGGGTCAATGGTCCTCGGGACCACTAAGATAATTCAAGGGTAACTAGAGTCCAAACATTAACTCTAATAGTTTAATTATCCACTTCTCTAGTTTAGCAGACGGCGTGTCCTGGTCAATGGTCATTGTGAAATGGACCAGGTTATTTAGTCCAGTTTGAAAAAAACCTTATTTCCCACCCTGGTCCGCCATAAGCAAAAGACGTGACGTCATGCGAGACTGCGCAGTACGAATTTACTTTCATCATCGCGAAAATTCTCCCCAGAAAAGAGCCATCTAACGGTTACTAAGCGCAAATTCAAAATGTCAAATACAAATTACTTCTGTTGTACATTTCCAGGCCTAGTATTAGAGAAGGCAGTGATCAGTGTACAGTGGAAGTTTATCGTCAAAGATCAGTGCCGTAAACTTTAACCCCAAATTAAGTTATTAACGCCACCTATCTTATGAACTAATCAGTAATTTCGTGCCGGCTATTTCAATTTAGTTATTCGTTGCTGTCTGCTCTATATTTGCTTTGTCTTCATTGAATCAATTCAACATACTAGGGACAGCCGCTTGTTAAGGTAATGATATGGTAACATGGTGTAATGTTGATTAATGTATATTTTCGTATAAACAATGTGCTTCAAACATTTGTATGAAAACTAATTGAATTACGTTTTAAACGTCTAATCTATATTAGTCACCTTGATAATATAGAATTTTCCACGAACCACAACTACCTAATCTTAATAAAGGCATAATTTATAGAGATGGGCTGACACCGATATATCGGTTTATCCGCCGATCAGTATCGGGTCATCTCTTAATGGCCATACAGCTCCAAATGATAATACTAATGTAATACAATGAATTGATAACAAAAATAAAATGAACCAGTACAGACTAGAACAAGAGATACGAGTTAAATTTGAGCCATGTTGAGAAATAAAGTTTAGGACTGTGAGAGTAAATGTAAATGTGCAATTTGACTGGCAGAGTGAAGTTTTATTTGTCTTGTGAAACAGTTACTTTCTTATTCCTTTGTAATTGTCAAGTTGTAATTAAATGTATATTGATATGTTCTAAAGTTGTCAAGATTTATTTATAATTATTGTAATGAATTATACATAGTATGGCTAAGAAACTGAAAAAGGCGCCATATACCCATGACGGGTTCGACACCTTATTAACTCAGTTGGAGTCTGTTCGTTCATTGGTAATCAATGACTTTGGGAAGACGCCTGAAGAGAGGAGAAGTAGGTGGCAGGAAATAACCAATCGGGTTAATGAAGTCCACTGTCAAAACCGCACTCCCGAAGAAATTTAAAAAAATGGAGTTCCTTAAAGAGTGAGTTCCGCAAAAAGGTGGCAATTCTGTCGAGGGAGTCCTGTAAAACTGGAGGTGGAGTAAATAATTCGGAGGCATTGACACCCATTGAGTCAAGGGTTGCTTCCCTAATTACAAAGGTGTCAATGATAGGCATTCCTAATGCCTTCGATTTTGGTGCTTCCCAGTTTGGGGTATCTTTGGATAGTTCCTCTGAAATGTAAGTACTTATTCAGTCGTCATACAACAAATTCTAACGGATATGGGGGCAAATTCTGCAACATTTTCAGTGAGTTTTGATATGTGATAACTATCGCTAAAACAGTTTTGGTGAGTCAACACCCGATTTTATGTCAGGGCTTGGTCTAAATATCCAATTAATATGGGGTCTCATCAAACCTTGAGGGTTGTGTCGCGACTTCTTTCGTGCTTTTTTAAAAACAAAGATTGTCAAAGTAAACGTTTATCGGTTTTTCATTTTCACAACCCGATGTCGTGATAACTCAATACGGTAAAATTTTAGATAGTTTTATCAGCACGAGCGGAATCGAGAGATATGCAACACTTAAGTTTGAGGACACCCAAGTCTTATGTCAGCCAATGTGGGGGGGGGGTTCCCATTCAACCGAATCTCAATGGACAGAATCGCATTCGACAGAAAATGTTTGGCTAGAATTTCAAAATCTAGCCCAATGGCTATATTCCCGATGGACCGAAATCCCAATCGTCCGAATATGCCTTACAACTTGAAACACGATAGCCGTCAGCGATTCGGTGGTGTAGTTTTAAAATATATAAATTAAAAGTTTCGTGATACTAATAAAAACGCTCACTTCCATTCCTTCAAGGCAAGAGATATTTAGAATTAATAAACAAATTGTGCTTAAAATGAAGTATAATCTTAATGGTAGTTCCATCAATTTTTAAGTTTTAAATTACAATTTTAATATTTTGCTTTCCGGTAGATTAGGTTCGGTTCGGTTTGGTTATTTTCCTATTAATTAGCTACCACCTTTTCCAAAATATTCTCCTACTAATTAGCTACCACCTTTTCCAAAATATTCTCCTAATAGTTAGCTGCCACCTTTTCCAAAACAATGGTTCCAATAATTCGATGCCACCTTTTCCAAAATATTCTCCTATTAATTAGTTGACACCTTTTCCTAAATATTTTCCTACTAATTAGCTGCCACCTTTTCCAAAATATTCTGCTATTATTTAGCTGCCACCTTTTCCAAAATATTCTCCTATTAATTAGTTGACACCTTTTCCTAAATCTTTTCCTACTAATTAGCTGCCACCTTTTCCAAAATATTCTGCTATTATTTAGCTGCCACCTTTTCCAAAATATTCTCCTATTAATTAGCTGCCACCTTTTCCAAAATATTCTCCTAATAGTTAGCTGCCACCTTTTCCAAAATATTCTCCTAATAGTTAGCTGCCACCTTTTCCAAAACATTCTCCTACTAATTAGCTACCACCTTTTCCAAAATATTCTCCTAATAGTTAGCTGCCACCTTTTCCAAAACAATGGTTCCAATAATTCGTTGCCACCTTTTCCAAAATATTCTCCTATTAATTAGTTGCCACCTTTTCCTAAATATTTTCCTATTAATTAGCTGCCACCTTTTCCAAAATATATTGTTATTAATTAGCTGCCACCTTTTCCAAAATATTATCCTATTAATTAGCTGCCACCTTTTCCAAAATATTCTCCTAATAGTTAGCTGCCACCTTTTCCAAAACATTCTCCTACTAATTAGCTACCACATTTTCCAAAATATTCTCCCAATAGTTAGCTGCCACCTTTTCCAAAACAATAATTCCAATAATTCTTTGCCACCTTTTCCAAAATATTCTCCTATTAATTAGCTGCCACCTTTTCCAAAATATTGTCCTATTAATTAGCTGCCACCTTTTCCAAAATATTCTCCTACTAATTATCTGCCACCTTTTCCAAAATATTCTCCTACTGATTAGCTGCCACCTTTTCCTAAACATTTTCCTACTAATTTGCTGCAACCTTTTCCAAAATATTCTCCTAATAGTTAGCTGCCACCTTTTCCAAACTATTCTCCTATTAATTAGCTGCCACCTTTTCCAAAATATTCTCCTAATAGTTAGCTGCCACATTTTCCAAAATATTCTCCTAATAGTTAGCTGCCACCTTTTCCAAAATATTCTCCTAATAGTTAGCTACCACCTTTTCCAAAATATTCTCCTAATAGTTAGCTGCCACCTTTTCCAAAACAATGGTTCCAATAATTCGTTGCCACCTTTTCCAAAATATTCTCCTATTAATTAGTTGCCACCTTTTCCTAAATATTTTCCTATTAATTAGCTGCCACCTTTTCCAAAATATATTGTTATTAATTAGCTGCCACCTTTTCCAAAATATTATCCTATTAATTAGCTGCCACCTTTTCCAAAATATTCTCCTAATAGTTAGCTGCCACCTTTTCCAAAACATTCTCCTACTAATTAGCTACCACATTTTCCAAAATATTCTCCTAATAGTTAGCTGCCACCTTTTCCAAAACAATAATTCCAATAATTCTTTGCCACCTTTTCCAAAATATTCTCCTATTAATTAGCTGCCACCTTTTCCAAAATATTGTCCTATTAATTAGCTGCCACCTTTTCCAAAATATTCTCCTACTAATTATCTGCCACCTTTTCCAAAATATTCTCCTACTGATTAGCTGCCACCTTTTCCTAAACATTTTCCTACTAATTTGCTGCAACCTTTTCCAAAATATTCTCCTAATAGTTAGCTGCCACCTTTTCCAAACTATTCTCCTATTAATTAGCTGCCACCTTTTCCAAAATATTCTCCTAATAGTTAGCTGCCACATTTTCCAAAATATTCTCCTAATAGTTAGCTGCCACCTTTTCCAAAATATTCTCCTAATAGTTAGCTGCCACCTTTTCCAAAATATTCTCTTATTAATTAGCTGATAACGTGATGAATTTGACTTAAAATAATAAAAAAAACTAGAATTCCCTTTAAAAAGTAAATTTTCGGGGATCTGAAAGTATTTGGTTCTTCTAAACTAAAATAGATGCTTAATATTTTACAGAATGTTCGCGTATGGTGCTGAATTTCTTTGTCCATTATTTTATTATAAGTCAAAGAAATTGTTTCCTTGCAAAGATGCAATCTTTGCGCTCCCGGGAATTAAATTCATTTTAGTTCCATCGGGTGTATGTGCGCATGCATTCTTGTCCTAATGGACCGAATCCGAAACCCGGAGAAGTGCGGGTTTTCGCTCCAATGGGACTGTTCCATTGGACCGAATCCGAAACCCGGAGAAGTGCGGGTTTCCGCTCCAATGGGACTGTTCCATTGGACCGAATCCGAAACCCGGAGAAGTGCGGGTTTCCGCTCCAATGGGACTGTTCCATTGCACCGAATCCGCCAAAAGTGGGGGTTTTTCGGTTGATTGGGACTGATTTCGGCCGAATGCGATTCGGTCCAATGGGGCAGAGCCATTAATGTTGACTGTACTCCCTAAACTAATAGTAATCACTTGCAATAACTCGCTAAAAAGTTACGAAATAGGCCCCATGGCCCGAGAAAGTATAGTGAACTATTATTACAAACTGCAGTGTGTGCAATTAAATTTAAAACAATTGCAGCCTAACTTCTGAAGCCAATAATCCCACACCTGATAAGCAAGACTGTGAGGACCCTTTAATCGCAACCAGAAGTAAATTTACTTCTGTCGCAACTGATGTAGGTTCGCGTTTTGCAAATTTTGGTAAGTTTAAATTTTGCTAAGGTTTCGTAATGTATTTCCCATGTCATTATCATCATTGCTTTCAGAACCAGATCCAGGAGCAAGCTGCTCGTACAGCGCTACTCCCGTTTCAAGCGAAGATAGGGAAAAATCCCTGTCATCACAAATATCGGATTTTTTTTCAAATTATGGTAAGATGACATTTCATTAATGACTAGTTATGTATTTACCATGTCCTTGACATTATTTCTACAGAACCGGGAAGCTGCTCAAACAGCGGTCCTACAGATTTCTCTGAAGACCATTGAGAAGCAGTTCCGCCTTCCGTTTTGGATGAAGAAGATTCCTGTTATCCACCTACTACTTGTAAGTATGACATAAACATGGTTATAACAATGGTTTATAAAATGTATATGTAAATATTCACAACCCCGACATTTCGGCAAACCTTGAATAAAGAGGGTTAATGTCTTTCTTTAAATGTCCATTTCGTTGTTCTTTATTTCATCACTTCTTTTTATTGTTTCTGCATGCATGGCCTTCCGTTTTTGTTGGATTTATAAATCGTCTAAACATTCTTATAGCCGAGTCCCTGCGTAGCAAGAAAAGACCCCTGCCAACAGCCAATAGGCTTTTGGATTCGGCGGATGCGTGTTTGGAGTCAGACCAGAGAACTCAAGAGGCCCTACGCATGTTCGCGTCTGCTATGACGGAAATGACCCACATGAAAAAGGTCAGAAATGAAAATGAAAGGGTGCGTAATGAAAATAAAAGGGCCAAAAATGATAATGAACGGCTAAGGGTTGAAAATGAGAGGTTCAGGCTAGAAACTGAGCGAATTCAAGCTAACAATATGGCCGAAGCTTTGAGAAGGTTGGAAGAAAAATCTCAGCCAGAGAAAAATAAGGATTAGTTTTGTTTTTGATTTTTATGACATGCTCAAGTTCAGCATAATCCTGTAAATATTCATTTACTTAATGCCGTGCTAGATCGTCAAAACAACGTCTCCCTAATTTATTTTATTATTTTCATTGCTAAATTGGGCATGCACTTTTATCATCACGGTATTTATTATTCATGTTCACGTTGGCATGAACTCTTTCCAATTACTATATTCTCCATTGTCTCATTTATCTGGGTGCACGGCAGTGCACCCGCCAAGTTATCGTGCACTACCAGCAATCCTTTACCCGAAACATTTCAGTCTCATTTTCACCCCCTTGTAACTCGGTACTGGGGAATAGTACACCACTCATATTTGCACCTCAAGGGCACAGTGTTAATCCTAGGATGTCCTCCAACTTCCAGCTTTCTAACTCATTTGGTTTGTGTGATAATCCTTTGTGAAAATGACACATTATGAGACTGACTGACTGACTGACACATCATCAAAACCTCTAAGGCATTTCCGGTGGTGCTAAAATGATGAAATTTGGCATACTTGTACCACTAAGCATACAAGCAAAGGGAAAAGTCCCAAAAGCGTGTTTTAGAACTCACTTCTTTTCACGGCCAAACAACTTGGCATATTTTCACAGAGATGTTTTTGTTGGGATAAATTGTACTCATTGTAGATATTTCATTGACCTACTTTCATATACACTCTTTCCATTCTATCATTATTATTATTACTATTATTTTCTTCACGCTCAGTTTGGCGTGCAAAATTTTCGTTTCCATCATTACATGAGTTACTTCCATGTTTTTAGAATTTAATTTATTGCTTGCGTACCCGCTTGCTTTTTATAATCTAATTTAATACTCGCATGCGTCTTATAGTCTAATTTAATACTCGCATTTATTTTATAGTTTAATTTAATATTCGCATGCTTTTTATAGTCTTATTTAATAATCGGATGCTTTTTACATTCTTATTTAATATTCGCATGCTTTTTATATTCTAATTTAATATTCGCATGCTTTTTATAGTCTCATTTAATATTCGCATGCATTATATTGTCTAATATAATACTCGCATGCATTATATTGTCTAATTTAATACTCGCATGCATTTTATAGTCTTAATTTAATACTCGCATGCATTTTATTGTCTAATTTAATACTCGCATGCATTTTATTGTCAAATTTAATACTTGCATGCATTTATTGTCTAATTTAATACTTGCATGCATTTATTGTCTAATTTAATACTCGCATGCATTATATAGTCTAATTTAATTCTCGCATGCATTTCATAGCCTACTTTAATACTCGCATGCATTTCATAGCCTACTTTAATACTCGCATGCATTTTATAATATAATACTCGCATGCTTTTTATAATCGAATTTAATACTCGCATGGTTTTTATATTCTAATTTATTATTCGGATGCTTTTTATATTCTATTTTAATATTCGCATGCTTTTTATAGTCTTATTTAATATTCGCATGCTTTTCAAAATCTCGTTTTTTACATGTGCTCTTTGCATGCGTGTTATTGGTGTGGATCTAATAAGGCAATTAAATGTCCATTCAATATATAATTTATTGCATGTGTTCGGTGTTATTTCCTGTATGTTCCACTGGATCATGTTTCACTATGCAGATTGGTCTTATAATTAGTAGACGAATTCTTCATAAAATCACTTGATTTTCATTTGATTCGATGCGGACATAGATCTCAGTTCTACCGGGCGGGTTTAAAAAAAACGAAAAGTCGGTTACCCCCTGCTTTAATGCATCAATTCAATACCGCTACTGGCGTGCTTTTATTCTGTTCACGGGTATTTTGCTTTTCACGTATATTGATGACGACTACCCTTTACTCTAGATATTATTTATAACCAGCATACAGTTACCGAACCCAACATCTCTGCAATTTATTTATATTCACATACTTATTTACAGGTGTATTAAACTTTACTTCATCCATCTGACCATCTGGAGTTCAGTGCTAGTTTCTGTGCCGCTTGAGACAAGGGATGCGTCTCCTTCCAGACAAGCGCACCAACGGGAAATTCAACCCCTTCCCGCCTCTGATCATAGTAGCGTTTCTGGTGTACTTGCGCTTTCTTGGCAAGTTCTTTAGACAAAGCAAGTTGCTTCGCTAGAGCTGAGAGCGATGCGGACCTTTCAACAAAGTCCGCTACTGGCATACCCACGTCCAAGTCCCAGGGAAATCTCGGTTCCCTACCCATGTTCATGTTAAAAGGAGTTCTTCCTGTTGTGGTATGTGTAGTCGAGTTGATGGCGAACTGGATAAACGGCAAGTTCTCGTCCCATCTACGGTGATCTCGATGGCTTTTTTCATCCGTAGCGAACTATCATGGAGACGAGTTTCTTCGCACACGTTCTGGCTGTAATGTTCTTCATTGGGTACAGTTCGACAAATTTGGTGGCATAGTCCGTGAAAAGCAGGAGGTATTTGTGATGGTGTCGGCTTCTTTGTAGAGGTCCTATTATGTCCACTCCCAGCAAATCAAAAGTCTCAGTAATGGCCGTAGGCTGCATAAGACCTGGACGTTTTCTATTGCGGGCCTTGTGCATTTGACACAGAGGACATCCGCGGACGTACTGGGTAACGTCCTGCCGGAACGATGGCCACCAGTATCTGGCCCGTACTTTATCGAAGGTACGATCTCGACCTCGATGTCCAGATAGAGGGTGGTCATGGAACAAGCGGATGGCGTCCCGCCGGAACCGCTGTGGCAAATAGATTTTCGCTGGTTATCTATCATAAGCCTTTCGATATAGGACATCGTTCTTCATCTCGTAGTACCGACGTCCTTGAGGATTATCTCCTGATAACTGGACTATGATGTCATTGGTGACTTGTTCATCTTGTTGGGCATTTCGGACTTCGTCCAGTGTGAAAGAGTGGTACTATGCGTGATTGGCGGGAGGAGCTAATTCGCTACTGGTTGAGGACGAAGTCGACGTCATTGAAGAGGATTCCGCTGGACTGGAATCTTCTGACGAGGACGGTGAAATCATGTCTTCCAAAGACATGGCTAATAGAGAGACAGGCGCTCTGGATAAGGCGTCCGCAACCTTGTTCTCAACTCCCTTCTTGTGTATGATCTTGAAGTCATACGTCTGCAGGTACATTGCCCAACGAACAAGTCGAGAATTTGGTTCTTTCAAAGTTAATAACCACTGTAGTGCCTTGTGATCCGTGATCACAGTGAACGGTATGTTCTCCAAGTATGGCCGGAACTTTCCAACTCCCCAATAGATGGCAAGACATTCCTTTTCCTTGGTGGTATATCTTCTCTGGACGTCGGTCAGTTGCTTACTGCCACTGGCACCCCCCTCCCGCTCTTTTGGGGTCGTCGCCCCCTTGTCGTTGGAGCAGAGCAAAAGGCCTTGTCGTGGCGGAGGGGGCCCGAGTTCGGTGTGCCGGTTAGGATGGTTCCTTGGGTTCGCCATTGGTTCGGACCTTTCCCTGCCCCGTTCCGCAAACGTTTTGCTCGGCCGCTTCGCCCCCGCCCGGGTGTTGCTGTGGTTCATCCCCAGCTCTTGGCAACCCTCTGGAGGCCGCGGATACATTCTTTGACCGTATGGCACTGCTGTGCTCGGTGGGAAATCCCCCGTCCCCTCGAGCCTTCTGCTGCCTTTGTCCAGCCCTGTCACCGACCTCCTCCTGGCTGGGGTCGCCGCCGACGGTGTAGCGCTCCCGTCACCTGCTTAAGGGGCGTTTGTCGCGTCCGCTGGCTGTAGCCCGCGTGCCTTGACGGTGGTTTCGCAGGTTCCATTTGGGTACAATGATGATAGACGTTTGGGGGGCGCTGATAAGGCCCCCCGCGCCAGGTGCAGCGCCTAATCAAATGTTATCTGATGCCACTGGCACCGACGTCATCTTGGATTTGCGACAGGAAAGTTCCAAGTCCGGCGTAGCTAACATCCGATTTCAGGATACAAGGCAACTTAGGGTTTTAAGCCGCTAGAGGAGGCGCCATGCAGATCGCATCCTTGATGGCCTGGAACGCTTCCTGCTGTTCTTTCTTCCACTGGAACGGAACGTCTTTCTTCTTGAGATGGTTTAAGGGGGCAACGATTTTGGAACACTGCGGGATGAATCGTGAGTGCCATCCCGCCATGCCCAGAAATCTTTGGATTTCTTTCACGTTCTTTTGGACGGGAAGGTCTACTATAGCCCTAGTCTTGGAAGGATCAATATGAATCCCTCGTTCATTTACAATATGCCCTAACACGGTCGCTTCGCTTTGCGCAAAGCGACATTTCTTAGTCTGAAGCGTAAGTCCCGCTTAAGACAGTCGGTGAAAGACATATTCCAAGGCTTGAAAATGGTCTGCCCAAGTACTGGATGGAATGACGATGTCATCCAGATAGACACAGATGGAAAAGTGATGTCCATCCCTGAAGACTTCGTCGATGAGTCGTTAAATCGACGACGGCGCATTGCATAGACCGAACGGAAGTACCTCAAACTCGTACTTTCCCGCATGCGTGATAAAAGCGGTCTTCGCTTGTAGCTGGGTTTTATAGATTCGTCTAGCTTTCAACCTAAGTTAAGGTCTGATTAAGTACTACAAGTTAAATTAATGTCCGGGCGGATCGCATCAATATCACTATTGGGTTGAGCGATATAATTTGGTTTGTCTAGGGGATTATTTGAACAAAAGGAACTGAAATGCGTTGCCAATCAGATTTTATTAAACAGTTAAATGTGAGCTTATTAGGCTTTTATGAAAATTAATGAAAAGTTCTTAATCCAGGGATTTACTATTACAATATTAAGCAATACAAGTAAGGATGTGGCTTATTACTTTAACGTCCAAATAAGGACTGAGTTCATATTAAATAACCGCTCCAAGTAAGGATGTGGTTGATCGAATTTGAAGTCCAAGTAAGGACTGAGTTCATATTAAATAACCGCTCCAAGTAAGGATGTGGTTGATCGAATTTAAAGTCCAAGTAAGGACTGATTGAGTGTCCAAGTAAGGGCAACTCGTAACTAAGAGTCTTAGGATATAACATTAAATATAATGATACGTTTTGAGTCCATGTTCGGGTTCCGGCGCTGGCGTTAAGGACATCTCTGCAGAAGGGTACCACGTGGCATCTCGGGAAAGATTAAGTTTTGTCCTGCCGTTCTTGGTTGGCATCCGACGGCGATAGGTTCGCATCCATGTAGATCTCCGGATCCTCGAATTCGGGTACATGGAACTAAGCCTTGTTTTAGTTCGTACGATTGTGGTTAAAATTTTACCCGCACTTTTAGACCGAACAAGGGTTAAGCGTCAGTCATGTCTTAACCCGTTCTAGATATCTCTTATTCTATACTTTCTTTTTGAAGCACCCGTGTATTTATACTAAAAGACCGACTTGAAAATGCACTTTTCATCGACCAATCATATTAGGCCCTCTATGGTACTGGACCGGTATTGGACCAGTCCGTAGTTTGTGTTAGAATGTTTCTTTCCGTATCCTTTTCTAGGGGAATCATGGGTTTTTAAAAGTTCACCAGGTTTCCCGGCACCTTAATAGCTGACACTATCTTGATGGTATTTTCTATTGAAAGTTCGAACTCTGGCGACTGAATACCTGGCCTCTAGTTTCTATTGAAAGTTCGAACTCTATGACAGTAATCCTTTGGGTATATATTTACAGTAGTGTTGGCAACGCTTGAAATTATTATTTAAGTAAACCCAGAGTCCTGACATTTCGGTAGTGAGAGTATAAATTTTCCATGAAAAGCAATGATAGAGGTTGTTACCCTGTCCAGCAGGTTATATTCTCCCCATACCAATGCGTGAATAGTTTCTTTTATAAATAGCCAAGCTTGGATCCTGGGCCTGACCATTTGTTTATAATCAAAACTAATATTTAAATGTTTATGACAATTAAGTGACAATTAAGCGTTACATACTCCACTTGACTATCATGGTCGCGATCGTCTAAGTCATCGTGAAAGAAATCACTTGCCTCCAGATTGTGGTCCGTTCTATCCTCGAAAGGATTTAACTGCGAAACATGGTGGGTTCCAAACAATACCTTTTTCATATCTAATGTTTTTAGCTTATAGCTATGAGCACTGAGCTTTGATAGACACGGAAGGGACCGTCGTAGCGGTTGGCTAACTTGGAGGAAAATTCTTCACCGGCATTTGAAAGAAAATGGGTTTTCTTAAGGACTAAATCGCCTTCCGTAAATTCTAAATGCCGATAATGTTTGTCATAATATGACTTTTGTTTTAACTGGGCCTTTTGAATGTTGTCTTGAGCTAACGCGATGGGTTTTTGTACCCTCTCGATAACTTTGAGGCTGTAACGCTTTTGAGTTTCCTCATTTAGGTAAACCTCAGGAATTATATCCAAAACAATGTTAGTGGCAGTCTTAATCTCGCGCCCAAACATTAACATGGAGGGGCTAAATTTGGTGGACTCTTGCACCGCGCTTCTCATGGCCATGGAAAATTGTGACAGGCAGCGGTCCCAATCTTTTTGGTTGTCTCCCACAAAGGAGGCTAACATAGTGCCGAGAGTACGATTCGTTCTCTCGGTTTGATTTCCTTGGGGCGAATATACAGAAGTACATCGCTGCTTTACTCTATTGAAAGTTCGAACTCTATGACAGTAATCCTTGGGTATATATTTACAGTAGTGTTGGCAACGCTTGAAATTTTTATTTAAGTAAACCCAGAGTCCTGACATTTCGGTAGTGAGAGTATAAATTTTCCATGAAAAGCAATGATAGAGGTTGTTACCCTGTCCAGCAGGTTTTATTCTCCCCATACCAATGCGTGAATAGTTTCTTTTATAAATAGCCAAGCTTGGATCCTGGGCCTGACCATTTGTTTATAATCAAAACTAATATTTAAATGTTTATGACAATTAAGCGTTACACGCTTTCGCTTGCGGGTGGAGATCTATCTGCCAATAGCCGCTCTTTAAGTCCAGTGCTGTTTTGAACTTTGGGGCACCCATTTTTCCTAAGAGTTCTTCTATTCGCGGAAGCGGATACGGATCTTTCACGGTCACTTTATTTAACGCGCGATAATCAACGCCGAAACGTATCTTTCCGCATTTCTGGTGGGCAAGTACCACAGGCGACGCGTAAGGTCTAACGGAGGGCTTTACGATTCCGTCGCGGATCATTTCGTGAAGATGATCTTCAATTATCCGTTTTTTCTCGTCGCTAACACGATACGCGCGTTGACTAACGGGAACATCAGTGGTAGTATGTATCTCGTGATATACTAAGTTCGTACGTCCCGCTTTTTCCGAAAACAGTTTTGGAAATCGTAATAATAGAGTTTTTAAGTCTTCCTTCTGAGTAGGACTAAGTGTAGGCGACGCGACAGCTTGTTCAAAATCCTCTATAATCTGTGGGGTCGGTGTCTTTAACCCAGGGAGATTAAGCACGAATGGAAACGTTGTTCCGTCAATCTGACAAGTTTTTGTACCAAAGTTTAAAACGGCACGATTTTTATACAGGAAATTTTTTCCCAGAATAAAATCGTTTGGCAGTGAGGGAACTACGTGAAATTCCTGCTTTAGTTTCAACTGTCCTCAGCGGAAGTCTATTCGCGCGCGTCCCTTTGTGAAGGTATAACGTCCATCGCCTAACACTATGCATTGAATCTCTTCTTCTTCCCGAAGTACTAAGTCTGGTTTTAAAGTTCTGACTAAATTACGCCACTGATATAAGCTGATAAAACACGCATCAGCGCCTGAATCTAGTCTAGTCGTGAAAGTCCCATGCGAATACACGGCTTCTATGGCCGCGGGAGGATCAACCTCACAGCGCCGCACATCCATATAGAGCCAAATTCCATAAGGGGCTTTATTTTCTTCGCGCGGCGGGAAGACGATCCCCTTTTGATCTTCCCTCTTTCGCGTTTTCCGAAGCCCTTCTTTGCGCGACTTCTTGTTTGTCCGAACAGGTTGCGGCATAATGCCCTAAGAGTCCGCACTTATAGCATTCCACGTGACTTAAATCACCTTGTTCGGGCTTAACCTGTGTAGGAGTCTTTGGTCTATTGTTATTTCTTGCTCCAGGTGTCACAACCCTTGATTTCGCACCCCCGCAGGTGGTTTAGTTAAAACCGCACAGGTTCTCTCACTGGCTTCACTCGGTGGAATAGACTTCGCCACTTGGGTGTGAGTCGGCGGGATTCATAACGCGACAGATAGTTCAAGCAAAAGCACAAGTAATGTTCACAAGTAGACGTGTAATCATAAATGGTAATGTCAGTCTTAACGAGTCCTGGCAAGCTCGCCACTTAATGTAACCGTAAAATTGAAATGTAGAAAAGGGGGCCTATCTTCACGATTCACAAAGAAACTAACTTATAAGACTAGAAGTTTCCAGGTTTCCCGTTTAAAGGACTTATTGTCCAGACTTAGATAAAAATCATTCGAAGTACTTCCGTTCGGTCTATGCAATGCGCCGCCGTCGTTTCAGCGACTCATAGACGAAGTCTTCAGGGATGGACATCACTTTTTCATCTGTGTCTATCTGGATGACATCGTCGTTCCATCCAGTACTTACGCTTCAGATCAAGAAATGTCGCTTTGCGCAAAGCGAAGCCACCATGTTAGGGCATATAGTAAATGAACGATGGATTCACATTGATCCCTCCAAGACTAGGGCTATAGTAGATTTCCCGTCCCAAAGAACGTGAAAGAAATTTAAAGATTTCTGAGCATGGCGGGATGGCACTCTCGATTCATCCCGCAGTATTCCAAGATCGTTGCCCCGTTAAACCATCTCAAGAAAAAGGACGTTCAGTTCCAGTGGAAATAAAAGAACAGCAGGAAGCGCTCCAGGCCATCAAGGATGTGATCTGCATGGCGCCTCCTTAAGCGCTTTACAACCCTAAGTTGCCGTGTATCCTAACAACGGATGCTAGCGACGCCGGACTTGGAGCTTTCCTGTCGCAAATTCAAGATGACGTCGAGGTACCTATTGCCTATGCCAGTAAACAACTGACCGACGTCCAGAGAAGATACACCACCACTGAAAAGGAATGTCTTGCCATCTATTGGGGAGTTGGAAAGTTCAGGCCATACTTGGAGAATATACCGTTCACTGTGATCACGGGTCACAAGGCACTACAGTGGTTATTCACCTTGAAAGAACCAAATTCTCGACTTGTTCGTTGGGCAAACGTATGACTTTAGGATCATACACAAGAAGGGAGTTGAGAACAAGGTTGCGGACGCATTATCAAGAGCGCCTGTCTCTCTATTAGCCATGTCTTTGGAAGACATGACTTCACCGTCCTCGTCAGAAGATTCCAGTCCAGCGGAATCCTCTTCAATGACGTCGACTTCGTCCTCAACCAGTAGCGGATTAGCTCCTCCTGCTAATCACGCATTGTACCACTCTTTCACGCTGGAAGAAGTACGAACGGCCCAACAAGATGAACAAGCCACCAATGACATCATAGTCCAGTTATCCGGAGGAAATCCTCAAGGACATCGATACTGCGAGACGAAGCACGATGTCCTGTATCGAAAGGCCTATGGTAGACGACCAGCGAAAATCTATTTGCCACAGCGGTTCCGGCGGGGCGCCATCCGCCTATTTCACGACCACCCTCTATCTGGACATCGAGGTCGGGATCGTACCTTCCTCAAAGTACGGACGAGATACTGGTGGCCATCGTTCCGGCAGGACGTTACCCAGTACGTCCGCGTATGTGCTTTGTGTCAAATGCACAAGGCCCGCAATAGAAAACGTCCAGGTCTCATGCAACCTACGGCCATTACTGAGCCATTTGATTTGCTGGGAGTGGACATAATGGGACCTCTACCAAGAAGCCGTCACCATCACAAATACCTCCTGGTTTTCACGGACTAAGCTACCAAATTTGTCGAACTGTATCCGATGAAGAACATCACCGCCAGAACGTGCGCCAAGAAACTCGTCTCCATGATAGTTCGCTACGGATGTCCGAAAGCCATCGTACGCGACAACGGGACACAATTCGTTTCTCAACTTTGGAAGGACATTCTCAAGATGTTCAAAGTCAAACCACGATACATCACTCCGTATCATCCACAGAGTAACATCGTGGAGCGCACAAACAGAGTTCTGGGAGAAATCATTTCGATGTTCGTTGGTCGAGATCACCGAAGATGGGACGAGAACTTACCATTTATCCAGTTCGCCATCAACTCGACGACACATACCACAACAGGAAGAATTCCTTTCTATCTTAACATGGGTAGGGAACCGAGATTTCCCTGGGACTTGGACGTGGGTATGCCAGTGGCGGACTTTGTTGAAAGGTCCGCATCGCTCTCAACTTTAGCGAAGCAACTTGCTTTGTCTAAAGAACTTGCCAAGATAGCGCAAGCACACCAGAAACGCTACTACGATCGAAGGCGGGAAGGGATTGAAATTCTCGTTCGTGTACTTGTCTGGAAGGAGACGCATCCCTTGTCTCAAGCGGCACGTAATGTCGCCACTAAATTCTCGTTGGTGTACTTGTCTGTAATATCGCCGCTAAGTTATGTCCCAAATGGGATGGTCCCTACATAATCGCAAAGAAACTAGATCGATTGCGATATCAGCTAGAAGATCTAGAAACTGGAGAAAATAAAGGAATCGAGAATATCGCTCATTTAAAGCTGTATTGGTCAAACAAAGATGCCTGCCAACCGGACGGAAGCCAGTCATCCTCAACTTCGAGTAGTTCATCTTCAAGTTCTACCTCGTCACAGTTCATACCTGTACTTCAGGACGCTGGAGTCTGTACTGGTGACGAACGTCGTGAGACTCGACGAGAACGAAGACAACGGCTGTTGAGAGACCAAGAAGCACAAACTGAGTCGTCTGGAGAAACTTCATCGTCATCCTCATCTTCTTCCATGGATGACTCCTCTTATTCCCCGTCGGAAAATATACCAGATTCTTTTCCAGAAGCCTCTGATCTGCCTGAGGAATCTGAACCAGACTGATTTTACTTATTCTCAGATCCTAAAGCGGGTTTCCGAGTGAATCGGATACCGCTAGACCTTTCTCCTCCTTCCTCTCCTGATAGGAGCTCGAGGGAGACTGCTCTCCCTCTACCCTCTCCTCTATCTCACCCTGACGATTCCAGTTCTTCCTCTGAATCTGAGGAAGACGATACGGAATTGTCCAACCCTGTTCCCATAAATCCTTTAAGATTTGTCAATCCTTTCCGTAAAGGATGGAAACGTGAGATAGTACTGAGGAAGCATCCAAAGCCTGGAGGTCCTGAAATGGACATAAATTATCACCCACCAGCTTATTATCCGCATCAGACTCTTCGGTCTCGCGCAGACGGGGAACAGTATCTACGCTTGCATAAAATCACAGATGTGACTTCTCGTGATTTTAACTTTTCGCGTCAAGCAATCTCTCGAGAACCATGGGAGACTGTTCGGGACGCTCATTAACAAGCATCTACGCAAGGAGATTCAGCATCGGTAACGCCGTTTTCCGTGGAACCATCGGTGAGGCCCAAGTCTACTCAACGCACATGGTCCCTGATGAAAGGTCCACTGCGAGGCGTACAAGGCCCGCCGAAGACACAGGCCAAATCAAGACGGCGCCGACTCTGCGCCGTCTGAAACACGGGTGCAACTCGCCTTGCAGCAGACGGCTTTTCTTTGGGGGGGGAGGATGTAACCGTCCACACCAAGCATCTCCTTCCCGGGGAAAAACCGCGTCGTCTGCTTTGTTCATTTTTCATTTTTTACATTTAAATTGCATAATGTTAAATTGTCCCGAAGTGGCGCGGCGCTGCAGTCAAACTGATTAAAAAACGTTTTCCGCGGGAATAAAAACCCCCGACTACAATCTGTAAAAAAGTCAGTTGTCAGTAGTCAGTTCATTTGTATTTTGAAACGAAGTTTTTATTTTAAAATATGTTCCGAAGGAAACATGGACAATGTCTAATCAAGTGTCGAGATACGAAAACACAGCGGATTACTTACGAAGAACCTTCAACATAAGGTAAATTCCGAAAAATATGTTATCGAATTATAAAGTATTCGCCATTTTCAGGACGCTTTTCAACGAACACAAAATTGGCTATTTTGATTTGTTGCAAGGTTTGGAGAATCCAGAAAATTTCTATGTAAGTGAAATAAATTTTTGGTTACAAGGGCTCTACGATAATCATAAATTGAACTACCACTTTTGTGTTTTTTTAGGATAAACATTGCGTTATGTTTCCGGTACCCCTTTCGTACTTCGCCGACCTGGTGCCTAATTACAGCCCATCTTCGCCTTTCGAAACCGCGAAGACGATCATCGTGACGACTGGTCCCAAAAAAGTCGTTTCTACTTCCCTATCCTTGCTAGCTTTGGATAATATAGTAAATTGTACTTTCCTTACGTGAGCTAAAATGCGTAACAGTCTCATCAGAGTTTTTCTAGGTGGTGGCATTAACCGGGTTGAGTATTCTTATGGTGTCAGTTTTGCTTGTATTTTATTTCTTCGCGATGAACCGATACAAATTCTGGCCTCTCAAAAGTATGGCACACGATACAGTGGAAAATATCTGGCATTACTCGGCCTTAATGTGCAATGAAGGTAATTGTCACTTTCCTACAAATCAACGTAACTAAACGAGTATTAAGTAAGTTGAGTGACTTAAACGAGTATTAAATTTTCGGCTCTTTGTCTAGCACTTCCTGTCGTTTTGCCCCAAATGACACCTCGTTTGCTTGCTTCGTCTTGGATTATCGGACTGACTTTCATTCTGTTTTTCTTCGGTTGCTACTACACGATCGAGAGTTACAATTACATCGATACCCTCTCGGACCTAATTGAATCGGGAGTGCCTCCTTTAATTATTGAAGGAGGCGGGGCTTTCGCTGCTCTTAGAGTTTTGGTAAACACTTCTCTCTCCCTAATGAACCACTTTGACATTATAGCACAAGTGCAGGTTTTTCTTATATTTTCATTACATTTGTCTATTCTCATATCGAGTAATGCAGCGTTTTTTTTTTAAATTTTCATTGTTTCTCGTTTCTAGGCTAACGAAGACCAGGTTGTAAAGAAATGGTTTGAAGGGTTGACTGGAGAAAATTTCATTACTCTGATGGACCTTCTGGATTTCGAAGGCTACATTCCAGTTATTTCAGGGGAGAAAGCCTTGATTATAAGCGAAACCTATCTAATGTGGCTATTCGGAGAAGTTCTGAACTCTGATCCCACTAACAAAGCGTTTTTTGCTGAACAAGGGGGCTTTTACTTTTCTAAAGAACAAGTCCGGTTTGATTACTTGAGTACAATTTACAACACCTCTTGGATCAATAGCGTTCCTCAACTCAAGGAATTTGGACAAACCAGGTTAGCATTATTTTCACTTTGGTTCCTAGTAAAAACCAATTTTAAGACTAATCGCAGGGAAAACCGTTAAGCGAAAAACCAGTTCGTGATAATCCGGTTAAGTTTAAAGCGCAATACCTTATTTTACCAAATATTTTATAATTAAATTGACGTTAGATTAGTTGTTTATCGCGTATCATTTCCACGAAACACGAATAAAAATACTAATGATTAAATAGCCTGAACTCGATCTCATTTAATTTGACTCTTTATCAAAATGAAATGAGAAATGGTTAGATTTTACTGATGATTAATATTATTGTAGTAGTTTATTTTAAAGTATATGATACCAAAAATGAGAGAATGCCAATAGAGCAAGTTTATGACCGCTGAGGAAATTCTATGTCGAACTTACGTGATTTGGTTGAAAGGTGATTATAGAGCATGCAGGTGGCCATTGTGTCTAATGGTCTTTCGTCCAACATGATTTACAATTACCGACATTGTAACAAAATAAAATATAGACTCGGCGACAGTGTAGCTATTAATTAGTGTAACAATTTTTAGAACTTTATGAGTCAGAAGTTTATTTAATTACACCTACATACAAGCAAACAAAAACGTTTACCTCTTTATAATATTGGTATAAAGAATACGATTAATGGTTTTAGAGTAAAAGTCACTGATAACGTTTTTTTTAGGTAATGTACTGTACTTGGAAACTTTCACCCTTATTTTTATTTGAGTAAAATTTAAATATTTTAGCGTGCAAACTCTCTTCGAAAGTAAAACTTTCAACTATCTGGACTTTGAATCCCGTTATCCCATGGACTTTGTCACCTGGAAGAAACCAATGGAGGAATCGAATAATATTGACATCAGTAGCATCGTCATTCCGTTCTACATGCTCTTTTTGTTGATGTCAATATCTTTGGCCTTAACTTTCTTCGAGATATTTTTCCAAAATTTATTTTAATTTCAATCTCTAGAACCTCATTTGGAGACTGATTGATCCAATGATAGAGAATATTTCTTTATGATTATATCCTGTTTATATTTATATTTATTTATATTTAAATATAATTTTATTTATAGTTGTTCATGTTTGTTATAAAAACCTTTCATTAAAGTTCACCGTAATGCTACTACCAGTGAATTTAATATTTATTAAATTAAATTATATCCTAATTTGATATATCATTTTTATATCTTCAATATTAATATTGATATACAAATGAAACCTTTCTTGGCGTTGCACGCTTCTTGTAAATACAAATAAACGTTTTGAAAAATAATTACTATTTTTATTATCGAATTTTGCAACATTTTATGTATCACTGTAGATTCATCAGACTTTTTTGGCACATTATATATTTGTTTAACCGGTTAGTTTGGCTACGATAGCTCTGACAGGGCCTACAAGAAATTAAGTGTTGAAACTCGTCGATGATCAATATAGTTCATGTGGAAATAACCTGGAACCTGCTTTCGTTTTTAAAATGGAAAAAGTAAATATAATCAAATTCAGCAATATCGTAACTTTTAATTTGATTTTAAAGCTTCAGACTTTTAACAGATAAGATATATTTAAAACTGAAACGAATTTTTTATTTAACTGAAATTTATATCTTAACAAAGACAATAACATGTAAATATATGCCAAGCCTCGCTCTTGAACTACTAAACATCCATATTATAAAATACTTCATGTTCAATTCAGAACGACTATTTATTGAAAAATTATTTTAACTTAGTTTTTTAACGGTAAAGCTGAAATAGATATTGACTTAAAACCAGTGTTGGGCACATTTATTTCGATATATCTTTTTACCTACCAAAATATTTTTGATTTCGCCCCTATCAATTTTTTACCTATCAAAATGTTTTTGTTTTCGCCCCTATCAATTTTTTACCTATCAAAATATTTTGGATTTCGCACCTATCAATTTTTTACCTATCAAAGTATTTTGGATTTTGCACCTATCAATTTTTTACCTATCAAAATATTTTGGATTTCGCACCTATCAATTTTTTAGCTATCAAAATATTTTGGATTTTGCACCTATCAAATGGCGAACTCTCACCGTCTTAATATCATACTAAACACATTAAAAAATCAAAATTTAAGCAAATAAAATGCAAAACACCTGAACAAAAACTTTTTATCCAATAATTTTGTACAAACGGATGCTTCACAAGCTTCATTACAAAACATAAAATAATAAGTACAACATTCAAGTCTAGTTGACTAGTTTTCGAGTTTTGACTAGTTTTTATCAAATCATTTTCCAAATTTTATGTTTTTTTCCTTGGTTAGCTCTGTCAGTCGGTGCTCCCTATAAAACACAATTTGCGCAATTCTTTCGTTTGAAATATTAGCTCTTCTGGCCCTTTGTAGCCAATCAGCAAGACTGAAAAGCCGCTCAACACCACCTGAACTTGCCGGTATAGACAAGTAGATTTTTGCAAGCTGAGCTAGTCTATCGAGAAAAAAAAACTAGGTTAAAACGTGGCAAATACTAAATTTGCAAAGTATTTAGCTAAATTGATAATTGACAATAAAGTGCAATTACATTTGATTTTTTTTATTCTTACAGTACGGTACCTGGGAAATTTGTAGTGGCTTTCTTTCCAATAGCTTAAGGGGTCATCAATTAAACTTTGTTCTTCGGCATAATATTTGTCAACCTCATGAATTTTTTGAGTTACGCTGCTTTTAGGTGTCACATCATTTAGGTAACTAACAATTCCCGCTACGGGAACATTTGAGGTCGGATTTTCAGTTCTTGAATTTTCCACTTCATCCTGGTCAGACTGTTCAGAATCAGATGCAGGAAACCAGGTTTCCAAGTCTGTCTTAAATAACTTAATTGCATCTTCCTTCGAAGCTAGTCCAAGATGTTTCGCAAAAGGAGCTGCAAATTAGCGTTTTATCCCAATATCAGTATTACATTTAACTTAAAAAAAGATGGTAAACTCCAAGTCTCCAACTGCATACCTTCAAAAATTCCAGCTTTTTGCCGAGGATGAAGCATAGTTGCAATAAGATAGGAGTTGTGGCGTAATATGTCTTTTAATCTTATTTCAAAATGTTCAATGAGACGCTTTTGGAAATTTGTCAAATACACGAGATTTACTTTCCCCATTTTCTCAATCGTAGCTGTAATTAAGGGTATCACGTAGCATGATGTAACGCCACTGGACTGCAAAAAGTCGGTAGCCAACTGGGCAGGCTTTAGCAATGCTAACATTTCCCTCATCATCGTTCTATAAGAAAAATGCACTGATTTTTACTCTCTACGCCAAAAGCACAAATAAAACCACTACCGATTAATGTTTGTTAGCGGATTGATTTTAATTTTTTTTCCGCATAGGCAGCAACCATTATCCATTGAGCCGCTAAAAATACCTCCTCCTGCGTAAATAAAACCGTTAGTCTGTTAGAACAACATTTTCCAAAGATGAGTCAAGGAAATTATTTCTTGCAGTCTCTCAACAGCCATAAGCACACTGTTCCATCTAGTATTTACTGGCAATATTAAGTCCTTTTTGCATTGCTCTCGTAATTTAGCTAGAATGAAATTACTAATTCAGTGGACTGTGGATGGGACTCGACTCCCTCACTAGTGCCATTTTCATGACATTACATGGTATTGCACACTCACCGCCATAATGGTGACGTTGTCGGAAAAATACTATAATCTTGGTTACATATTTAAGCATATCGTTTGCAATATCATCGTTTTTGATGGCAGAATTTACCGCTAATTGAAGAGTATGCGCTTCACAACGCATCCTTTCCCATATTAGTTTATTGAGATCTGGTTCATAATCTTGAAAAATAATTGGGATTTAATCATTTATAAAGCAAAAAAAAATATATTCCACAATTTTCAGGTTCCAGCTCTTCATTATTAAGGTCATCGTTATCATCATCAGAGTTTAAGACATCATTTACGAAAAAACTAGTATTTTTCCACGATTCATACACCTGAGTTTCTTCTTCGTTTGGAATAACAAATGCCTTAGTAATGTTGCTTGCGTTGTCCGCCATTATCTTTCCAACCTATGATATAAATAAGTAGATTAACCTAATAATAAACTTGAGTGAAAAGTTTCTGAACGAAACATTAGGTTAATAAATCAGAATGCCCTGCCACTCTCGAGCCTGCACTACTTACTTTATACGGTGGAATCCCAACGTTTTTTAAGACGGCTTCTACTTTTTCTTTGATATTCACTCCAGTGTCTTTCATTGCAAGTACAAAATCCAATTGTCCTTTCTTTAAGTTTGAACTGGTGGTCAGTCCAGTGGGCTTTAACACCAATTACACCGTCTCGCTTTCGTGAAGACCATAAGTCTAACGATAGATGAATTCTGCCATTTGGAATGTCCTTGAGATCATGTTTTAATTTTGGTAAAACCCGTTGTTCAAAGCTTTGCTTTAGCTTCCTTGTTGCAGTTCTCCTGCTAGTTTGATTAACACCAGGGGCTAGCTTATTAATCAGCAACTGAAACCCAAAATGATCAGGCTGGCTAAGTGGAGATCCATCAATACAAATCATACCCAATAGGCCCTGCTCGTAGGTCTTTCGAAGAATAGTGTTACTTCCAAGTTTTTCACTTTTGGAAGGTACGAGAAACTGATCAATTGAGCCTCTTTGTGACTCATCTGGAGCAGGTTTTCTCTTTCCAATGTCTCTCCATTTGGGCGCGGTAGGATGTTGACTCTATAAAATATAACTTTTAATGTTTACTTCTCATAGGAGATATTACGATGATGTATCATATATGCAGCTTATGACAACATACCTCTGTGTGTCGCTTGAAATTTGACATGGTGTCCCCGCAGCTTCCCCTAATAGGCTTATCACAACAACAACAGAGCAAGACGGCAATGGTTGGTTTTTCAAGACGCTATCTATTATGTGACCATAATATGAATAGTGTGGCTGGACCTTTCTCCCAAGTAAAGTGGCTTGAAAGTTCTTGTAGTCTTCTAATTCGCGAGCCTGATCATTCTTCTTTACTTCACAATAGTTCTCAGTATCATCAGAATGTAACTCTTTGGAACAGGAAGCCAAGTTAGTGGCAACAGTGTCATATTTGTCCTTCTCCAAAGCTAAAGTCAATTTGTTTGGTTCACTGACGTTACTAAGAACATCCAGATCTTGTTGAAGAGAAACATTCTCATTCTCTTTGAAGTAGCTGTCTCGCTTGACGTTAAAAATCCGGTTCGCATCGGAACTAACAGATTTCTCTGACGTAGTCGCCATATTTTGAAGAGTTGTTGAAGGTCCAGGTGTTTGAGCCTTTGATGGCTCTTGTGACGGTATAGAAGGAACATCTTGAACATTAGAACGACATCTTTGTGAACCACTTTGGACGCTTGACAATGATGGTGGTGACGACGGCACGCTTTTGGTTTTAGTTTCGAACTTGTTGGGCGTCATCCAAGACTTCACTGTTTTCTTTAGGAACGGGTTTTTTTTTGTGGCATTCCATGTTGAGAGTGCCTATACGATCAGCGATATTATAATAATTACCCGGCTATTTCAAATAGTATTCTCACCTCTTACATTTATAATTTCCTATTAGCAGAAGCCCTAATTTTTTCCAACTATCAAATAAAGTACCAGATTCAAAAAAGAAATGATAGTGCCCATCACTGCTTAAAACTAGTAAGGGCTCTCTTCAGTGTACACTGAAAAAAGTTTAGAAAATAACCCTTTTTCCTTAATACGAAAATGCAAAATATTTTTTATTATGTTTAAAAATGCTCATGTTTAGGTGGGAATAGTGTTTGAGTTTTAAACACCGTATGTTAAGGTCATATCTAGTAGGGTTGTGCGAATACCACTTTTGGGTATCGAACCGGTTACGGAATACCAAAAGATTTTCGTTATCAAAATCCGAATCGAATAATTTATTCCAAATCGAATACCGAATAGTTAGGCCTTCGTAAATATTTTACTAACCGGTTAATCGCGAATAGCTAAGCCTGGTATTCGCCAATATTTAACCCTAATTAGATTAAAATTAATTAAATGGGTAAAGGGGATGAAACCCCAGATTGTGCTGGGGGTGAAATATTCTCATCTAAAAACCCAACTGGGTAAAATTATGGTTCCCCGTAAAACCCCGGCTCTACTGATTATTCTAGATCATTCTGTAATAATTAAAAATACCCCATAAAACACGGGTTAAAATCATGACGTTATTACCAATTATGTTCAGTCAAAGCTGGAATTCTAGAGTATTCGGGAAAAACTAAAATACCCTGTAAAACCCAGCCATATTCATACCATTTGAATATTATCAAGTAGTGCGCGTTTAAATTTAATGTTCTAAATTCCTTCCCGGGGTAATAAAAATTTCGCATCAAAATAAAAACAGAGGTGTTTTTATGGTGCGAGCCTCGTATGAACAAATTAGTTACATCCTTGTTATTAGATATTTCACAAAGCAAATTGTCAAGTATAACAAAATTCTTGATATTGGGGTCTAATATATTCACATTTAATATACCTTCGTGAAATTCTACGGAAGGCGTGTGATCTAATACTGAATTAAATAATTTCGGTTGATATTCGGTATAACACCATATTATCCTATCTGGAGGGGGTGATATAGATATATCTTTATACTTTATAAGGTTAGCTACAAAGTATGATTTTCCTGATTGTGTCGCCCCGGCTATGAGACCATTAAATGGGTGTTGTAAGCTGAAGTCTATTTTAAGGAATGAATCACATTTTAAGAATCAAGTTGTTTTTTATTCACAAATATTCTTTGGCATTACATACGATTTGACCAATCATACTTTTACAAAATTCGTCACTTAAAAAAGTGCTCAATGTAAATATCTTATATATTTCGACATAATCAAGATTACTTATCGCGGTGTCAAAGTTCATTGAAACGCTTTGGTCCCATTGAACCGAATTCCCATTCGACAGAAGGGGTTTTTTTTGGGGGTCCCATTCGACCGAACGTAGCCAAAGGTGCGATTTTATTATAGTCCCATTGGACCGAAATTCTATTGAAGACATACTGTGTGGTTTTGCATTAAATATATTTTTAATTTCACAACTTATTATTGTTAAAATAAATGTGAGTTGAAAATGTATTACTGCACTTATTTTAACTACGTTTTAATTACGGCGAACCTCACCTACCCTAGCCTAACCAAACGTAACCTAACCCGGTACGCTGCGTAACCTAACCTAACCCAAGCCAACCTTGTTTGGAGGTAAAAAGATTATTTATATGAGTATTAAAAGCCCGCCTCTTACCACGAACAATTTATTAGCAATAATAGAAATATTTTGGAAAAGATGTCAGATAATTAATTGGAGAATATTTTGGAAAAGGTGGCAGCTAATTAATAGGAGAATATTTTGGAAAAGGTGGCAGCTAATTAATAGGAAAATCTTTTGGAAAAGGTGGCAGCTAATTAATAGGAGAATATTTTAGAAAAGGTGGTAACTAATTAAAAGGAGAATATTTTGGAAAATGTGGCAGCTAATTAGTAGGAGAATGTTTTGAAAAAGGTTGCAGCTAATGAATAGGAGAATATTTTGGAAAAGGTGGCAGCTAATTACTAGGAGAATGTTTTGTAAGAGGTGGTAGCTTATTAAAAGGAGAATATTTTGGAAAAGGTGGTAGCTAGTTAAAAGGAGAATAGTTTGGAAAATGTGGTAGCTAATTAGTAGGAGAATGTTTTGGAAAAGGTTGCAGCTAATTAATAGGAGAATATTTTTAAAAAGGTGGCAGCTAATTAATAGGAAAATCATGGGAAAAGGTGGCAGCTAATTAATAGGAGAATGTTTTGGAAAAGGTGGCAGCTATTTAAAGGGAGAATATTTTGGAAATGGTGGTAGCTAATTAAAAGGAGCATATTTTGGAAAAGGTGTCAACGAATTATTGGAACCAAACCTAAACTAACCTAAGCTAACCTAACCTAAGCTAACCTAACCTAACCTAACCTATGCTAACCTAACCTAACTTAACCTAACCTAACCTATCCTAACCTATGCTAACCTAACCTAACCTAACCTAACCTATGCTAACCTAACCTAACCTAACCTAATCTAACCTAACCAAAAGCACCCGAAACCAAAATATTAAAATTTTAATTTAAAGACATTGATGGAACTACCATTAAGACTGTACTTCATTTTAAGCACAATTTGTTTATTAATTCCATATACCTCTTGCCTTGAAAGGAATGAAAGTGAGCGTTTTAATTACTATCACGAAACATTTACATTTAATATTATTAACATACCTTTCGGAGATACGAACCAACAACCTATCGCTTCGCAGTCCAACATCGTATCCACTACACCACCGAATCGCTGACGGCTACAGTGTTTCAAGTTATATTCATGTATTTTTTAGGGGCATATTCGGACGATTGGGATTTCGGTCCATCGGGAATATAGCCATTGGGCTGGAAATCTAAAATCATTGCGGGATATTCGGTCGAATGGGATTTCGGTCCATTGGGAATTCGGTTGAAAGGAACGATACCATTGAAACGCGCATTTCCCATCCATTTAAACAATCGTGTTGGGTTTGGGAGGGGTGGTCAATACTACATCCCTAACAGCATTTACGGATACCTGTTTTCAATTGTTCTACAATACATTTTCTTAATAATGTGCGCACCCGATTCGCCTCGTTAAGAAATGTGACTACGTCTTTATACGTATCCATTAACGTCTTGGTAAGGTAGTGTCCAACAGCGAATCTCTTCTTTGTTGGGAAGAACTTGCCGTACATAGCACCTGTTCCAGGGTATAGTTCCCTGATGTCTATAATCTTACGGTCCCGATATGTTCGCAACTCCACACGCTTCGTTTCAGAACCGGAAAAGAACCATGATGTCTCCGGGGCGTCGTCGGTTTCGAAGAACTTGAATATTTCATCCCTCCTGTTGTATAGCTCATGGAATTCAGACTCTTGTAAAATTAGTCCTGTTGAACTTTCTTTGAACCCCAGTCGCAAGTCTAACTTCGGGGTAACCTCAATTACTTTCTCCTCTGATAGGGGTAATAGCACTACGGGAGACATTCTGTCAAATAGAAAAAAAAGTTAAGGTTTACTTTCAAACTTTAACTTTAAAAAACACCAAGTCCACAAAAACTATACTTACATTGTACTTGGTGGCTGTTCCGTCCTTCCTCGTCGAGCTTGAGTGAGATTGTGATGGTGGTTTAACTCAGGGTCCTGGCTATTTATACTATTTAATAAGATCATCATCATAGCTTTGACTGTACATTAATGGTGTTTACGCCGTGGGTTTTTTCGGGAAGACTATTCTCGAACAATCTACAACTTTGACTGTACATTTTACGGCATGACCTTAAACAACGCTAACCTGGGTTTTACGGGGCGAATTTTAATTTTTCTGGAATGATCTAGAATAATCGCTAGAGCTGGGTTTTTATGGGGATTCTTTATTTTCCCCCAACGTCATCTGGAGTTTCATACACCCCTTAACCATTTGATTAATACGGGAGAAATAAATGGTTCAAATTTTAATCTAATCAACATATTAAAATACTGTTTATTCCTTAATTCATAATTCACCCTATCTTCATACTCCAATGTATGCACTTCTACATTCGAGAATCAAACACGCTTCATTGACCCTGTCAATCAAAAACACCCCTTGCAGGTGCGGGGGATGAGAGGGGTGAGTCAATCAAAAACGCCCTCTTGCAGGTCTCAGAGAGGGGTGCGTCAATCAAAAGGCTTACGTTTTCTCACCCGCCATCCTCCCATCCTCCAATCCTCCCATCCTCCATCCTCCCCTGCCTTCCACTGTACCTGCACTGGGAACGGAATATTCCCCCTACTGTCGCGCTCAAGAATGGTCTAAGAAGCGTTCAAAAATCTATGCAACTTTGGTTTTATTCTATCAGAGGTGGTCCCGAATCGGACACACTCTCTACTATTTCAGTTTTCAATGTACATTGAACTTTTGCAAAATATTTAAATGTTACATAAAATTAAGAGGGTATACAGCTACAGATACATATATTGCACGTCGCACATAAGAATGATCTAAGAAGCCTTCGAAAATCTATGCAGCTTTGGTTTTGCTCTATCAGAGGTGGTCCCGACTCAGACACATTCTAAACTATTTCAGTTTTCAATGAACATTGAACTTTTGCAAAATATTTAAATGTTACATAAAATTAAGAGGGTATACAGCTACAGATACATATATTGCATGTCGCACATAAGAATGATCTAAGAAGCCTTCGAAAATCTATGCAGCTTTGGTTTTGTTCTATCAGAGGTGGTCCCGACTCGGACACATTCTCAACTATTTCAGATTTCAAAAAACATTGAACTTTTGGAAAATATTTGAATGTTAAATAAAATTAAGAGGGTATGCAATATTGCACGTCGCGCTCAAGAATGGTCCAAGAAGCCTTCTAAAATCTCTGCAACTTTGGTTTTGTTCTATCAGAGGTGGTCCCGACTCGGACACATTCTCAACTATTTCAGATTTCAAAAAACATTGAACTTTTGGAAAATATTTGAATGTTAAATAAAATTAAGAGGGTATGCAATATTGCACGTCGCGCTCAAGAATGGTCCAAGAAGCCTTCTAAAATCTCTGCAACTTTGGTTTTATTCTATCAGAGGTGATCCCGAATCGGACACACTCTCTACTACTTCAGTTTTCAATGTACATTGAACTTTTGGACAATATTTGAATGTTATATAAAATTAAGAGGGTATACAATATTGCACGTCGCGCTCAAGAATGGTCCAAGAAGCCTTCGAAAATCTATGCAACTTTAGTTTTGTTCTATCAGATGTGGTCCCGACTCAGACAAATTCTAAACTATTTCAGTTTTCAATGAACATTGAACTTTTGCAAAATATTTAAATGTTACATAAAATTAAGAGGGTATACAGCTACATATACATATATTGCACATCGCACTCAAGAATGGTTAAAGAAGCCTTCGAAAATCTATGCAGCTTTGCTTTTGTTCTATCAGAGGTGGTCTCGACTCGGACACATTCTAAACTATGCACACAATGAGGTAAAACTACAAACGATTAATTTTGTAAAATTACTGAAATATTCAGCCTTCATATCGCTTCCAAGCCAGGGCTCCGTGGCTTAGTGGCTTAGTGGTTAAAGCGCCTGTCTAGTAAACAGGAGATCATGAGTTCGATTCTCGTTGGAGCCTCGTTGTTATGATACTTGAACTAGTTTTCGTGGCTGTTAAATTTTGAAGAACTAAAAATAAAAGTTGCTTGAGATATGCATATATGCAAACAATAGGGTAAAAGTGCGAATGAGTTAATTTAGTTAAATTACTGAAATATTCAGCATTAATCTCGCTATGGAACAAGGGCTCCGTGGCTTAGTGGTTAAAGCGTCTGTCTTGTAAACAGGAGATCATGACTTCGATTCTCGTCGGAGCCTCGTTGTTATGATACTTGAACTAGTTTTCGTTGCTATTAAATTTCGAAAAACTAAAAACAATGGTTGCTTGAGATATGCATATATACAAACAATAGGGTAAAAGTGCAATCGAGTTAATTTCATAAAATTACTGACATATTTAGCATTCATATCGCTTCAAAGCCAGGGCTCCGTGGCTTAGTGGTTAAAACGCCTGACTAGTAAACAGGAGATCATGAGTTCGATTCTCCTCAAAGCCTCGTTTTACTAGTTATGATACTTGAACTAGTTTTCGTTGCTATTAAATTTTGAAGAACTAAAAATAATAGTTGCTTGAGATATGCATATTTACAAACAATAGGGTAAAAGTGCAAATGAGTTAAATTACTGAAATACTCAGCATTAATCTCGCTTCAACACAAGGGCTCCGTGGCTTAGTGGTTAAAGCGCCTGTCTAGTAAACAGGAGATCATAAGTTCGATTTTCGTCGGAGCCTCGTTGTTATGATACTTGAACTAGTTTTCGTAGCTATTAAATTTTGAAGAACTAAAATAATAGTTGCTGGAGATATGCATTACGCAAACAATGCGGTAAAACTACAAACGAGTTAATTTTGTTAAATTACTGAAATATTCAGCATTAACCTTTCTTCACAACAAGGGCTCCGTGGCTTAGTGGTTAACGCGCATGTCTTCTAAACAGGAGATCATGAGTTCGAATTTCTCGTCGGAGCCTCGCTGTTATGATACTTGAACTAGTTTTCGTTGCTATTAAATTTCGAAAAACTAAAAACAATGGTTGCTTGAGAAATGCATATATGCAAACAATAGGGTAAAAGTGCAAATGAGTTAATTTGGTTAAATTACTGAAATATTCAGCATTCATATCGCTTCAAAGCCAGGGCTCCGTGGCTTAGTGGTTAAAGCGCTAAACAGGGGATCATGAGTTCGATTCTCGTCGGAGCCTCGTTGTTATGATACTTGAACTAGTTTTCGTTGCTATCAAATTTTGAACAACTAAAAATAATAGTTGCTTGAGATATGCAAATATACAAACAATAGGGTAAAAGTGCAATCGAGTTAATTTCATAAAATTACTGACATATTTAGCATTCATATCGCT
This sequence comes from Phalangium opilio, assembly GCA_019434445.1. Classification (NCBI taxonomy): domain Eukaryota; kingdom Metazoa; phylum Arthropoda; class Arachnida; order Opiliones; family Phalangiidae; genus Phalangium; species Phalangium opilio. The sequence goes on from JAEQBA010004084.1 coordinate 107,873, forward strand.
TCAAAGCAAGGGCTCCGTGGCTTAGTGGTTAAAGCGCCTGACTAGTAAACAGGAGATAATGAGTTCGATTCTCGTCGGAGCCTCGTTGTTATGATACTTGAACTAGTTTTCGTTGCTATTAAATTTAGAAGAGCTAAAAATAATAGTTGCTTGAGATATGCATATATGCAAACAATAGGGTAAAAGTGCAAATGAGTTAATGTAGTTAAATTACTGAAATATTCAGCATTAATCTCACTATGGAACATGGGCTCCGTAGCTTTGTGGTTAAAGCGCCTGTCTTGTGAACAGGAGATCATGAGTTCGATTCTCGTCAAAGCCTCGTTGTTATGATACTTGAACTAGTTTTCGTTGCAATTAAATTTTGAAGAACTAAAAATAATAGTTGCTTGAGATATGCATTTACAAACAATAGGGTAAAAGTGCAAATGAGTTAATGTAGTTAAATTACGGAAATATTCAGCATTAATCTCACTATGGAACATGCGTACCATAGCTAAAGATCTATTGACGTCTACGCCTAAAAAACAGTTTAATATATACTTTGCCTAAATTAAACGGGATATTTTCCCCGTAATCGGATATTAGTTCAATTTCAATTTCTTGTATATTGTTAATTGAAACTGGATAAAAGTCGACATTATTAAAAATTTCTTGGTTCTCCTCGTCTAGCAGCGAGAAAGCCGGCATTTTTATGAAGCACAAAAGAGGGGCTTGTAGACCACCCACTACTTGTTGGCGAATAATATTGGTATAGACAAACATGGCATCGACGCCTCTCATGATATCGGCCAGGTGTCCTCGACCAGGTGTTGTTTTGGGAAGCAAAATAGAAACCATATCGTTAAGTTTGGAAATTGTAACGGTTCCGTCTACATTTTGCGTAAATTTAAGACTTTTTCTATGCGTAGGCGACATGGCTTCGCTCATGGCGCTTAAAACATCACTAATATGATAATATACCCCGGGAGGAATCTCGCACGCGTAATTTTCAACTCGTTTGCCTTGAGACCCGGGTATATACGGTTGGTCAGCATAGTTCGGGTCTTCTGGAAATCTATCAACATCGTATTCGCTAGTCCAAAGATTATTTTTCGCTGTGAGTGTCTTCAATCTCAATCGGGGATTTTTCAGCGCTACTCCCGAGTGACTGTGTTGAAAAAATTCTCCCTCTTCGGGAATGTTAAATAACTGGGCCATCGGTCCAGCTATCGATACGCGAGCACCTGGCTCTATTTCGAGACGAGCATAGTATCTATTTTCCTCCGCCGTTTTAAGAATGAAGATTTTAAAATGCTGGCGAGGCATACGTCTTTGAGCCGCAAATAACTCATTCATAATTTTTAAATGTATAGAGAAGGGGATTACCGCACCGGTCGAAGTATAATCACAGGTATATTCGCCCGCGGGTATTTCGATTTTCGTCATCTCATTCTTAGTAAATAGATACATTAGCGAGTAATGGACGCGATAATTTACGTATGTACTTTTAGTTGTTGTGAAACGCGTGAAATTGCGCTTTAAAGGTTTAGTGGATAGAAACGTCCCTCCAACATATTCATCATTTAAATTTAAAATTTTATGCAGATCCGGGGAAAATAGCATTTCAATTTTTGCTGGACAATAGACTTTAAAATAACGTTCCGGTCCTTGTTTAATAACGCTAAATTCGGCATTGTGCAATCTTAAAGGATCTTTTGTCGAGGCTGCTTTGATACCTTCGGCGATTTCATCATATATTTTATAATCGTTTTGCAAAGTTTGTGTCGATTTAAACTCGCCTGACACATCGAAGGTGAAATAAAACCAAGGTTCTTCCGAGGGGGTATAGTGCTTTATGGTTCTATTGACTCGATATTCTAAGTATGCATTGTTTTCATTTATGGTGTATTCTTGTAACGTGATGCTCAAGGGACCACATTGATGGCGTCCTGTATAGTATTCATTAGGGTCGACTTCGAGCTACTTGGGGAGAAAATTTAATTTCCACCCATCCGGGTGTTTTGAAATAATACATGATAGAATCACCCCAATTATCTACTTGTTATGTTACTTGAATTTTTTTAAATACTAATTTTTCTAAAGTGCGGTCTACGGCTCTATAAACCCCCTCGGCGTTTTTCTCTGGCGTTTCACTGGCTTTAAAAGTTTGCGGTAAGAACAATAGTGTGTAGTTGTCATAATCTTCAGGGTTAATTGGCTCGGGTTTTCTCGCTGGCGGGCCAATTGGTCGTGGAAACAAAGGTTTCTCATCAACCGGCGGTGGCGATGGAGTCGGTAATATTGGTAAGTCTGGAGTGGGGGGTGTGGGTGGAGTGGAGGGTGTCGGGGGAGTCGGGGTGCGGGGCGGTGTCGGGGGCTCTGGAGAAGGAAGCTACGGGGGCTCTGGAGTAGGAAGCTTCGGGGGCTCTGGAGTAGGAATCTTCGGGGGCTCTGAAGTAGATGGGGTTGGCTTAGTTGTTGTAGTAGCGCTTGGCTTAGTTGTTGTAGTATCGGTCGGCTTAGTTGTTGTAGTGGAGGTTGGCTTAGTTGTTGTAGTAGGGGTTGGTTTAGTTGATGTTGGATGGATTGGTTTAGTTGATGTTGCAGGGGTCGGTTTAGTTGTTGTTAGAGTGATTGGTTTAGTTGATGTTGGAGTGATTGGTTTAGTTGATGTTGGAGTGATTGGTTTAGTTGATGTTGGAGTGATTGGTTTAGTTGATGTTGGAGGGATCGGTTTAGTTGTTGTAGTAGTGGTTGGCTTAGTTGTTGTAGTAGAAGTTGGTTTAAGTGGGTCAGGTTTTTGAAGTGTTGGATAGTAGGGTTTTGGTAACTCAGTGGTAGTAGGTTGCGGTTGTGCAGGTACTACAGGCTTAGTTGGAGCAATAGGTATCGGAAGAAAAGGGGTAGTTCGCGGGAAAATGGGTATAGATGGCGGTAGAGGCTTATATTCCGGGTGAGTTTTTTTCCTTATAGACGGAACTTCGGGGCTAGTTTTACGCTTAAGGGCTGTCTTAGGAACATATTTGTAATCAAATTTTTTTAAAAACTGTCTCCAACATTTTCATTTTCGATTTCAACATAATTGTTAGTGTAATTTAAAGTTATATTTTTAGCATGCTTTGATACAGGTAGTTTGGACATATAGGGGACGTCTTTGAAATTATTTTGCTTAAATTCGAATAAGGTCGCTAGGGGGAATCATCTGGTATTTTGAACCGTATATTTTCATCTCCTAAAACTTGCAGGTAAATTGGTAAATAAGTATCTAGCTGATTTCCTCGCGCCCCGTCTAAATATTTATTAACTAATTTAAAAGATAATTTGCCTTTCAAATACGGGTGGCTGTTAATATCATCAATTAACATATCGACAATATTTCGAGGAAGCTCCTACTCCTTGCTTTTAACATAGCGGTTGACCGGTTACTCCAATTTATGATATTCAACAGGCTCTCGAACAGCCACATACTCATCACGATTCGAGTCACGTATGACCTGAATTTCAAACTTGTTAAAATCTTCGCTTATATTCACCCAGTGATTTGGAAATATGATTTCTGCTAAGCCGACTTCATAATCACCACTCTAGTTCAACGGCTGATGCAGATAATTTTTAAAACTTGACTGGGTATTATTCGGATATATATCTAGACATGTATTAGACGCTAAAGTTAAAAAAAGTCGTCATTCATGACTAACGCTTGTTTGTCAACTAACACTGACTTCTTAGGCTAACGTTATTTTATACATAAAAAGATTGTCATGGCTCGATAGATTGGCCAGGATTCGAACTCGTCACCTTCTGGTTATCACAATAGTAAACCCAGCCTTTACCCATTGAGCCATTGACAATCTTAAGAAGCACTTCGTTTATTTTCATCAAAACCACGAAATTCTTAAGCCTTTAAAGTCGTCATCCTTGAAACTTCTACGTAGTTAGGTAATCAACCAGTTTGTGACCCGATACCAATAAAAAAGGACCACGCCCTGACTAGTCCGGGCCGGTTTGAGCTTGTTTGAGGCAGTTATTATATACGCCATCCGCCTTTAATAATACGTTAAAGGGTGGGGTAGGTAAAATAAAAACAAATTCTTGAAAGCATTGCCTAGAGAACTCTTCTAATATTATATTTGACCTCGATATTTTAGTATATAAACCCCGTGTTTCGAAAAGAAAGTCATCAGTTGCTGAACCTTTTTATTTTACTCAAAAAACTATTCAGTATCACAGTTGCTTAAGCATGTCATTATGTTGAAAAAACATTTAGTACCCTTTTTAATATTTTTTACAAAGATGTCTTTATCTAAAGATCGATCCTGGACTCACACAACTTTTGTTGTGTGAAAAGAGAGCAAATTCGATTGTTCCATCTGTCTCTTTTCAGGCTTAGCCTGAAAAGAGAACAAATTCGATTGATGTTCCTCGACTTACCCAACTTTTTGTGCCATAATCAACGCAAAAAGTTGCGTAAAGTTGCGTAGAGGAGAAGAGGCAACAACCATTCCCAAGCCTAGGATTGCCCAACTAATTCAACATTTAAACAAACTTCTTCATCATCAATGGAATACATGTTTCCATAGAATTTATCCTGGATGTGAAAGCTTCGTCGAAATGCTCAAGAACTGTATGAATCGATGTAGAAATTTACGTCAGAAGTCCGGAGACCTCCTAAACTGTCCGATAGAGCTGTGGATACAATTCGGGACCAAGAAGTGGCGAAAACAACTCATCCTGGACCTAGATAGAAATCCGACGACCTCACAAGCTATCCAATAAGACTATCGGGTTACTCGATTGATAGCCGCATCGATTTTAATTTCCAGTGGAAGTAGCGGTAAATAATTTAGTTTTTTTAATTTAGGATTCAGCATGTAACATGTTTTTTATATCAATATTTTGGTTTTATATATTCTTGTTATTCTTTATTAAAAGATACTGTTATCTTGTTATTAAAAAATCTTGATTCGTATATTTGTCTTTGTTTCTCAGTCATATTTAGAGGTTTATTTTTAATGGCGGGAAATTCAAACGGGGCTATTGTGAGATAACACCCTGACAAGTCCGGGCTGGTTTAGGCTTGTTTGGATTGGTTCATTAAAGGATTGAAAAAACCACAGCCTCCGAGGGTTAATCTGGGCTTGTTTGGGGAATAATGGGTAAATTCCCCTCTAAAGAGTCATAGCATGGTGGAAGGCAGGGTTGGTCAGGTAAGATTTTACCCCATAAAATGGCACAATCTTGGGTTGGAAGTATGGTTTGAGTCTGGTGGATGGGGGTAGGGCGGCCATCTTGGGGTGGCGGCCATCTTGGATCCATGCGTATCTAGGTTCCCTACTACTGTAACTTCTAATAATAAACATCTCCTTAAGACCATTCTAAATATAACGTCGGAATATACTTTCTTTTGCTTTTTAAAAATTCCCTCGATTTCTTTGAATTTTGAAATAGGGGAGCGCTATTGAAAGCGTGAAACCCTTATTGTCGACGGGTGACAGAAGTTTTAAAGGAAGTATTAAACCATCCATTTTACTGGTACAATTAAATGCTATGCTTAAAGTTACTATTATAACCCCTATCCTCTTAAAAGACACGAACGTAAAAATCACCTCACCACAATTTTGTCCCATTCACTCTCCCTTAAATGACGAACGAAAAATTTTATACTGCCAAAGGCGCTACTCTTTCACGTCTACTGGTACTAGTACTAGTACGAGTACAACAGGGCATGCCAAACTAAGAGCCTCATCGTAGATGTACATCATACGATGTGGCTAAAAACGATGATAACACACTGACTGGACGTCATATGTGACAATCTTATGACAAATACTAAAAACGATCTGAAGTTAACAAGGTCACTGATGAAAAGTTCAAACCTATTTTAAACATTAATGCCCCCGTTGAATCTTTCTCTGAAGGTTTCCAAGAATTGGCCGAAATGTGTTGCAGTGATTTAAATTTTGAAGAGCTTGAAAACGAACTGCTACAATTCAAGCATTTCGTAAAGAATGAAGAAAGCAAAAACCCAGAATTCTTTCATTCCTTTATTCGTAACAATAATATTATTTCAACTTTTCCAAACTTGGAAATTATTTTGAGAATTTACTTGTGTTTGACAATTAGCAATGCAATTGGTGAAAGATCCTTTTCAGCTCTAAAAAGAGTGAAAAACTAATTAAGAACCACAGTAGCCCAAGAAAAATTAAGTTCTTTATCTTTGATATATATTGAAAAGGATTTACTAAACGACTTCATAGACTATGAAGAGATAATTGATAAATTTCTTGAGTTAGAAAGAAATTTAACTATTGAATTTCAAAAGAAATTTAAATTTAAATATGCTGTTATAATTAAACATATAAAAATAGTATGTATCTTAGATTATCTTAAACTGTGGTCTGTTGGGGGGGCTGGGGCCCCGGACCTAAGGTCTTGCCTAGGGCCCAAAAAATTGTTAATCCGGCCCTGCGTGAGAGATAGAGTCAAAAGCTTTACTGATGTCCAAGGAGCACATCAGCAAACTCTGTTCCTTCGTTCGTTGCATCTTCATGAGATAGGTGCGTTGGACTGAAGAGGGAGCGTGTAGTTAGACGTAGAGCGATCGGTTTGAAATCCAGCTTGCCACGGGGACAAATTAAACTGGACCATAAAACGCTTCGCTAAGATTTTCGAGAAGATGCGGTAGAGAAGTGAGGCAATGGTGATTGGGCGAAAATCCCCACCATTTCTTTGCGTTAAGCACTTCGGTATGAAGATCGTTCGTTGAATCTTCATTTCTTCGGGTATGTACCCATGAAGGAGCCAGTTGTTGTATAGGGCTGTGAAAACCCCGTTTTCGACGGCCTTCAGGTCTCTTTTAGTGACCTTATCTGGTCCTGGAGATGTTCCAGGTGACGTAAGTTTCAACGCTTCTTTCACCTCCGACACACTGATGGGATCGGGGACGTGCCTATTTATTTTTGCTTCCGCCGGTAGAGGATAGACGCATTGAGTTATTGCTGATTGCAATGAAAATAAGGGGTCGAAGGTCTCATGTATCTGAACAAGTCAGCGCGCTCTCCAGTCAGTATCCGGTTCAAGGCCGAACTCAGGTCCCGTTGATATAGTCGCTGATACTCAAAAAATATATAATTCATTGCGTCGTTGGAGTTTGCTCGGAATCGATCGTTTGCGAGCTTTCCCGTATTTCCTATTACGGGCGCCACGTTCTTCAAATTGGCGGTCCTTTTCGGACGGAGGCGCGACCTCTGGTAGCAGAGATTGAAACAGAGGTTTAGATAGCGGACCTTCGATGAACGAGTGTGCGAATGGCGCTTTACCGGAAAGACTAAGTAAAGTTTGATATAAACTTAACGTAAATGTTTCTTCCACCATCAATTCCTCTTCAACAGGATCTTCAAAGACATCGGATGAGATGTCGCTCGCCGACGTGTCGGAAAGCCTGACTTCTTCTTTATGCAGAACTTGAGATTGAGAACGTTGACTGAGAGACTCATATACTTCTTTATATCGACTCTTCTTACGTTCGCAGGTAATGCTGTTAATTGTCCTCGTGGGAAATTCTCTTTGTAGTCGTTGATTAATGTTGGTAATCTGTGTTCCTACTTCCAAGGCGTTATTGCGGATTGAGAGCTCGGTGGACGCTAGAGCTTCTGTTTCGGATAGCGTCCAAATTGGGCGTGAGCTTGCTGTAAGCGACTGGCTGTAGAGTAGTGGGTGGCGCAGTCTAGTGTGTTGTGAGAGGCCAATTTTCGACGGGAACGTGCGTGCACATTCCATACATATGAAAAGCGGCGTACACGAACCTTCCGGCGGCTGAACTCCAGGGTCACGTCTACATTTGCTGTAGCGTGATGTTATCGAAGTCAGTTTATCGTACGTTTTTTCGCACTGATTATTGGTGCATCGAAATTCGATGGAGGTGTAGTTATGGTCTTCTATAAAGTGGTTTGCAAAATCTTGCCGGGACGTAAAGTTTAATCTATCGCAGAACTCGCAGTTCAGATAGAACGGAAAGGGTAGTAATTTCTTAGCTGGCGGGCTATATTCTGATTGGTCGTCCGCCATTACGCGCTAATATCGCACGCAACTCGATGAGCTTGCTTAAGATCGAGAACATGGGAAACACAGCCATTATTCTATACCGGTGGCGGGCACTAAGAGAGAGGAAATCGCTTTTCCAATATCTTCACCAGAGGCAGTATACGCTATTTGACACTCGCGTGGAGGTGTATCAAGTCTCCGGACGCACTGTTTGGGCTTTGAGAGACAAACGAGAACGCTAAACTAGTTCTACTTGTACTTTCATTTAGGTTTGGTTGCCAGAGATCCATAGTTTTTTCAACTCCCCATGGCTGGGAACGTCGAAGTTCCAAATTCCGAACTTTTTCCGAGCGTGCGCGTCGTTTTCGCGTTGACGGAGCTTGGCTCATTTAAAAATGGCGGACTTTGACGAAAAGCTCGATGAAGCCGTATGACGAAAACCACAAATTTTGGACATTAGAAGGCCGGATTTCAAAGATTTTAAAAAGAAAGAAGCTATATGGTGTGAAATTGCTTCAGAATTATCAACATTAGGTTCGTTTTCTTTATTTTTATAAACATAGTTGTGATATATAGGGTTGAACAAGTATTGTAAGCCTTGGTTAGATTATTTTGGAAATCTTGGGATAAATTCTAGACAGTCCCAGGGTGACCACGATTGATTTCCTAAATTTCCGGTGTCTTCTTGTTTATTACTATTTTTTCACTTATTACATAAATTCGATTCGGCAAATCCAGCAACTGTTTTATTGTTGTTTAAAATATATATCTTTGGTTTTTGCTATTTTTAGATGAATGTGAAAGTTATTCATATTACACTCAGTAAAAAATAATTCAGAAGTATTTTTTATTTTTATTTTTATTATTAATATTTTAACCATGACAATTATCTTGCGTCTAAGCTTGAAATTTATATGAAAATTATAGAATCGGAAGTTAAGAAAAGATGGAAAACCATCAGAGACCGGTTTACTAGAGATAAGAACAGTGCAAATTGGCCAACTGGGTCAGAAGCTTATGTTACGCAGAAATGGCCATTGTTTTCGGCTTTGAGTTTTTTGTCTGACCACATTAAGCACAAAAGGTATGAGATTTAATTGCTATTACCATAAAAAAATAATAAATACTTGGTTTTTGGTTTATCTTGTTAATATTCAGCACAATTTCAAACTATCGTGATGAAGATGATACTATAACGGATCAGGTTGGTGGATTTATTATTCTAGGAGAGCGGTAGCTCTCTTAGAAAAGACTTCATACTGCTCTTAATGTATAAGGTGGGTTTTTTGTTTGTATGTAGTTTTTTTTTTATCGCATTAATTGTTTCGAAAATATTCCACAGAACTACGATTGGGGCCCGCAATATGTTGTTAAAATTTCAAAAAGATCCACCCATTAGTTTATTTTATAAAAAATAAAGTTGCTAAGGGTGGTTTTCATTTCCATAAAATTAATCAGACCTTTTGGTGAAAAAGGGAAGTTTTCCCATAGAAATAACATGGAGTTTTTCTCAAATTTAGCCATTTTGTCGCCACCCTTTTGAAAAGAAATATTCGTTTGTTACGTTTGGGAACGGTTTTATACCAAAATATAAACTTTTTTCTAGGAACAAATGTAAGGTTCTTGAGAAAAATTAAGTTCAAGTGCTAAATTTCATGTTTTAATCATGCTTTGACTTAGGTTTTTGCACCCTATATGTCATACTGTAAGACTTACGGCGTTTTAACGTGGATAAAGCGAGAATAAAACCACTCTTGCACTTACGCTGTTTTACCGCGGACGTTTATCTGATTTTACTCTCTTTCTTTGCAAAAACTGAATGATATTGACATATAAAACAATTTTAAGGAAAGAATTAGAATTAACAAATAAATTTTGTGAAAATTAATCGACTTTGCTGATAATTTTGAAACTGATGCCGTCCTCAATGCGAAGGTAGAGTAACAATTACAGTTAAATAAGCTCGATAAACGATTGCAGGTAAATAAGCTAGATGAACGATTGCAGGTAATTAAGCTAGATAAACGATTGCAGTTAATAAAGCTAGATTACCGATAGCACGTAATTAAGCTAGAATACCGATAGCACGTATCTAAGCTAGATTACTCACAGCACGTAACTAAGCTAGATTACCGAGAGCACGTAATTAAGTTAGATTAACAAGAACACGTAATTAAGCTAGATTACCGATGGCACGTAATTAAGCTAGATTACCGATGGCAGGTAATTAAGCTAGCATACCGATGGCAGGTAATTAAGCTAGATTACCGATGGTAGGTAATTAAGCTAGATTGCCGATGAAAGGTAATTAAGCTAGATTACCGCCGATGAAAGGTAATTAAGCTAGATTACCGATGAAAGGTAATTAAGCTAGATTACCGTTGGCAGGTATTTAAGCTAGATGCCGATGACAGGTAATTAAGCTAGATTACCGACGGCAGGTAATTAAGCTAGATTACCGATGAAAGGTAATTAAGCTATAGATTACCGATTAGCATATGACACAATAGCTCTTTCGATAGATTTCTCTCTTCGTGGTCCCCCCCCCCGACACGAAAGAAGAGGGGAAATTTTGATAGAAAATTTCTAGCATAGCGCACCCGACCACGCGCTTCACGAGGCAAGCTGCTCGCGCCTCGGTCGGTTAAAAAAAATCGGTCGCGCCATGCCAAAAATCCAGTTTTAAACGGGTTCTTCTTTGAAAATATGTAGCTCTTGCATTCGGGAATGAAACTGGTATTTCCCCTAACACGGTTGCACGACTTAAGTCTGTGCTTGAAGTTTACTTATTTCAAGTTTTTCTTCAATATCTCACTCCAGAATGAGTAGCAGACGACGCGTTCTTCAAAAGCACAAAGATAAATATGTCTATTCTGCCGCAAAGCTTCATCTCCTGCCCTCACGTAAGATCCTTACTCCTACTTGAAACTTTGATAGAAAATTTATTGAAGCATCTATTGGTGCACAAGTCTAAAGGCGGATGCACACATACGCCGCTGAGCCGTTGCCGCTCTCCGTTGTCGCCGGCGCGCATGCGCTAAACCATCTCGGTTCGTGCCGCACTGTGTTCCGCTTGCCGCTCGTGAGCCGCGACGAGAATAGGATATTTTTCTATTTTCGCCGAAGGGAACGGAACGGCGGAGAAGCGCAATCCAATCACGACAGTTTATACGATCACGTGGTTTCTTTAGAAAGCAGACAAATATATTATTATTATTATATATATTATTATTTTATATAATATATATTTATATATATAATTATTCTATAATTATTTATACATATTATTATTTTATATATATATATATATATATATATATATATATATATATATATATATATATATATATATACCTTTAACCCACTTGGTTGTCTCTCTCTTGTTTATATTATTAACAAGTAAAGATAATAATAATTTTCGTCGCCTCAAGGTCAATAAATGGGAACCCATTTTACCAAAGTATTCGTCTGCTACTGGTTTTCATTATATTTTGTGCCTACAACGCCACCTATATCTATGGCAATCGGTGGCGTTGGTGCTAGCGACGCGTCAAACCAAACTGTAGGTGTGCATGATTTTCCGCTGACGCGCTCCGTTGGCCGTTGCCGCTACCGTTCCGTTTACCGCTCCCAAACCCATGTATGCATCCGCCTTAATTTAAGGCCCGTTCGCAAAGGCGCTTTTAGCTCAAGCTGATTGCTGAGAGAGTAGGCGGAGTACACTCTCGGCGTCTTCTATGACTGTTCTCAAAAGAGCTTAGGCGGTCTTCATACGGGCGTACGCTGGTAGCAGAGGCTGATTGTCGGAGTCAGCCTCGATCTATCGCTGCTAATCAGCGTTATCTTTTGTCGTCTACTAAAACGCACAGAAGCGAGCTTTTCGTGCTTGTGTGGGTAACATGTCTCTAAAAGAAAGTCGCCGAAAAGGCTTTAAAAGCTGAATAGAGAGCGAAATAAATAGAAAATTTTGGTTTAGCTTTTCTTTCCTTTTTAACAATAAAAGCAAAACTTTACCTCGATTTCCATCTTCTCACAATTCGTATTTAAATCATATTTATTTGATTATGTCCTATATTATCCTATAATTTCAGGAAAGGTCCTAAAATATCCGATATTTTTTGACTATGTCAAAGTTTTCCTATGGTTTAGCATCAAATTTATCAATATTTAGCTCTTTTATCGCAATCGCATTTGACTAGACACCGAAATTTCGGGCTTTCTTTGCTTGCTTGGATTTGTTCTAAATTATATTTTAATTAAGTTCCTCCTTTTAAAGTATAGTATTTTTCTTATGAGATTTTTCCACATAATTTACGCCAAAATAACACATACGGTTTTTTTATCAGCTGTCCATTTTATTCCCCTTATAGGGCTCAACCAAATTGTAAATATTTGAGAGAATATAAATGGAAAACGCCTATTTTTTAAAATGATATGTGTCATTTTTAAATATTTTTACTAAAGTAAAAAAAACTAAGATAAGAATTTTTTAAAATAATTGATGTTTTATAATCATGTGTTCAAAAGTGAAAATTGAATATCTGTACTTCAGGCAATTAATATTCTACACTTATCTCTTACCTTTTCCGTCTTTGTCTACAAAGACAGTTTTTATTAATATCTGAAGATCTAGAAGTCAATACGAAAGTGTGTCACAAATGCGAGCCTTGGAAATTCAAGGCTATATAAAAAGTTTTAATTTTGTCATTATCAAATTGTAACAGAATACAAAAGCTAGTAACTTCATCAAAGAACACCGCCTTCCCTGTTTTTTTAGTTCGTATAAAGTAATTCATCTAGATATTAATATTTTATAGTGAAAATACATCTTCGAATGCTGCAGCAGCACAATCAACCCCAGTAGTTGAGAAGGTGAAAACACCTAACACGAAGAGAAAGGCCAAAGAAGAATTAGAAATGGATATTCACAAAAACATTGCGGAAAGAAAACGTGTGGAGCCTGTCGAAGCAGCAAAGAAGCCCCAATCTGCTGTGGAGCTTTATTGTTTGTCTTTAGTACAAAGAATTGAGGCATTGGAGCCCAAGAAACAAGCTATGGCTCGTAAAAATATTGAAACACTTCTATTTGAGCTAGAATATGAGTGAATGTTAATTTCATTAAAAATACCCGCACTGTGAGACAACTTATAGAATACGTTCATGGGTACTAAAAAGGTCGCGGAGGTATTTTATAGTACCTTCAAAATACCTTTATTTTTAAACAGTGATGGGTGAAAGAGTACCTTTTAAGTGCTCCTAAATTTGGATTTAACGCATTAGACAAAAGCAGCCCAGAGTCAAAATTAGCAGTTTCTATTATGCAATGGGTAGCTATAAGGGTTCATACTGTGAAGAGCGCTGTTTCACTTGTGGAAACCACCAAATCTCAAACATTTTGGGGCTCGGTAAAAGAAAATAACGTAAATGAAGGTGAAAAGATACGGCACTTTAAAAGTGATGAACTGTATACGATGAACAGACTAGGTGGTAGTGCACTTGGTGAAATTTGGCGTGTAAAGAAAGGCATTATGCAAATTGAAAGTAAAATTGTTAAAGGAAAAAACCATACTCCCAAAAACAACGCGATAACGCTCATCAAATGAACAAAATTTCTCTGACACTCCAAAATATGGATCAATTTCCTGAAGATATTCCACCAGCTCTCATAAAAATCAACAAAGGAGGACTACTCATTTCCCATGTGGACCTTATTCCATTTGTAACTAAAATAAGCCAAAGTGTGGTTAACGAGTACAAAAAGTGGGCCAACAGTACTAGATCATTATCTGCAATAAGTAGAATTAAAAGTTAATTTTAACAATATCTTAACCACGTGGAATATTTATCGAATAGTAAAGTGGCTATTCGATATTCGTTCGAATAGTAAAAATTGGTTCAAACGAATACCGAGACGGTTATTCGTCTCTACTACATCCTATTTTCAGAGGTCAAGGCTTTCCAAAAGCAGAATCGAGTATTTATCAAGCTTTTGGTTTGATACTCGAAACTTTTTCGAGTCTCAGAAAATCTCTTATCGAGTACTCGAGTCTTATCGAGTACTCACAGCCTTGCCTAACCGTTTGGATTTTTCTAAAGCAATCTTAGCACCAAAAAATATTTTTTGATACAAAATAAATGTTTTATATTCTTATTAAGAATAAAACAAGAGGATAAAAAAGGTCTGTCCTCTTGTAATTTTTTAAGCTTTTATCATGATTACTCTATATAACAGTAACAAGGAGTATAAACCCATTAGTGGAAGCAGTATTTTTTCCGAAACAATCTCGCTTGTGTTTATCCTCTCTAGACTTCGCTAAAAACGAATTAATCCTACGTAAAATATTAATAGACAGGCAAGGATTCATACCATTAAAGGAGCGCAATATTATCCATATTTTCATTTCATATACAGAGAAAAGAAATTATTATGTTTCTGAGAGGAGCTTCCCATTTTGGTTGTTGTTTTGAAAAATATACCGAAATGCACGGGCCTTCATAGATATAGGAAGCAATGAATGAAATATATCACAATGCACGGGCCTTGATAGATATAGGAGGCAATGAAGGAAATATATCGCATGCACGGGCCTTGGTAGATATAGGAGGCGATGATAATCTCTCTCTTTGCACGAGAGGTTTATCTTTAATATTTAAATAAATATAATTATTTTTAATTATTTTAATCTTCAATAATTAACATTAATAATAGTTAAATCGTTTAAAATAAAGTTATACCTATTATCTTCTCAAACTTTGCTAATATTGACGTTTAAAGTGAAGCGTACCCCTCTTGCCCGTTTTCTTCAAATTTTGGGGTATATACGATTCGTTTCCATTATAATAGTAAGGAAAAAGCGCATTTGCGAAAAACTTTGGTGGCCGATCCCACCTTAGGGAGGCTAGACGATTCTCGTAACCCTAGCTGATCGCCGCGTATATCCTAAAACCAAACGATGATAATGGAGAAGAAGCCAATGATACAGATTGGTGTCTATGTGGAATAGACGGAAGACCAGTGGATGGTGGTGTTAGAAGCCAGTGTAAGTACAGACTGGTGTCAATGTGGGATTGACAAAGAACAGAAGATGGTGGTGTTGGAAGCCAGTATGTACAGACTGGTGTCCAAGTGGAATGGACGAAGACCAGAAGATGGTGGTGATTAGAAGCCAGTATGTACAGACTGGTGTCCATGTGGGATGGACGAAGACCAAAAGATGGTGGTGATTAGAAGCCAGTATGTACAGAATGGTGTCCATGTGGGATGGACGAAGACCAAAAGATGGTGGTGATTAGAAGCCAGTATGTACAGAATGGTGTCCATGTGGGATGGACGAAGACCAAAAGATGGTGGTGATTAGAAGTCAGTAAGAACAGACTGGTGTCCGTGTGGAATGGACAAAGACCAGAAGATGGTGGTGTGAGAACTCAAGTAGAGGAGCCATTTCCGTGACTGTGAAAGCAGTTCGGAAATGGCGAACACGTTTGCTCCGATACGCAAACTGCGAACGCGGTCACAACGGACAGACAGACAGACACGGCCGTTACAGAACCTCTCCTGGACTACGTCACACAAAGAGGTAAAAAGGGGGAATAGCTCAGTGGTAGAGCATTCGACTGCTGATCGAGAGGTCATTGGTTCAAAACCGAGTTCCCCCTGTAAAAGAACGGATCATTCCGTTGATTTTAGTTAATTCGACTTTACGTTTATGAAAAAAGGGGAGTAGCTCAGTGGTAGAGCATTCGACTGCAGATCGAAAGGTCCTTGGTTCAAAACCGAGTTCCTCTGAAACAGCACGGATCATTACGTTTATTTAAGTTAATTCTACATTACTGTTATGAACAAGGGGGAATAGCTCAGGGGTAAAGCATAAGACTGCACATCGAGAGGTCCTTGGCTCAAACCCCAGTTCCTCCTGTAAAAGAACTGATCATTGCGTTTATTTTAGTTAATTAGACATTACGGTTATGAACAAGAGGGAATAGCTCAGGGCTAAAGCATTAGACTGCACATCGAGAGGTCCTTGGTTCAAAACCGAGTTCCTCTGAAACAGCACGGATCATTACGTTTATTTTAGTTAATTCTACATTACGGTAATGAACAAGGGGGAATAGCTCAGGGGTAAAGCATTAGACTGCAGATCGAGAGGTCCTTGGTTCAAAACCGAGTTTCCCCTGTAAAAGAACAGATCATTTCGTTATTTTAGTTCATTCGACGTTACGGTTATGAACAAAGGGGAGTAGCTCAGTGGTAGAGCATTCGACTGCTGTTCGAGAGGTCCTTGGCTCAAACCTTAGTTCCTCCTGTAAAAGAACGGATCATTGCGTTTATTTTAGTTAATAAGACATTAATTAGAAATTACGGTTATGACCAAGGGGAAATAGCTCAGGGGTAATGCAATAGACTGCAGATCGAGAGGCCCTTGGCTCAAACCCCAGTTTCCCTGTAAAAGAACGGATCATTGCGTTTATTTTAGTTAATTAGAAATTACGGTTATGCACAAGGGGGAATAGCTCAGGGGTGAATCATTAGACTGCAGATCGAGAGGTCCTTGGCTCAAACCCCAGTTTCCCTGTAAAAGAACGGATCATTGCGTTTATTTTAGTTAATTAGAAATTACGGTTATGAACCAGGGGGAATAGCCCAGTGGTAGAGCATTCGACTGCAGATCGAAAGGTCCCTGGTTCAAACCCGAGTTCCCCCTGTAAAAGAACGGATCATTACGTTTATTTTAGTTAATTCTACATTACGGTTATGAACGAGGGGGAATAGCTCAGTGGTAGAGCATTCGACTGCAGATCGAAAGGTCCTTGGTTCAAAACCGAGTTCCTCTGAAACAGCACGGATCATTACGTTTATTTAAGTTAATTCTACATTACTGTTATGAACAAGGGGGAATAGCTCAGGGGTAAAGCATTAGACTTCACATCGAGAGGTCCTTGGCTCAAACCCCAGTTCCTCCTTCGAAGATCAAAAGTTGCCTCGTGTTCGACCTCATTCTGCTTGGGATGTTCCGATAAACGTGAAGGACCTTCTCGGTCTAGGTCAGGCACACGAACCTTGTGTAGAAGAGGAGTCGGTCGAGAGAAAAAGGCTTTGACCTTCGCAATCTCTTTTATTAATTTTCGGCGAGCTGCTCCAAAACGGGGTTTCAATCACATTCGAGGAATGCCGGTTTTAAAAAGGTCACGTGGATCATGACAGCAAGCGTAACGACATTAATGCCCTTAGTGATTGGTTCTTACCCCCTTTTCACGGTTTGGGCAGCCAACCAACATCTTCTCACCTATGGCTGCATTAAAGGTCACTGGACCTCGCCCCGTCCCTACGCCAACTGTCCCGTCTTCGTGGCGTGCATGAGACACCAAATGTCACTTTTAGTTTGATTAATGCACTCACGCACAAATACTGAAAAGTTTTGCTACTTTGCACCGCAAGTAAGAAAAAAAATATAATTGGCCCACCTAGTTAAATGCACTACAATAAATATAAGGCTTTAGTATAAAGCCCTACTATATACAAAGGTATATCAACATTTAGTTTTTGGGAAGAAGCTGGATGCCAAAATTATCGGGCGATCTAAAGGAGAGGTTATCAATGAATAGGGGGAAGCTACCCGTCCAGCAGGCGACCTTCCCAAAACTCGCAAAAGAAAACGTAGAAAGGGGTTAGATACAGTTTTAAACTAAGTTAAGTCCTCGAAATGGAAAAGTCCATCATTTGGCGTTACAATATTATAATGAAACAATTAAGAAAGTAATGATTTTTAAATAGTTTTCCCAGACTTAGCCCCTCCCCCAAATTTCAAACTCTAGCGACGCTACTCGCTGTATACCTCCAATTCAACTTCCACGTCTCCTCATATCACCCTAACAATGGTTTAACAAACCGTGTATTTCCTACTTTTTCGAAAGCGATTGCAAAAGAAATATAAATAAAAACCAAATTATGTAAATCCCACCTAAATACACCACACAGCGAATAGGTTGTCGCCAACCTTTAATTATTAATTTTCTCCAGGTGATTCTTATCATTAAAACATTGGCAATCTACTCATATTCTGAACACTTTTGAGCCACAAACTGACTACAAAGAGTAATAGGTATTTCTTTGTATTACACGGACACCTTGCCTTGGGCCCAAACATATCAAGTTCTGTTCTGTGAAAATTCTAAATATAAGCGTAGTGATCTTCCATATATTTATGTTTCCACACAAACCAAACTCGATTGAGATGCCAAGCACAACGCCAGCCCTCGAAAAGTGCACACTTCCCACTAAATTAATAAAGACTTATGAATTCTGATCATTGTCTTTAATAATTTTCATGAAAAAAGCTTCTCAAAATATTTCCAAGTTGCATTATCTTTCAAACACTACGCCATTAATAGAATGTCACTAGCCAAATTCTATGACTCATCATTCTTTTAAGTAAAAGGTTTGAGGAGACGACGCGATAAGGAGGGAAAATCGCCAACCGGTAAAAATGGGATCCAATGCTTATATACTTATGTTTATCTTTTGAAATTGCCTTGACCATTCGGACTGTTTTAATATACGAGGGTTCAGAGGAACTTTGAAGTTTTAAGCTGTAGAGATTAACTGAAATATCCATAGTGAAAGCAAAAGTACCGAACTTACAGGAGCAACCGACAACCGCGCCAAGTGACTGTGTGATAATTGACCAACCTCACCTTGAATAGGGCCGTCCAGTATACACGTACGTTACTTTCTAATTACAAAGTGCTACTGCGCAGTAAAGTGAAAAAATAAATACCTCGTCATGATAGTGATGACATTTCGCGGGGGCAACTTATTTTTGGGGACTCAGCGAGTCAGCCTCTCAGTCCTCACGGTTCAAGATTCTTATCGAAAACTTCGTACGGTTATCCATTGAAGTTTTTTTTAATTTAGGTAAGCTTATATAGCAATGTTAAAACATTTTAGTTGAACAAAGCGGAAAAAAAGCATTATCTATACGTTTTTCGTAAGTTAGAAAATTTAAGCTTGTTTACCTAAGTTATTTCTTGAAAGTGCGAAGTAAGCCTCGGGTTGCTTAATTATCACCGTCACGTCATGGTGGTCTCGCGTTTCCCAATCGAGTTTTTATCCAAAACCTTATCAATCACTTCAGACTTTACAGTCAATACCCCACATTCGCACCCTCTTGGTTCGGAAGACTGTTTAATTCATTCTGCTAGTCCGATTACAAATTGTTCTAAACTCCCGGACTCTCACTCTAAACAACCTGACTCCCAATCCGAACAAGCTAACTCTCAGTCTAAACTACCTGACTCTGATCTGGAAACCAACAATGTTTATCTTACCAACAAAGAACGATCTCGTGCTAAACGTGTAAGACTATGCACTAAGTTTACCACATAAACTCGAAAACTTAACTCTACTTCGTCTAAGCGCTCTGAAAATCCTTGCTCAATTTGTCAGCAGAAAGTGCTAGCCGCTCATAAGGCATTTCAATGTGAACTGTGCCTTATCTGGTGTCATATTACTTGTGTCAATATTCCTGATGAAGTGTACTCTTTTCACGTTATTACAACATGAGACAACTTCCTTTTCTTATGCGCAAGCTTGTGCTTCAAAAGGTCGCCCTGTTCTTTCAGTGTCACAAATTATGGTTGACCTTACTACACTTAAACAACTTCTGACCACACTCCCGAAGCAAGACTCAGACATTCGCGCTCAATGTGTAGCGTTGGCTGACCAAATACAAGATTCTCACTCTCTTCCCATTGACAATCTTAATACCCAGAATACTAGTGACACCTTGCAGCGAGATACTGGAGACTCTGAAACTGGACCTACTGATCTCATTGTTATTAACTCTCAATTAGAAACCCTACTTTCCAATATGGCCTCTAGTCACGCTGAGATCGATACTTAAGGGAGTACTTAGACCGTAATTCGGCCATTACCACTCTCTTGAGGAAAGAAATGATACAGAACCGCGCTCGTACCGTTGTACTGGCTGAGCAAGTTTCTACCCTGACTAATAAACTGGAAAACATTTGCAACCTCACTACACCAATGGCTTTTAGCTTGCAGAAGGTTACGGCCCCTTTCCCAATCATAAGTGTACAAATAACCCACCTCAACTAAACGTCAATAGTATTGCCTCCACCACTGACAATGCGCCTCTCACAGATTCTTCCTTAATATCTACCACAATTAAATTCACCGTATTAAACCCGCAAATACCCATACTGTTAACTACAGGGGTTCTGTAAGTGGTCAATTTACTATCCAACCGGATCTTGGTAATATCACTGACCAAACTCAGTCAAATCTCATGCCAATCACCGCTACTAGCTCTACTACGGGTCAAAGAACAAACAGCGTTCCCAGTCAAATGGGCACCGACAGTGGTTTTTAGCCAACCCTGATCCTGCTACAGTCTCTACCGCCAACTTACTACGCTTCTCGCCCTCACGTCACTGATCATCACCCTTCAGTTTATGCTAAGGGAGCTTACGTATCTCCACAATATTCGTCTTGTCAGGAACATGACGCTAACTCGAGCTCTTGTGCAAGGAAATATAAAGCTTTAATTTTCAGGGTACCTGACAATGATAATCCCCAAGCTGACATGCGCTTTGCCCATAAAATTCTTCGAGACATGGGTTTTAAACCCTCTGAGTCCAACTCCGTCCGTATCTCCCGCATCGGACCTTTTCGCACGGAACATGTTTGCCCTTTGCGCCTCTCCTTTCGGTCTGTGACTCATCGCCAGTAATTCGTCCAATGCATTCAGGATTGGTGCCAACATAGTGATTTTGACTTCCCTGTTTCGCACGACTGTACTGTCGCTTAACGCCACAAACATCGCGAACTTGTTGAAAAACTCCGCTACCTGAGGGCTCAGGGTCAAACTGATCTCTGTATTGACAAGGTCAAATCGTGTCCTACATGCCCCAGCTCCGACCCATTAACGCCATCCTTCTACAGCGACTCCAGACGCGTTAAACTACTCAAACTCCCCAGCGTTTCCTCACCTCCCACACCGCTAACTTTCACTCATAACGACCGTTTACTTAATTTTTCATTAAATGCCCAGTGTTTGTTTGGTAAACGCGATGAACTTCTGATCCTCGTCTCTAATAGTAAACCTGACTGTGTCTCTCGATTTGTGAAACATGGGCCTCTCCAAAACTTGATGACGCAATATTTAATTTACCTCAATATAAATTCTACCGCCAGGACAGTGTCTCTCGCCCTGGGGGTGTAATTTTAATTTATGTTAAAAAACTCATTTACTTCTCATGAACTAACTGTACCTGACCAATATGATGAATCCCTTTGGATAGAACTAAAACCGCTAAACTCAATATCGTCGATTACTATCGTTTGTTTATACCGCGCTCCTAATACTCCTAGGGACCAAACTGCCAAACTCTTTCAAAATATACAAACAATCTCCTCTGACAAATCGAACTTAATCATTACCGGTGATTTCAACCTCCCTCTATTTAATTAGGATACACTTACACCGCTACGCAATGCCTCCTCTGAACATGGTAACTTTTTGCAACTACTGGCTAACTCGGTGCTCATTCAACATGTTCGGTTCCCCACTCGGTAGTCAATCACGCAATCTTAGCTACAGCATTCTTGATCTGGTGATTACTACGTCTACTGTCGTTCCGCAAATTGCGGACCATCCGCTGCTTGGTGGTAGTGATCACATCATACTTTGCACTACTTTTCCCCTCCCTCGAACAACTCCCTTTAGACGCCACTTTCGTCACGACTATGATTACTCCCGTGCTGACTTCTCTGTAGTAAACATCATGTTGGCGAAGGTCAATTGGCTGCCACTAGATTTCTTACGCACAGAAGCCTCTTGGGAGTTTTTTAAAGAGCATTTATTCCGTTGCATTGCCGCAATCGTACCGCTGTATTCTCCACTATCACATTCTCCACTATCACGTCATACCAAACGAGCTCACCGAAAAAAAGAGCGGCTTTGGAAGAACCTCCGAAGGGCCACTTTACTACAAGACTAAGGCAACTACTCTCGGCTTCAAGTTTTATATAAGAAGCAAGTCAAGACAGTTCGTAAATGCATCTCACGATTTCGTCACAATATGCATAATCGTCAAATCTCCAACATCAAAACCAACCCACGTGCCTTTTACCGTTTTGTGCGCTCTCGTGTGCGAACTCTACCGTCTCGACTCTCAATTCGGCTTCCCACTGGGGAAAAAACTGACTCTGACTTTGCGATGGCGCAGTGTCTAAATAATTCTCAAGTTTAAAACTTTAACACTACCCAAGTTGATTTTTCTGACAACCACCATCTCCCTAACATGCCTTTAGCGGCTGACTATTTTCCAGCTAACCACGATATTCAAAATGCGCTTAAATCATTGGACGTCAAAAGTGCCTCCGGCCCTGATGGAATACCAAAACTCCTTAAAAACTGTGGTCCTTCGTTAGCTACTCCTCTCCTGAAACTCTTTACCAAATCGCTTACGGAGAAAACCGTACCAAATGAATGGCACCTTGCGCATGTCACGCCTATCTATAAGGGTAAAGGTGCCAAATCGGACACCGTGAACTATAGACCTATTAGTTTGACCTGCTCAATTTTTAAGGTCCTAGAAAAGTGTATTCGAAAGGCTATTATTCACCAAGTTAATCCTTATCTTAGCGAACACCAACACGGTTTTTTACATAATCGTTCAGTTAAAACTAACCTTCTACCGGCCTTCCATTCTTGGACTACTGCCTTTGACTCTAGCAAACGTGTTGACATTATTTATTTAGACTTAGCAAAGGCTTTTGAATCTGTTCCACATATACCCCTTTTTAGCTAAGCTCACCGCTCATGGCCTTCCTAAAAATATACTCGGATGGTTGGCCAGCTATTTATCTCATCGCATGCAATCAGTCGGGGTCAAAAACACTTTAAGTGACTTTCTTTCGGTTTTGAGTGGAGTCCCGCAGGGAAGCGTCCATGGGCCATTATTGTTCGTCCTATATATTAATGACCTGCCACAAATTTTGTCCTGCCATCCTAGAATATATGCCTATGATGTTAAAATCTTTCGCGCTATGAACTCCTATGATGATGTGGCCCTCCTCCAAAGGGATCTTAATTCTCTGGAATCTTGGACAATTAAAAAAAGGACTTGCATTTAACTACGACAAATCCTTAGTCTATTCACTGCATCGTCGCCAATCAGACACATCTATTCCTTCCCCAGATTTCCTTAATGGTCGCAACATTAAGAGCGTAAACCAATGTCGCGATTTAGGCTTGATAATTAATCATAATCTTTCCTCGAGGTCTCAAGTTTTACATTCCTGCAAGCGAGCAAACAGTATCTTGTCAGTGATTAAGGCCAACTTTCCCGGGGATTTCGCTTTCACTCTGAACGCGTTTATTCCAGTTATATGTCCGTCCCATTTTGAAATTTGGTTATCAGTTGTGGAACCCCAGCACAAATAGAGATAAAGGTATGATTGAGAATGTACTTGGTCGTGCTAGTCGCATCCCTTATTCATTACGCAACAAACCACGGGCTGTCCTTTTGATTACTCTTGGCTGGACTCCACTCTCTCTCCGGCGTACCTTCTTAGATCTTGTCTGTCTCTTTAAAATACTATCTCCCTCCACCCAGACATTCTTCTCGTTTCCCTCGAACCCTAAGGGTACCAGGGGCCATCACGTACAGTCCCGGACAAAAGTTTCTGGACATTTTCATTTGGCTGCCATTTTGTTCCTATTTGAGCTAGAGTAACAAAATAGGACTTTCTAAATAGGTTCACTTCTCAAGATTATTTAAAAAGTAAAAATGACACTATGGCACTAATAGGGCGTTAGCCAAAGCGGAAATTGTAAAGCCCCCCGATAATGACGTTACGAAATAATGCTTCAAATGAATCAACAATGCTATTATTGCACGCGACTTGTCACGTAGATTCCAAAACAGTTTTCAAATTGTCAATCGGTTCAGACAAACAAAGGTTATGACAAAAAACCTGACGATCAAAACATTGGCAAATAAGCCTAAAGGTGGGTTTCCCAACGCGCTTGAAAGGCGAAAAGATTGAGCTTGAGACGTTCCAAAAATCGCGCGATATAGTCTCCTACACAGCGCACGACAAATACTTTAGCGCCAGCGTAAGCCCCCAAGCCTACACCCGTTTCCAAACTCGCGCGATTTGGAGGTCACATGACTAGCGTCAAGAAGGATTCTGCGCTAAAAAAAAATTTCGATCTTAAATGGAAGAAAACGGCGTTTGCTCTTAAAAAGACAATTTTTGCTAATACAGCTATATTACAAACTAATTTCAAACAAAAAACGAAGCTATACGCGTAGACGCTGGTGGGTGCATCCAATTTGGAGAAATAGGAAAACTGAAAGATACTTTGAGACACTGGTAAGCCTCATTCTACAGGGCCGGTAGGCCCTTGTAGATATGACTTGATACCCGTTTGTAATGCTAAACGAAAAAATCACCATTTTAGGGTTAGCGTCCCAAAGAAAAAGCATTACATTTTACCCGGTTTTTTAGGGAAATTGTCATAGGCGATACGGAAAACTTCAGCGAAGTTAGTTTTCGGAATACTTCCAAATTAACAAGCATTTAGTAAATGAGAAACTTACCTGTTTAGTTTTTAAATAATTGAAGTCTAATTTTTGTAATTTAAATAATTAATTATGCCTTGAATTCATAGCAGACGACAGTAAAAAAGTTTATTTCATAGCAGACGACAGTAAGGCATCGCTAATTAATTTTTTGATATTTCATCCGAGCTTTAACACCTTTATTTGGATTTTCTAATGAACTATAACGCCCTTAATATCCAATACTTTGTTATCAGGTCCAATTTTCGTCTAAAAAAGTAATCCAGGTAAATAATTACAGTTAATAGAGGTTTTAAATCGTTTGAAGTAATTTTTCGACGTTCGATTTGGCCAAGGCTTAAGTTGAATTGTGGTTAGTCTGTGTAATATACTCTTTATAGCGTCTTTCGTCCTTTAAGATTATAAAAAAAGCTGATTTCCAGCTCTGTTTTGGAATTTGATATAGTCTGCTTCGTTTCGTGCTAGAAACATATCCTAAGTTCCTACACTTAAAATACTACTGGAAAGATGACAAAAAGTGTTTTCGCTTGGCAGTTAAGACAGTGGTGTTTACGTAAGCGCAGTTAATTCAACACTTCCATATGAGGTATACAGGGTTTCATTATTTTTTAATTATATTTTAATTTTATTTTGGCTATTCTCTGTGAGCATTCATATGTTAGAACGCAATTTCGGATTTTTGTGGTCTCCAAACTGTAAGTTTAACATTTTAGGGCAAATTATTATAATAATCAAGAATATGTATAGATCATCAAAGGTATAAATAGGCAACCTAAGACCCATTTGCTTTATGATGTGATAGATCATGTTAGGTTTAGAGACAGGGTTAAGCTTATGTTAGGCTAGGTTGTTCACATGTTTTTGGAATTATCAAGTTTTATCAACTGAATATATTTCCCCTTTTCCAAAATTTAACTAAATTGGATTTGTTTTTACCCACGATTATTGCTCATTATCTTGTTTATGGCCACAAATTTTCTAAAAAAATGGTATTTTAGTTTCATACTACCCTAAAAAGAGGCGCACTTTTAGCCATTCGTAGGCTGCCTTTCTTTTACCCATAATCAATGCACCCATGATCTTCTTAGAGGGAATTTACATAGGCTGATTGCAAGAATGATTTCACAGACAGCTTCTTAAATAGATTATAGCACATTCCTTTTTTTGTAAAGTTTAACACACGTAACTTTCTCAACACACTTATTTAAGAAGCGCAAAGTTCTACGAAATTAAATAGTTAATAATTTTACGATTTTGAAAAAGCTATTTATTTTAATTAATATTCACTAATATCTTGTGCCATCATTATCAATAATGTATCACAAACCAAAGATGATTTCGATTTATATTTTATTCAAAACCGCTAACTAATAGCATTTTTGGTTCCTTAGATAATAGGGACGGGAAATGACCCTTTTCAGCCTGTTAAGAGTTGACTACCGCCTTAAGACTGAAGTGACAGATATTATACAAAAACGTCTTTGTTTGGACCAAGACCGAAAAAACCAACGATATGAGTGAGGTTTATCAATTGACTGAAGTTTCAGATATTGAAATTTTTCTTTAAGTATTTTTAGTAGTTTAATCCTTAATCACTATTTAATTCAATCAACTGATTTTACTCTTAATCGATCTATTCCCTCTAAATTTATTCAAAAAATTGCATATCTCCGCCTTTTCAAGAACAATTCCATTTTCCGAAAACTTGTAAGCACCTTGACGGACATTGGTTAAAATATTAGTGGCTTGAGAAAACGTTTGCACCAAAAACGTTTTTTCAATGGTTACAATTTGTTGAGAAGACTGATATTCGATAAAATATGATTAAGAGTAATTTATTTTGCTCGGACTAATAAAATAATGTCATTTACCAAAGGAAAAGGAACAACATTTGTCCCATGTGGTTGCTTTTAGTAGGTAGCTCTCCTTTCATGGACTGGAAAAATATTATGTAAGCATAAAAATAACCAAAGGTTAGTGTAAAGATTCCATAAAAAGAAAAATTTCTCAGTACTGTACAATGTCATTTTATATTATTTCAGCGAAATTATTACCTAAATCACTTCACTCTAAACGAGTTATTATATAAAATTTTGCAATCATCCGTGCTTGCAGTGTATGGGTGCTCTTCTTAGAAATTCAGTAGAATATTTCAAATATTAATTATTGATCCCTCTAACATACTCCCTTCAAAATAATTAATTTCATGATAAAATGTTTTCGGAAAATGGAATTGTTCCTGAAAAAGCGGAGATATTTAATTTTTGGAATAAATTTAGAGGGAATAGATCGATTAAGAGTAAAATTAGTTGATTGAATTAAATAGTGATTAAGGATTAAACTACTATAAATACTTAAAGAAAGATTTGTATATCTGAACTTCAGTCAATTGATAAACGTCACTCATATCAAGGTGGGGTGGCGTAGCGGTTAGCGCTTTCGCCTCGCAGCAAGAGGATCCCGGGTTCGATCCCGGACTGTGGCACCGGGTGAAAAATCTGGGAAGAAATCCTTCTGCGTAGAGTTTGCAAGTTCTCTCCCCGCTTGTTAAAGGAGTTTTCCTCCGCGGTCTAACCCGGTTTCTCCTTTCCATCAAAACTTGCAGAGGTTAACGGTAATAGTTAGTATAAGGCGCTGTAGGTTAGCTGTGGCATAGGGGCTAGCCACCACCCCTCTATGCATTGTAAAGGCGTTAGATAAGTGGCAATAAGTCGCAAGATGACTTGGTCCAATTAGCTAGCTGAACTTATATCGTTGGTTTTTTCGGTCTTGGTCCAAACAAAGACGTTTTTGTATAATATGGATAAGATCTGGTAGTACCACCCTTATTACCAGTTGGAACAACTACACCAGGGTGTAAGCACCATGGACATCCATATTCTCCATTGAACTGGGTCATGTTAAGCATAGAACAACGAGCTATTGTGTCAACTGAACAGGGTCCGGGAAAAATAAGCGACTTAATTGCTTTACCTTTTGAGTGCCAAATTAACCCAGTGGAAGAAAGCTTGTTCATGGTTTCAACAAAAGGTTTTAAAAAACAATTCATGTTGGGTTTGTTATATCCAAACCAAAGGCCTGCAATTAATGTATTTCTTTGCCGAATTTGAAGAGGTAATTCATTTATAATAAAATGAACTGGCCATATATTATATTTAGAAGATTCAAATACCGGGACACCATCAGTATTTCACGTTATGGTTAAGTCATTTTTCCCTATGCCTTTCTTTTTATAGCTTAGTGATTGACTTATATCAGACACATCAAAATGTTTAATTGTTTTTGTGATGTCTGGATTCAAAAGTTTTAACACATTCCTAATTTGACTTTCTATGTCAAACTCTAAAAAGTAACTGCCTTCTTTAAGAAGTGCGTCGATTTGAAAGTCTGTATGACAAATACTACATTCTAAATTCTCATTCTCTCCTCTTCTTTCCCCTAAATAATTGGTACGATTTAGTGTGCTGAAACAACTGACCGATACTAACGGTAAACTGACAGCGATAAGTAGCGCAAACTAATAAGGAACACCGATATTTTGCTTCATTCTTCAAAAAATCTAAAGGTTGCATTTAGTTTAAAGATTAGGTTAATGTTGCAACTTATCTAAATCGGTATTCGTGAATAAATGTTAGTGGGCGAATGTTTGGGATGGGATGTTGGGCAAAACCTGTTAAAACTGAGTAGTAAAATGCATAATTACTCACTCATAGTAACCTAGCCATAGTCAAAACAAACAAAATAAAGATGGTGGAACAAGACACTGTGAGAGAAATGATTGAAGTATTGTAGCATGTGATTTGCAGACCACCCCAAAACTTTAGACTAATGACATTTACTAACTGGTAGCAATCTGTCAGCGTTGAGAACGACAGGAGACCTACGTGCAATGCAAGTTGCAATATTATGTACCCATAAGGAAATGTACATTCTTACTCCTTAGAATTATTCTATGAAAATTGCCCATAAAAGTGTAAAAACGGTTCTTCTTTTAAAGGTTCAAAGTGTTTTAAAGCATGTAAAAATAGTTTGCTAATTTAATGGAAAAAAGACGTCACCGGATATGTAGTCTTGTACACAAACCAAAATGAACGCTTTTGCAACCTTTCGATTGTTTGAAGAATGAAGCAAAATGTTGGTGTTCCTTATTAGTTTCCGCTACTTATCGCTGTCAGTTTCCCGTAAGTATCGGTCAGTTGTTTCAACAAACTAATCGTAACATGTTGTTTTACAATGATGTTCGTTATGAGTCACCAACTGTACAACTTTCTACTCCTTAAAAATTGACTCTGTGGCTATGAGGCCTGTTTTGTTTTAGCTGGCAACCACTAATTTGCAATAACCATCCTTATCTTGAACTTAATTCCTGCTGTTTTAGACGAAGTCAACATGCTGTGATTTATGCAAAATAGCAAGTGTGAGGTTCAAGTAAATTCCAAATGGGTTGGCGTACGACAAAATGTCATACCACAGTTTCGCCTTATATTGGCCCCAGGAACCCAAATACTTCCGCTCCTACGTCCATTTCAGATACACCCTGTATAGCTTTTTCTTCCGTATAACACTGGCCCAACAACCGTCCCTCCGCTCCCTGTTCACAGCTATTGCCAAGACAACTCCGAAATGAACCTTGAGCTAACGTAAACCTTAAACTTTCTCGAGAGCCGATAATTTTACCTAGTCATGAATTACTCTTAAGGTAATATGAAACTAATGGTACATCTCTGGCAGGACGTGAAACCATCTGATACATAACATTAATTTTAGGGTTTACTACAAGTTCATTTTTTTAGGAATCCGAGCGCTTAACATTCCCTTTAAAATGTCTCTACTCTTTCCAAAAGCAGAACAGTGACGTCAGTCAAGTTACTGACGAATTTCTCTCATTTTCTAATCATAGTATCGCTGACCTCGTACCAGCCGTTGTCTTTTCTCACAAAGTTCACATAATGTCCCTCGGCTAACGATTCACCTTTATGAATAATCACCCCTTTAGTTTTAAAAAGCATCTTGTTCATTGTGACTTTTTGATTTTCGAAACTCGAGCCGCAACACCATATTTTGGTCGAAATCTTAATTGGTCGACCATCTTTGTAATCGCCAAGTAGAAGACACAGAAATACGTACTTTCCGCTGGATATCAATACATCACGCTCTTGTATTGTAGGATTATCACAAAATACGCATCGCATTTCTGTTAATCTCATCCTTTTTTCTAAAGATTTCCAATCAATTTTATCTCGGTTTTCTAGTGGAAGATCGAAAATGTTGCTTTGAACAATGTTTTCCGAATTTGGTTCAACTTGACATTTGGGGCATTTGGTAACGTTTCGAGACTTTGACCAAAAAAGATCTTTTAGAGCCTTAGAGTAATCGGCTTCCATTTCTTGGCTTAGTGTCGTCAAGAGAACCATCAAAAATTCACTGGCGTCTTGTTGCTCATTTAGCGGAAAGTGATTACCAACAGCTATTCTCAGTTCCAACCCTTTACGGCTAAGACTACCTTGAACACTCTCGATGTCGTTTATTGCGTTACTGAGGCAGCGTAAAACTGGTTTTTCAACGAATGATCCGTTGTAAGATTTGACCAATTCTCTTAATTCGGGCACTAATAACAGTAGTTGCAAAACGCTATTTGAATGGCATGTTACTTGATCATCGTTATTTAAACCTTTCACGGGAAAACTATCCAAACTCTGTTGGTCCTTCCTTTTCTTCTTTGGCATTTCATGCGCCGTCTCGTCACATCTCTCTTCCCCGCCTTCTAAAAGGCTTTTAGATAGTGTAGGCGCACTTCTATTCCCACCTCGACTTTCTTTCGACTCCGTTATTTCCAAAACAGGCAGATCTGGCCTATATTTTTTCCGAAGCCTGTTATACTCCATTATGGCTCGTCCATCCGCCTTAATTTTAGTCGGATCGAACTGTAATAGTTGGAGTCCGGCTAAAGACGTCACTCTTGATAAAGCAACGTACGCCATGCCGGTTCCGAATAAATTCGGACCTAAATCCCTAATGGCGCATTTTAAACTCATGCCATGGCTTTTGTGTATCGTAATAGCGTACGCCAGGATGACGGGAAACTGGGCGCGCTTAATGTAAATTTTAGCCATGAGCAAAAATTTAACGCTAATTTTCTCAACTAAAAAATCGGAGATATCGTCGTCGTTATTCGGTTCGCGATCTACTCTGACAAAAATACCAGTAACGTTTCCTTGTTCATCCTTCTTGAATCCAGTTACGAAACCCATCGTACCATTTACAACGCCTTTTTCAAAACTGATGTTCCTTCTGACCATTATTCGTCTGCCAACGCAAAGAAGTAACTTGCTCTCCAAACAGCCCGTTTTGGACGGTTCGTTTTCTAGCCTTTGCAGCCTCCCGAGAATGTTTTTATCTCTGAGGCGAATGCTAATTTTTTTCTCACAGTCTGCGAGTCTATCCGGACTAGGAATGCTTTCAACTTTCTCGCCGCTTTTTCGCAGCATTTCAAAGTTGAATTTTTCGCACTTGGCTAAATTAGGCCTCAAACAAATTGGTTGAAACCCTTCATTGGACAGCTTAATGAAAAGCTCCATAGCCACCTCGATGTTTTTTCCTCCCTCAACCAATCTAGACTCTAAGGTTGCAACATCAGCTTCGGAAATATTTCCAATTCTAACTCTGCTTAGAATGTCGCCGTAACTTTGGTCGTTGGCTTGTCTAACATTTTGCGTAAGTTCATCGTATTTAAAAAAATTTTCAAAGATCACTTCCTCCGATGCAATTGAATCTAAGTCTGGCTTCTTCGGAAGTTATTTTGATAAACGCGGGATTTCCTTGAACCGGAGGCAATTGGAAAAAGTCTCCCAAAACAAGGATAGAAACAACTCCACCAAATGGTTGGTTCATTTCCCAAAATTCGTTCAGCCTCAAGTGAGCGTGAGTCAGTAACACCAACGAGACCATAGAAATTTCATCAATAATTAACAGTTTTAAATTTCCCAAAGTTTCTTTCATAATACTCATATTGTCAGAACTCAGGGAATAGTATTCGGCGATACGCCCATGATCTACTGGCAAAATTAGTAATCTGCACTGAGAGAAATGTCTGTGATTTAAACAGAAATCTTTTACAGTGTCGAAATGCACGAAACTTTCACAGAGATTTTCGGAGGAATTTTTAAACAGTAACATAATTATTATGTAGTACTGTATCAATCTTTACTATTTACAAAGAAAACTGTTATTATAGTCAAAACTGTGAAAATTACAGATCCACTTTTGTAATTTCTGACCCTCAGTTTTACACTGTAAATTTTACACACCTGTTTTGCCGGGGCAAACTGTATATTTTAGCAAGAACAGTACAAATTACAGATAAACTTTATAATTTCTTTATTCGCCTTATTTCTGTAAATTTTACAGACCTTTGCCGCGGTGGCGATACTGTATATTTTAGAAAGGTCTGTAAAAAGTACAGTTATTCTACTTTATTCTTAAATGAACCTTATTTATGTAAATTTTACACACCTGTTCTGCCTGGTGAAACTGTATATTTTAGCAAGAACAGTTCAAATTACAGATATACTATGCACTTACTTTACTTATCTTATTTCTGTAAAATTTACAGACTTGTTTTGCCGGGAGGATACTGAATATTTTAGAAAGAACAGCATAAATTGCAGATATATTATGTAATTCCTTTATTCACCTTATTTCTGTAAATTTTACAGACCTGCTTTGCCGGCGGATACTGTATATTTTAGAAAGAACTGAAAAAACTACAGTTATTCAACTTAATTTTGTAAATTTTACACATCTGTTCTGCCATATTTTACCACGAACAGTATAAATTACACTTCTTATTTAATCTTTAATATAACTTAAGTCTGTGAATTTCATAGCCATTTTGATAGTTTTTACACTCGGAATGACATTTTGTGGTTAGTGTTTCTTCTCATTATAATATATTCCTGCGACTTTGTTTGCTTTTCAATTTACATTGAAAATTGAGCTATTTAACTGTAATTTTTGGAAGAATCAAGCTGTCCAAAGAATAATTTTCCATTTACCGTGGTAACCATGGAAAACCATGGAATGGATGGTTTTCCTAATAATGACACATATTGGGATCGGGAATGGACGGAAAAAAACCAATATGGAATGGAAGTGGTTAAAGGGAGGGTGAAATCGAAAACAATAGATTTTTTATCGTCTTATAGTTCATACACGAGATTCACGGCTATAGCTGCAATCAGTCCATTGTAAGTTTTCGCGCCAAATTCTCGGAAAATATATTTTGGAAGTGACTCATGCTACTTGGCGACTTGAGAGCAACTAGGCCTCAGTCCAGGCCAGGCGTTGTTCATATATAATATTGAATTATGCTAATGGTATTTAAATGCATTTCTTCTATTGTTGATTTCGGTAATGGTTGGAAAAGAAAGAATGTTTCTTAATTTGGAAAAGAGAATGGTTGGTATTTGGAAACCACGGATCGGCAACGGATGGGGAATTTGATAAAATATATGGGTGGAATTGGTAAACATAAACACTTTCCCCCTTTTCAAGCCATAGTAAAGTTTCTAACCATTTCTAAGTTATATTAAGAAAGAAGCGCTTGCTTTCACGCGTGAAAAGTATCATCAAATAAAACTTACATGTCATCTTTATATTTTACGAGTTATTATAATCTAACATAATTTCATAAGATAGGCTTCAAATTTGTAGAGTTATCGTCAGTGAATCACACTCCTAATTTAAATGAAATCCAAGCCTAATTTGGTTTAGCTTAACAATTTTTTTGTTCTGAAATATTTGTTGAAAATTTCCCAGTGTAAACTGATGGAAATACATATGGAAGTAAAAATATATAGGGCTGGCATTTCTATAGAGCGCAGAGAAAAACAAAATTGAATGGAAAAGAGAGATTAAAGTTCGAGCAAATAGAAGCTACCCATTATATTTTAAAATCCTACCAGTTCAAGGTCGACCACCCCTAAAATTATAACGAAAAAAAAAACCCCGTACACTCCTTTACCCGAGGAAGCTCGATGATGCTTATCTACTGCTTCTATAGAAAATAGCCACAACCAAAGGCTATTTTGACTTTTATGGGCCTAGTGGTTTTATAAGACGACAAGTATATAGTGTTCTTATTGTCATCCCCCTACCAGGTGGGATTAGAGGGAGGGAGGTGGGATTTTAGCACACGTGGCTAGAAAGGGTTTTCCATAGTGCTCCCATGTACGCGCACCAGTCTCTTTCTCTTCTTCATCTTCGAGAAAACTGATAACGGCTGCCATATGGGCTATTTTTCCGCCCAATTGGGCTCCTTGTGATTACCAGTTGCGGAAATAATAAATACTTGGGCGTGAGGTGCATTTTTCCATTCGAAGATTTCGGTTCAAGTACTTGAGAAGCCCAGGGCTACAATAGAGGAGCGGTGAAAACGGAGGATAGGTCGGGTTAAAAGGCCTTCTCAAACCCTAAGGATTTGAAATTGGGCGAAATTTTGGGCTGATTGATATGTATAGTTGGCGATTTTTGGCCTATTTTTCATACGTGTTTTGGCTGAAAATCACAAGTTCTACCTGGCAGCCTCGACTCTGCGTGTTACGACTTACTTACTTACCACTAGCTTGTCCTGTGCCACCAGAATCCCGAATAGTTCCGGCTCCCGAGCGGCGCGTCGTTAATAGTTTTTCAAACAAGACCGTTTGATAAAACTTGTTAAATGTAAGTAAACCTTTCTTTTAAAATCGTAACTAATATTTTAAGCTGAGTTCGCTAATTTTTTACTTTTAATCACTTTAACCAAATAATTTTAAAAATGGAATGTAACGCGTTTAGCTGCGTTATGATTTTTGATTTACACAGTTTTTTATAAGCCTTGATTGAAAGTATTGGTTTTATTTTAGGTTTTTTTACCATCGTGAACTGAAATTTGAAAACATAACCCAGTAAAACCATGAGTTGTACAAGGGTAAGTTTTCTATTTAATCCTCTCTTTTACCTATTCTTATGTTCATGCTATGACTAGTACAGAAATGTCAGCGCTAGCATGTATTAATTGGTTAAGCCTAATTGATTTTTAATTGAAACTGATGCGCTTTAACAATTTGCGTAAGCAAACCGACAACCCCAAATTTAACGAAACCAATGCTGACCTAACGGTTTTGAAGGTCGATATAAAGCTCGGGTTGTTAAAAGGAGTTGGAAACGTATCTTATAAGAGTTTGTAGAAGAGTAGAATCATTAACCACATCGTATGATGAACATCTACGATGTGGGTCTTAGTTTGACCCGGCCTGTTGGTGGTGGTGGCGGCGTCGTGAAAGAGAACTGCCTTTGACAGTATAAAATTTTTCGATCGTCATTGAAGGGAGAGCGAATGGGAGAGAATTGTGGTCAGGTGATATTTTTCGTTCGTGTATTTTAAAAGGAAGGAAATTATGATAGTTAGGTTAAGCCATATACCCTCCCTTAAAAATTCCTCTTACCCGTCGACAATAAGAGTTTCACGCTCCCCTATTTTAACATTCAAAGAAATCGAGGGAAATTTTGAAAGCAAAAGCAAGTATTTACTGACGTTATTTTTAGAATGGTCTTAAGGCACCGGGATATTACAATTATTGGGTGTTTTACCGAATTCTTTCTCTTTCAAACTCTTCTGACCATAAGTTCATGTAAGAAATTTATAAGAAGCGATAAGTGTGCATCGGCATAAGTCTATGTTGTAAGCTCATCGAGGGGATAATCACTAAAACTATCTGTTCTTCGATTCGCGGGAATATTACAATTACGGCATAAGTAAATTTATAGGGGTAATAATTCTATCACCGTTTAGGGCAGGGCATCGAGGGGCTATTCACTCTGATTTTATGCACGGTAAATTATTTAAGCATTGTAAAAGATAGCGCTATCCACTCATTAGGGTAGGGTATAGAGGGGTTATCCACTCATTAGGGTAAGGTATATAGGGGTTATCCACTCATTAGGGTAGGGTATAGAGGGGTTATCCACTCATTAGGGTAGGGTATAGAGGGGTTATCCACTCATTAGGGTAGGGTATAGAGGGGTTATCCACTCATTAGGGTAGGGTATAGAGGGGTTATCCACTCATTAGGGTAAGGTATATAGGGGTTATCCACTCATTAGGGTAGGGTATAGAGGGGTTATCCACTCATTAGGGTAGGGTATAGAGTGGTTATACACTCATTAGGGTAGTGTATAGAGGGGTTATCCACTCATTAGGGTAGGGTATAGAGGGGTTATCCACTCATTAGGGTAGGGTATAGAGGGGTTATCCACTCATTAGGGTAGGGTATAGAGTGGTTAACCACTCATTAGGGTAGGGTATAGAGGGGTTATCCACTCAGGGTAGGGTATAGAGGGGTTATCCACTCATTAGGGTAGGGTATAGAGGGGTTATCCACTCATTAGGGTAGGGTATATAGGGGTTATCCACTCATTAGGGTAGGGTATAGAGGGGTTATCCACTCATTAGGGTAGGGTATAGAGTGGTTATCCACTCATTAGGGTAGTGTATAGAGGGGTTATCCACTCATTAGGGTAGGGTATAGAGGGGTTATCCACTCATTAGGGTAGGGTATAGAGGGGTTATCCACTCATTAGGGTAGGGTATAGAGGGGTTAACCACTCATTAGGGTAGGGTATAGAGGGGTTATCCACTCAGGGTAGGGTATAGAGGGGTTATCCACTCATTAGGGTAGGGTATAGAGGGGTTATCCACTCATTAGGGTAGGGTATATAGGGGTTATCCACTCATTAGGGTAAGGTATATAGGGGTTATCCACTCATTAGGGTAAGGTATATAGGGGTTATTCACTCATTAGGGTAGGGTATAGAGGGGTTATCCACTCATTAGGGTAGGGTATAGAGGGGTTATCCACTCATTAGGGTAGGGTATAGAGGGGCTAATCACTCATTAGGGTAGGGTATAGAGGGGCTATTCACTCGTACGATGTGGCTACTATTGCGAGCCCTTGGGTCGCCTTGTTTTTAAACTCGTACGGAAATGAAGAATGCCTCATTGTTTGATAGTCCCTCCCATATGAGTATTTGTGGTCCCTGACTTCCACCAGTTTTACGACTTCAGAACCAGTTTTCGTGTGCATATATACATGAAGATACAAGTTACATACAAGGCTATAGCAACCCCGGTTTTCTATACTGTGTTGCAATTCTTTCTCATATAACCGTGGCTAATCATATAGCTGTTAAACTGCCAGCTTCAAGAGAGGAAAGGTTTAGCACTTCAAACTATAAATCGCGACAACTTTGGGAGAAAATAGGTAGGCTAAAGACATATTTTTACCATTTTCTACGAACGAAAAAGAAAATATGTATGCTAAACTAGAAATGCCATCTTATAGTGTCGTAGTTAATGTATCCCGCGAATATTGAATTGAATAGGCATTTTTGAAGTTTATGTGGCACCATACACACATTTGTAATGTATGGGAGCCACTGTATATCCTTAGATCATTGTTGGGTGCTGTACAACCTTACACATTGGAAACCACACGTAGTATTGCAAAATGATTTTTAACCAGGTTGAATAGCGTGTATTTTACTCTATTGGCTTATAAATCAGCGAGAAAGAAAAGATACCGATAACACTTGTTTGAATTGCAGGTTACCGATGCAATATTTAATTGCCCTGTCTCGGGATGTTTATCAACAGATAATTTTAAAATTTACCTTAATCACCTATCGTTTCATAAATACATTCCGAACATAAAATTTACATGTGGCATTCCAAAGTGTAACAAAATATACTCAAATTACACGTCTTTTAAAACCCATGCTCGGCGCATTCATAAGGATCAGTTGAACAGTCAGAACACTGCATGCGCTTCTAAGAGCTCAGTTACAGAAATACATCCATATAAATGCAACGTACAAGACTGTCGCGGTACTTTTAAAAACTTAGCTCAACTAATCGCTCATCTAAAAAATCACATTAAAAACTCGACACCAGTGCGCTGTCCGTATTGTAAGATCTCTGACGTCAAATATACTAAAATAACATCTCTCGCAAGCCATTTCACAAGAAAACACAAGGGGGAGCATACTAATCGCCAAATTCAGAGCACACGTGCAGTAGCCAACCAAGGTGATGAATATCAGGAATGTGAAAAAAATTACCAAAATTCAGATTTAGAGTCGGTGCAAGACTCAATTCCTATTGAGAGAGAGACAGCAAAAACTGTTGAGTGGACTCAGGAAAATAAAAAAAACATGGAAGATTTATACAGAAGAAATTTAGGGTTGTTTTACTTGAAGCTACAAGCTGAAAAATATGTTCCAAGTTCAACCATCCAAATAATTGCTGAGGAAATGGCAAATTTACAGTCGCATGAAGAATCTCTTGCCAGAGATAATTTAATTGTGGATATGAGAACAGCTGGTTTAAAGGAAACAGTTATTAGAGAAATTTTAGGAAAACGTTCGGCGCCTAACATTGCTGAGAAAATAAAAGAAGAGTTAAAATCTATTCATAGGCGACATGAATATTACAAAAGGGAATTTGCTTATATTGCCCCAGTTGCTGTTTTTCTTGGATATAAAAATTTGAAAAAGACATTTTTACATTATGTACCCATTAAAGATTCTTTGATGGTGCTTCTCGGAAATAACGAAGTGCAAAAACTCCTAACGTATCCCAAGCCTACCTACAAAGATGATGGAAATCAAGTTCTCAGTGACATTTCTGACGGGAAATTATTTTGCCAAAAATATCTAGCTAATGAAGACAAATCGATCCAACTGCTAATTTTCCTAGATGCTTTTGAAACGGTGAATCCTTTGGGATCAGCTAAGTCGAAGCATAAAATTTTAGGCGTGTATTTTACACTTTTAAATATACCACCGGAGTACCGTTCTACGATAAACCATATTCAACTGGTAGCGCTGTGCAAAATGAAATACATCAAAGATCATGGGATTGATGCTTGCTTAAGAATGCTTATAAATGAACTAAAGAGGCTTGAGATCGAGGGGATCTATTTAAAAAATGGAATATTCCTAAAAGTACGGTTGCTCTGCTTACTGGGAGACAATCTTGGTCAACACGAAGTAGGTGGATTTCAAATGAATTTTTCGAAGGGATTTATTTGCCGATACTGTGTTGCAAAATCTGAGGAATTGTGCATCAACGACGCGTTTGAACGTAGAACCATCAAAAATTACGATGAAGCCGTAGCTGAACTTCGGAACAATCCGAATTTAAAGTCGTTTAATGGGATCAAAACAAATTCGCCTTTTAACGAGTTACCAACATTTCACATTTGTGCTCCAGCTATGGCACCCTGCCTTGCTCATGACCTGTTTGAGGGGGTGGTCGCGTACGACATCTATCAGTTCCTAACTTATTTTATTGAAGAAAGGAAGTGGTTCACATGGAACAATTATAACTGGCTTGTGTCGCAGTTTTCATTTCAAGGAAATGACTCCGGTAACAAGCCATGTCAAGTAAATCCCGGGAACCGAAAAGTTACTGGCGATGCTTCCCAAATCTGGTGTCTTCTGAGATTTTTCTCTGTTATCCTTGAAAACAAAATTCAAGACTTTTGTGATCCAGTATGGGAATTGTATATTCAACTAAAGCGCATTGTGGAAATGGTTACCAGTCCAAAGATTTCAAAGAATGGCGTAGCGGCATTAATGTTTATGTTAGCCGAGTACAAAAGACAACTATTAAAGTCTTTTACTAGCTATACCCTAAAGCCCAAACACCACTACCTAATTAACCATTACCCTGAATTAATTTTGCAATTTGGACCCCTTATAAGACTATGGACCTTAAGATTCGAAAGTAAACACAGTGTTTATAAGAAAATGGCTTTGAACACGAAGAATTTTCTAAATATTACAAAGACATTAGCAGAAAAACATCAGTACCAACAAGCGTACTATTTGTCTGGCTCGCCATTTCCTATTGAAATTGAATATTCGAAGTCTTTTCCCTTTGAAGAAGAGAACTTCAACGAATATGTGAGAACACAAGCTAACGAGCTGGGATTTAAAACGGAGAATACTGTATGTACTGAAAAAGTTAATATTAAAGGAACCACCTACGAGCAAGGAAACTTTTTAGTTTATGAAACGTCTGACGATCATATCCTTTTGGGCAAGATAATAACCAACTTTGTTAAAAATGGAACTGAACCATACCATTTGATATCTCTGCATAAAACCAACTATTTGTCATGTCTACATGCTTACGAGCTTTACGATATATGCACAAACAAAATTGCCAGCAATAAAAGCTTGGTCGACTACTACCCTCTCTCCGGTTACTATATTTCGGGGAAGTTACTCGCGACCCTCAAACATGATGTCTTCTACCGATGATAACACGCTATACTTTCTGAACTATTGTCGATTTTAAAAAGTACCTAAATGTTTAATGCAATTTTGTGTAACTTCTTAAAATTTATGATAACTAAAAGTCCAATAGTAATAATTGGAATTTCATTAAAAATTAATGGATTCAACTAAAGACCCTATCAAGTAAAATCTATCGGGAAAATTAAATGAAACAGAAAGATAATTGCATAACAAACCATTTCTAAAACCTAAAACAACTACCGGAAGTAATAAACCGAACTTTGAATTGATTACGAAAATTTAACAGCTTATTTGCTGCAAATTAATATTTCAATTAGTAAAGGTTTCCCGAGGGTGTACTAAAACCTACTAAAACTCGATATTAGCTGATAAGAAAAATTTGAAATGTAATAAATTGTCAACATATTTCTTAACTATAGATGTTTATTTTGATTGGTTCGTTCTTTAAATTCAATGAGATTATCAAGCATTTTTTCTTCTACCCTAAACAAACTTCCCAAAACCTTTTTTAATTCCAGTAAAAGTGATATTTTTCTGAAATTTTAATACGTAAAAATGTTTCACTTCCTATAGACTAATGAATCAAACTGTTCTTCAAATGTTGGGGGAAATGACGTCACTGACGCATTGATGAAAACTATTTCCGATTATTGCGAATCATTTTCCTCGGAAATAGTTTCCAACATAATTTTGGAATTAAAAGAAATTGGCGTTGACGCTGTAAATGACTTGGAGTTCGTAATCGAAGATGACTTGAAGAAAATAGACACTGAAGCCAGTACATATCAGGAAACTTCTGCAACTGGTGGATTCAATTAAAAAAAGTGCGTTCTAAAATTGTTGGGTTGGGTTTTACATGATTGCAATGCAATTTATGAGTCATTCATATATATTGTAATGATTAATTTGATTTAGAGAAAAAATTGGATTTGAATCTTTCGGGTTCTTCGGGATCCGACCAATATATAGATCAGCAAAATACGAGCTCCTCTGCTGGTATTGGAAATGTATCTATTTCACAGGTAGTCGAAATTTTAACTAAAGATATTGAAAACATGATACCTGATATTTATTCCTTTACAGAATGACCACTGTATTGCGACAGAGGGTAATAAATGGCTCGATATGTATACCATTTTGGATGACGTTTTCCCAAAAAATGTACAAAATACCTTGGCGAAAGGGAAAAAGCTTAATGAATCAACGAAACACGTTATCATAAGGAGTCTATTCACAGATATACTTAAGAAGTGTGAGCGTCCAAGCAGGAGCGATATGCGCCATGTAGCGAAACTTTTTGTTGCAAAATACCCAAACGCGATTGATGATAAAATTGATGGGAAGCGTTGTGGAAATGGCTATGAAACCTTTCTAACGCAAATATTTTATAAATTGGACAACATGTCCAGACGATCAGAAAATTTAATGCCAGCTGTCAAGAGGAGAAGCAGCGACAAAATCTCCTGGCCAAAAAGACCTCGCGAAACCGATCCGTCAAATCCTAATTTTGAGCCGGAAATTAATGACGTACAAACTAAAAGTTGCGAGGTGTTATTAGAAGAGATGAAGACTGAATATTTGAACATTAATCCGGACTACAATCTCGTCAAAGAAAAAATGAAAATAAGCTTTTCGCTGCAAAGATCACATATCAACAAAAACATGACTGTTGGGGAACTAAAAGTGAATTGGCCCTTTCTGTTTGAAACCGTTGGGCTGATCATTCACTTGAATGCGCTCTTAGTGGTCAATATTAACGATCGGTTCATTGCATTTTTTCAAGAAAAATGCAATCAGATTTTAAATTACTTTGCCAAAAGCACAAAAAACAAGGTAAATACCATCATCACTGAGCTGAAAGACCATAACTTGGAAGACAAAAATCAAGTTAGAGTAGCAGCAATTGTTCATCTTTTAATGGATTATTTTAAAGAAGATCCAAAGAATATATTTCCTGTTTTTGAGGTAAATAATAGTAAAATAATGGTCGCTTATTTAAAAAAATGAAAGTTTTGATTTTGCATCCAACTAAGAAATAAAAAATAATTAGCGAATGTTGCTTACAATTAGTTTTATCAGCGAGTCTAAAGAAAGGTCGAGGGGCAGGTCACTCCCATTGTTAAAATTTCACTCTTGTTCAGTTAAATCAGATTTAATCATGATTCAATCGTGATAATGAATTAAACTCATTAAACATCGATTAAATTGATTAAAGGTGGAATACATAAACGTCGGACGAAACGCAATTTAGTACAGGCAAAGGCAGGGCGTTGTGTGCACAACGCCATACCTTTGCCTGTACGAAATTGCGTTGCGTCCGACGTTTATGAATTCCACCTTTAAATCACGACCTAATAAGTCAATCGGATTTAATCCTCCTTATCATGATTAACTAGATACAATGAAGAATAATTACATTTATTAAACAGTGATTAATTCTTGATAAAGCTAACATTTATTAAACAGTGATTAATTCTTGATAAAGCAATCCTTAGGTTCGAAAGGAAAACGTAAAATTCAGATTTAATGGGACGAAAAATATAAAAACCAATTTTCCAATTTTTTCAGGCC
Organism: Phalangium opilio; assembly: GCA_019434445.1. NCBI lineage: Eukaryota > Metazoa > Arthropoda > Arachnida > Opiliones > Phalangiidae > Phalangium > Phalangium opilio. Next base: position 150,440 of record JAEQBA010004084.1, read on the forward strand.
GGAACTCTCAACAGCGATATAGAGAAGAAGTTACCCTCTAACCCATGTTTCATAAGCATAGGTATTTAATTCAAAATTGTATTATCTATATATTGTTTTTATTAATGTCATCTCTTTCACAGGAGGAACTTTGGGAAAAGCAAATCACTATATGCTATCTGTGGACCGTATTATTGTGAATGATCACATCGCCCCTGAAGATTTATGCACAGGACTTGCATGTTTCTTTGGCTTGTACTATGTGTTAAACATACAATACCCAAGCTCTTCAGCGATTACTTTGGAGTTTTTTCAAAGGTATGATTTATCGTAGCGAGGCTTTTTGGCTTATATGCTCTTGACCATAGAGAAACTAATTTGTTTACTATAATCTGCACTCAGTCATTTGGTTAAGCTCTATTGTCAAGATTCTAATTTCAGAAAACTGAGCAAAACAGTACTTATATTCTGTTTCTTTATAGATGCATTGCAAAAATAAACCCAGAAAATCCAAAGGACAAAGTCAACGTTAAAATAATATTTTTGATTAATAAAATGTCCGAATACGACTGGATGTAAACAAATGCTTTCAGTACGATATTTCAACTTGAAGTGACATTATAAAAGTTCCACAATGTTTTGGTTTTAAAGTAGTTTGGAAGTTTTTCTTTATTAAATCTTTTATGATACAGTAATTCAGATCTTTCTTGGTACAAACCACCCAACGACCCTTACCGATTTATTTCCCTACAAAATTATCAGTATTTATTACACGATGAAATCGTTTAGACGACGAAAGTGCTGTATTTAGAAATAAATATTCATGCAATATTTCAGAATTTTTGTCTTTAGAAAACTTGTTCTGCAATATTTATTAAAGAAACATTTAGTAGATTATACAGAAGATTAGGTTTAGAGGCTCACTTGAATTTGTAGTAATTACGGAATGCAATATTTCATGGTTACCGATTCATCTGTTATTCCTACTTAAATATATTATAAATATTACATAATTCAATACTATTGGGGATGCAGTTTGTCTGTTGTTAGCACAGAGTATTTCTGTAAGTATGACAGAGTTCAATAATTTATTTTTACCGATCCTCCTGTTTTCTCTACTGATATATTATGTAATTATTATTTAAGAGAATGTTTTTGAGGCTGCAGTTTGACTGTTATTTACACATATTATTTCTGTAATTATGACAGAATTCAATAATTTATGGTTACCGAACCGCATGTTTTACTTACTGAAATTCTTTGTAAAAAGTACGTAAATCAATATTTGCGGGTCTACAGTTTGCATGTTTTGTTCACAGAATACTTCTGCTCTTATTACAGAATTCCATACTTTACTGTTACCGAAATGCCTGTTATAATTACCAAAAGATTTGTAAATATAACATAATTGAACGTTTTCTGGGATGCAGTATGTCTGTTAATTCCACAGAATATTTCTGTTATTATGACAGAAATCAATATTTTACGGTTACCGATCCGCCTGTTTTCTCTACTGAAGTATTATGTAAATATTACATATTTAAATGCCTTTGGTGGCTGCAGTTTGCCTGTTATTCCAACAGAGACTTTCTGTTATTTTTACTGGAGTAAATATCTTCCAGTTTACCGCTTGTCTGTTGAAAACACGGTTTCTCCTCAAAATGTTAATCTCAGACTTACCTGTAAATAACACTGAATATTTATGGACTCTTAAGTTGCCAGACATTTTCTGTAATTTTCACAGGCTATTTTTCTCTCAGTGTGTGTAATGTTACGCCATTAACATTCAATGCTGCCAAACCCGTTGGCGCGGCAATTGCCACGCTAGCAGGATTTTGAAAGCGTCGCCTTACGGCGTTGGCGAGAGTGTCTATAAGAAACGATTTGCCAGTGCCACCAGGTCCCGACACAAAAAGGCACTTGTTTCTAGATTTTTCTCCCTCTTGGGAGAAGTGATTCATGATCTGATCATAAATTCTCTTTTGATCCGAGTTTAGTGACGCCACATTGTCAACATCAGTCTCGAAATTCATTTCCATGGCAGCTTCCACATCAGCCATCGCGTGTTCGGTTTCGATAACAATTTCTTTCCCTTGCAGCGCATTTTCATCGTCCTCACTTTCTGCCTCCGAAATTATAGTTTCTGGCTCTTTCGCCTTTTTAGAAGCCTCCCGTTTCTTTTGAACTTCTTTGGAAACCGAGAGTTTGTCGTGATATTCTCTCATGTCCTTCAACACCGAAAGCGAGTTTTCGAAAGCATCGGCGTATGTTTCAAAATCGCCCAATAGCTCATTTTCGTCACGCCACGGTTTGAAGAGGATCAATAGAGCGTGACAATACTGTTCTTTCTCCTCTATCGGATCGTGAATGTAGTGCTCCACTATGTAGGGCTTAATTCTCTTTCTCATGAAACCCAAATTGTTTTTCAACTCGATTATATTCGCATTTTTCTCGACACCATCAGAGTGCTTCGCGTAATCGTAAAACTGACCAAATTCCCGCAAACTAATATTTTCCAAGCTGTCGGGACGATTCGGATACTTGTCGTCGACGAACCCTTTTTGGCAAGTGTCCTTGCTTTCGGGGTCAGTTTCCCTCAAACGAGCGAGTTCCTTGTAACCTTTCAAAATTCTCGATCGGTTTTCTTTCAAGTTAGTGTTTATAAATTTAGTGCTGTCAGACTTGTTGTAAAGGTCTTGGCCCAGCATCATATCGAGAGCTTCATAAATTCCTATTTGCTTGCACGTCAAAGATTTCAATCTATAGGCAAATAATTTTTTGGACAAACTTTCGTTGCCTAACTCGGCAAAAGTTTGATCCATGTCAGCCCGGTCTCCCTTTGTCACGTAAGCCGTAACATAGTTTGCCACTATTTCCGATTTGTCAGCGATAAATTGCAAATCCATGTTGGCTTTGGAAGCCAATAGTAGCGTGGGATTATAATCATTTATTAAATCTTCGTGCTGTTTTCTCGGCAAGTCGTACAGCCGTTTCTGCACCTTTTTCATCTTACGGTGACGAGTAACTGATCTAACGGCATTCATAGTCGCTACGTTTGTAACGTTACGAGGGAAACCGTAACGACACTCTCGATCCTTTTTTAGAATTTTTCACCTTCTTGTAACAACTGGAGGTGCATTTGTGAAATTGAAATTTTTTTACGAGCCGGTGCAATTCTGGACTTATCGATGCGCTTGGCACGTAATCCAAAATAGTCTCGGCCGAAGAAGTTCCAATCTTTGGAGCGTCCTTGGCCCACAAAAGCATGTGATAGTGAGGTAAACCACGAGATTGGTATTCAACCCGCCAAAAATGATGTTCTATCATGCCAAGAACTGGATTCTGCTTACACAAGACAAATAAAAGTTGTTTAGCAGCGACCTCACTTTGTTGTGAAAGTGCAAATTTACGCTAAGCGGATCCAAATTCAACAATTCAGCCACCGTCATCGACTCTACTCCCGGAACGTCTGAATTCACTTTTCTCAAGTGATCGTGCAGTTCCATATCATCGTACTCGGCCGGATTAAAAGTTAAAAGCCAGGTGGGAGGACCAAATTCCCGAATCATCGCTAAAACGTTTCTAAGAACTTTATACCAGTAGTCCTTAGTTCCTCGAATATGACCCAAGAAAGTAGCTAAATTACTCTCAAGTTCTTTATCGCCAGATTCAACGCGACTGAGCAAATTTTCAACCCCAATAGGCATGGGTTTTTTTACACGAAGAACGTAGTTCAAACTGCTAGAAATCGCTTTCATTTCGCATTCTTGATAAGAATGGAACAAATACGCGTAATCTCGTCTAAAAATTGGACTCTTGTTCAAAAGACGGGATAAACGATACTCGGTTTCCGTTATTTTCCCAAATGGTCTATCATCGTGCTTGCCAAAGCGACCCTTAGGGAACAAATGAACAAAGCTCATGTATTCCAAGTTTTTGTCCCAAGTGCTAACTGGCTCGGCTTCGACGCGCTTCATTTGGTAAGCGCCAAGTAAATCTTTCGGTGGTTGAACGTTCACTGGATGAATAGAGTAATGATCGTACAGATCATTGGCTTCACCCTCGGATAGTTTTCGCAACAAAGCCTCGGGCTGTGTTAGAATTTTGTAAGCGTCGCCGGGGGCAAGGCTAGACTGATTTCCATCCTGCTCCTGCATGTTCGAAGCGTTTTGGTCACCTTGGACGCAGGGTTGGCACGCTGGTATCCAGTCCGGTTTTATCCACCTGGATTAAACCGGTTTAAACCACGTTGAAAAATCCAGTGGATTTTTTAAAAAAAATATAATAACAGATTAAAGCGCAGGCACCATAAAGTGAGATGGAAGGAAAACTTTCACCCACATGTCTTTACCTCTTTATTTCATCGAAATGGTCTATTCCCATATATTGTGGGTTATTTTGACGCACCCTCCTCCCACTGCCCCACCTGAAGCTCGTGAGACTGAGTTGAATTTTTCGCAACGCTAAATGGTTTGGTCGGACCGCGCGTTTAGAAATTTTTCTATCAGACCCTACCCTATTGAAGATGACAAAAAGCCTACCCGGGCCCGACCCTAGCTGCCCTATTCAAGATGACAAAAAGCCTACCCGGGCCCGACCCTAGCCGCCCTATTGAAGATCACAAAAAGCCTACCCGGGCCCGACCCTAGCCGCCCTATTGAAGATCACAAAAAGCCTACCCGGGCCCGACCCTAGCCGCCCTATTGAAGATCACAAAAAGCCTACACGGGCCCGATCCTAGCTGCCCTATTGAAGATCACAAAAAAGCCTACTCGGGCCCAACCCTGCCCAATTGAAGATAATAAAAATGTCTACCCGGGTAGACAGAATGATAACCCTACCCGACCCGACCAGCAAAACATTTTAAGTAATTTTCTCACCCAACCCGACCTAGGATTTTCCGACACGATATGGGTCGGGTTGGATTGAAAAATCCTGAATAAATCAGGGGCCCTACTTATCTCTAAGGAAATGTCTATAGTTTTATCAACTTTTATGTACAATAAAAATTATTCTCAATTAGACGGTCTTGCAGAAGACAACTAGCGCGCTAAATGTAAAAAAGTGCTAAAATTAAGCACTAGATAGTAGTTTAAAATAAAGCCAGATAAATCCAATAAAATCCGGTTTAAACCAGCAAAAAACCATACCAGTGGCTTTTTCAAGAAAAATCCGGATTTTTGCCAACCCTGCTTGGACGTCGTGACTACTATCCGCTGGTCCTTCTGTTGGAAGCGCAGCGGAAGCACGTGTCAACGCATCAGATCCATCATTAATTAACGCAAGTGGATCTGTTACGCTCAGTAATTATTCGGGAGTCAATGAATTTTCATTTCCATCAATTTCTTGCGTGCCACAAATATATTCCTCATTCATTGTCGAAATGTCAATGTCTTTGTAAAAAGGATTAATTTTTTTTAGCACACTGAATGCTTTCAACACTTTTTTGAGGCAAACAACCTGCTGCCAAACTTTTTTGTCCGCAGTGGGAACGCCATTTACCAAGATATGCAGTTCGTGATTTGTGGGCAACGTCTTAGGAATCATCTTCAAATTTTTCTCCACGGGAATTGGAAGATAAATTACTCTTCCTTTTAAAGCTTTAACCGTGCCAAACTGCATGTTGGAGTTGGTTTTGGTGCCTAACCGCACCACAGTGTGGAAGGCCTTCACAAGCTGAATTAAAACTTTCTCAAACATGTTTAAACTGGTGACATCTGGTGGAGGATTGTCAACCGCCAAGTTGTTCAGAAAACATCTAATGGGAACTTTACCCTTTCCCAAATCCGTGGCGCAGTAGCGACATAGAAGCATGTCCGCTTCTCTCGTGTCGGAATTATTCATTATCCAACCAGCTCTTAAAATCAGATAGGCCTCGTTCTCAAAAACAGCTCTGTTTACCAGTTTTTCTACTGCTCTTAAATCAGATTTTTTCAGTAATCTTAAACAGCAGTCGCAGGGCGTGTCGTGAAACTCGTTGGTGTTTAGCATTGCCCGAGCGAATTGATTCTCGTAAAGACTCAAGATTTCACTTTCATCGAGACTCGGCCGAGGAGCGTTAACGCTTCCTGTAGGAGCATCGTTTTGTTCCTTATTCAAATTTTTTCCACGTGTGACAAGGATTTTTCTCAATTCCGCCATGACTTTTGTCAGAGACTCGTAATCACCACTTTCAATTTCAGTTGAAATTTTAGTTAACGCGTTGAGCAACGCTTTGACGCGATAAATATTATTCAGAATAGTTCTAATTCCCGAATAATGAGGAGCGAGTTCAGCTAAAGCACGCAAATGACTTTGGCACTCTTCGCTATCAGCGCAGTAAGCAGTGTGTCCTAGAAACGGAACTATTCTCACCACTACTTCGTCCCCATCTGATGGTATAGACAAATTTGATTTTTTGCAAAATTCTTTTCTTAATTCGCAAAGGTCCAAATCAGACTCAAAAATTTTAGTCAAAGATTTTTCATTCGCATTGGCAACTGTGTTTACGAAAGCTAGTACTTTTGCAATGGCTCGAGTTCGAACATGACAAATATCACTGCATTCCCAATATACAGTTTTGTTTTGGGTTTCAATAAACCCACCTTCATTGATCACAAAATTTGCTTTGGGATTCTTCTGTTCAGTTTCAACAATGTTGAAAAGATTCGTAACAACTCCCGATTCATTAACTTGTAAAACTAGTTCAACATTACTAGTTGCGTTATTGTTTTTCAAGTCAACGATATTTCCCATTTCGTCAACAAACAATTCTTTGTTCGAACTGGTAGCACGGTCTCTCAGAACTTTTCGTACAAGACCATCAGAATCCAATTGAAAAATTTTGCCGTAATGTGACTCATCGTCATTTTTCAATATTTTACCATTATTTCCAATCGGATAATAGGTAGTTTCATGGAAATAGGCCTCTTTCATGCTACTGTGAAGCCTTTTCCCACCCACAACTTCTGCCAAATTACCAGGATCAATGGACCCAATTTCTTTGATTTTCTGAACAAATTCCTTAAATTCACTAACAATCCTCGTTACTTGGGCGTGGTAAGCCGAATACAATTGCCTTTTGAAATGCAATATTCTACCAGCTAGCACTTGGCATTTTAGCTTGTGAGAGATAGACTTCGTGCGTTGTTTTTTAGTCTCACCGTTGAAAGACTCTGACGCCGCCAGTCTTTCAGTTAGACGTTTGACTAGAAACCTTTTATAGCTTTCAGCTATAATTTTTTTGGTTTTCGTTTTGAAAATTCCCGCATTGAGAAGCTTTTTCGCAAAACCAAACTTATCTTGTTTAGTGCGTTTCATATATTTTTTTTATTTTTTGATTGGGAACCCACATTAGTAGTGCCACCACGTGGTTTAGTCCAATTTGTTTTTTTCGCAATACCAAGGCCAGATTTACGCGCAACTTGAGTATTTTCGTTTTTTTCCTAGAAGTACTCCTTGTTTTTCAGGTAGTACTTTTTAAAAATAAGCTGATTATTTTGTTTCTTTTGCAAAGCTTTCCTCTCAGTTTCCAATTTCAACTTAGCTTCTGTTCTAATTTTTCGCATTGCAAGGATATTTTTTCCGCTTAGCTTGTTCTCGAGTAACCATTTTAAATAGTCAAGAATGGCTGTCACAATAATGTATTTAAAAATATATTGCAACGGGTTTTGCGAATATGTTTGTTACACCCAGCAGTTCACAAGGAACGTTTTAAGAACTCTTTGAATTGGCAAAGGTACACTCAGAACCCTTTAAATTTGCAAAGGTACACAAAGAAACCCTTGAATTTGCAAAGGTACACAAAGAAACCCTTCAATTTGCAAAGGTACACAAAGAAACCCTTCAATTTGCAAAGGTACACAAAGAAACCCTTTGAATTTGCAAAGGTACACAAAGAAACCCTTTAAATTTGCAAAGGTACACAAAGAAACCCTTCAATTTGCAAAGGTACACAAAGAAACCCTTGAATTTGCAAAGGTACACAAAGAAACCCTTTGAATTTGCAAAGGTACACAAAGAAACCCTTGAATTTGCAAAGGTACACAAAGAACCCTTTGCAAAACACTCAGATATCAATGATGTAGGTGGACGGCGGGGCGAGTCTAAAAAACCTTATTGGCGCGGCAAGCCGAGAACATGTTATAAGTGCAAAAAACCGGGCCATTACATTCGAGATTGCCCGGAAATGAAGGGTAACAGAATTTTTTAAATTATCTGTCCTGGTATATTTTTGTAACATCCTGTATTTTTAAGAAGGAATTGAACAAACTAAAACGGATTTTGTAAATTTGGCCACAGATGTGGCCAATTTGACCCTGGATGTGGCTTCGGCCGAAAAAGAAGTGGCTTTGAATGGAAAAATAGCGGCTCCTGCCGATATAGAAGCGGCTGCGGCCGAAAAAGAGGTGGCCACAAATCAAAACACATTGGTGAACAAGGTGGTAGAAGAGATGGAGATGGACAATGAAGGGGAGACAAGTGTCTAAAAATGTTAAATTTAAAAAAAAACTTTTAAAATATTTTATTCCAGTGAAAAAAAACTTAACTAAAAATATATTAAAAATGTAATAAAATAAGCAATATTTAAAAATGTAATAAAATAAGCAATATTTAAAAATGTAATAAAATAAGCAATATTTAAAAATGTAATAAAATAAAAAAATTTAAAATGTAAAAAAATATTTAAAATGTATTAAAATAGACAAAAACAATTAAAAATGTATTAAAATAAGCAATATTTAAAAATGTAATGAAATAAACAAAAATATTCAAAATGTAATAAAATAATCCAAAAAAAACCAAAAATGTATTAAAATAAACCTAAAATATATAATATCTATAATAAAAAAAAGAATATGTTATGAATCGGTTTTTTGTGAACTTCATTTATCTCTTAAAAAAATAGTTTTAGGTTATATAGAGCAATGGCAGTACTACGAAGGCAAACGTCATACCCGTCTATCTCTGATATCAAATACTTGCAGCAAGCCAGGAAATTAAATGGTATGAATCCTCCACGCCTGTAAACAATGTATACGGTTGCAGTTGTGTCGAAATGAGAGCAATTAAATATGTGTCTTTGATATCTAGCTCTGATAATTTCAGAAACTTAATCAGAAGTAGTGTTATGTATTTAACCAGAATTTATTTTATTGAAATTTATTAATAATTATTTAATTAAAAAAATTGTAATACTATTTCATGTTTTAAATTTTACAAATAAAATTACTTCCAAAATAAAACGTGTTTTTAATGATTTACAAAGCTGTGGAGCCTAACAATCCTCTTGTTACAATTCTTGTATATTTTTTAACACAATAAATCATATCAGTACTTATTCAAAACAGTAAACATAGGGCAAAGGTTATATTGTATTATAAATAGCCAGTAAGATTGATTTTAGTTATATCGCAATTAGAGCTCGACATTTTCTATCCATTATCCACAAATTAGTAATTAATTTGAATTAAAATAGGTGGATATCTTTTATTAATTGGGAAATAATAATAATTTTAGAAGATAATTTATTATTTACTTTGTGTATGTAATATTCAGCATTAATTTCACTAAGGCAATAAACTAATTACCTACGAGGAATTCACTAGTATATATGTTTAAAATTATAATTTTATCGTTTCAAAACTAATATGGTTTTGAACCGGTTTTTGTAATTTAGTTATTTTTTATTAAAATTTGTGATTATCGATTGGTCAATATTGAAAACTAACCAATGGTGGAACTAATTTTTTTTTAAACTCAATGAAACTGAAATATCAATGAATAATCTACTGAAAGAGGTATCAACCTATTTTTTTTTCAAAAGAAGGTAAATAAGGATTAGATGGCTTGCTGCTTCAAACAAGATTTTTAACCATGAATAGAATATTTTGTTAATTTTAGTCAAATTTAGATATCCGGTAATCGAGTTGATATGAATAAAGCCGTTTTTGCTCATGTCTATTTTAAACTTTAATCACAGATTTCGCTTACCATTTCACAAGCATAATAAACACTACTGAAGGGCGCAAATCTATCTGTGATCGGTAATGGTGACCAATATAGCAATTTTCACAATTAATCGGTTTGAACTTCATTTGCACATTTCTATTCGTTAATTTGAAATGTTGCGAGAAATTTGAATGGAATATAAGTAGATATCTCTTTCAGTAGATAATTTTTGATGTTGATATTTAAGATTCATTGAGTTAAAAAAATTGGTATTGGTATTTCAATTAAGCTTTGATATAAGCATCAGTTAATTTACGATATGGGCTTATGATGGTAGTCTGTTTATAAGATTAAATCGTTACTTTAAGTGTCACTAGACAGTATCTACCTCCAAAATCGAGAGTTAGTAACTTTATAACCATCTCCTAGATATCCGAGGGTCAATTTCTTATATCATGACATGTGATAATCTGACGAAGGCTCACTATAGCTCAGTCAACTTTTGGCAAGGCCTAATACCGTTTCCTTTGCTTTGACTTTCGCCGTCAAATTCCTTTTAAAGCATAGATCATATAGTATCCACTCTTGATTTTCATTTCGCAACACACGTTGGATTCGTAAACCTCGACGCGCAGCACGATTAGAACATTAAAAGGCAAAACCAACAACACACTGAGCGCATACATTTTTAGTAAATAACATTTCTCACTACAGCTGTTTTCCGGGCTGAAGCGACCGAAAACAGAGTCAACAGACGGCGTTAAAGAAAAAGTCTCCGGCCAGTAACTTAAAGGGGGTAGTTTCGGGGCAACGAAATTCAAATACAAGGCGCGTCCCATCAACAAAAAACATTGAATTCGTTTTAAATGTATAAAATTAAGTAATATTTAAGAAAACAAAGCACTACTTTCAAAGTCTAAACTTTAAAAATTCGACGATACGAGAAGGCGAAGTAACGGCCAACGAGAGGTAAACATTTTTTTAAATGGCAAAAATTAACGGTAAGCCAAGGCTTAGCGCAATTTCACGAGTTTCACCGCCTTAAAAAAGTGGCAAGTTTAGAAATAGATTGTGGGACAATAAAAAGGTGGAAAATTGTGAAATTAGGCTTATATTAAAGCTTGAAACTTACTTTATATTATATTTAAAATCCATCCATGAGCAAATCCTCAAAACATATGAAAATGACAACGAAAAAGGACCCACTCTAAGAAAATTTTCCCCTTAAAAAATGGCGGCCACAAACGGGGTAATATTGTCACGGCGGCAATATTAAAGCAGTCTTATCTAACTATCGATAGGCCATTTCAACCAAAATGCATTAAGAAAAAACAATCAGATTATTATGATGCAACTATACATAGAAAAAGGCCAATATTGGTCGGGCTGATATTTACTAATAAAAACAGTGTATCCATGCTAAAATATCGCAGATTGGGGTCGTTTTTAAAATTTAAAATTAAACATACTTAAAATAAATTTTCTTAATAACAAGAAAAATGATCCTAGATTTTAGTTTAAAGTTTAATTTAAGACCGTTCCCAAATCGAACCAACGTATAGTTTTTCTAAATCACGAGTAACCGATTTGTTTTTTTCGAAAAATTTCCCATGTAATTTCTATGGGAAAAATTTCTGTTTTTCATCAAAAGGTGTGATTAATTTTATGGAAATGAAAACCACCCTTAGCAAGTTTAGTTTTTATAAAATAAACTAATTTATGGATCTCTTTGAAATTTTAACCATATATTAAGGGCCCGAATTGTAGTTCTGTAGAATTATATCAAAACAGTTAATAAAATGCAAAAAAAAAACTACATCGAAACAAAAAACCCTCCTTATACATTAAGAGCAGTATGAAGTCTTATCTAAGAGAGCTACCGCTCTCTCAGAATACTTGATTCTCGATATGAAATTAGTTTTGATACTCGGACTCGCGGCTCGAAACCGAAAAAAAAATAAAAAAAATAAAAACGGGACTCGCGCACCACTGGTCACTCGAACTTACTTTGTGCCCTCTCTTCTTCAATTCTTTAAGTAAGCAATCAACAACCCTTAATTTGCCACTACAGTTTACAATGTTTTCACTAAGAAGGTATTGCTCATCACGAGTTAAGGGGTATTCGAGTAGATACGGATGCTTCACTATCTTTTTTAATCGCATCATGAGGTTATCCAAGCTCAGATTGATTTGACTAGTCACCAATGCCCTGTTTTCATTTCTACATTGCAATGGATGAAATGCTTTTATTAGTAAGATCTATATAATAGCCGTGAATATCGTGTGCTTAAGTAAAAGGAGGATGAGCTAGACCACGGTAATGTTAGATTAGTCCGATAGTAACTAGGCTACAAGAAACTAAGTGAGATGAACAGCGGTAGTGGCACCTATGTTATATTGCCATATTGTCTAATACAGTCCAAGGCAGAGAGCTGCCATTACTCTGTGGCAACATGGATGTACTAATAACTAGCGTTACTGGATAAATTACTGAGCCTGAAACGCGGCCATTGTTTTTCCTCCATAACCCCTAGCGCCGGCTGGCGAGAAAAGTACGAACTTATGACCGGAAGTTCTTAGATGGGACAAACAGTAGTCTTTTCCGGTCTTGGTTCATTGGCTATATCGCGTTACGTATTTACATTTTTTCCCGCCAAGTCGTGAACAGCAGACAGCTACAAATTTCAGCCAATGACTGACGACCGGAAAAGACTACCGTTTGTCCCATCGAAGAACTTCCGGTTGTGTTTTTAACACCCGACGCCTCCTCACCCCCTACAATTTGGTAGCCAATGCGTGAGCTTTCTTCAATGCACGATGGAAGGTACGAGCGATTAATCCAGTAACGCTAGTTATTAGTACATCCATGGTGGCAAAACCCTTTTAAAGTCTTCTTGAAATTGAGTGGTACGCGCGTTTGTGACGTACAATTTGAAGCAAATTCAGAGCACGCGCGCCGAGAGAAAAAGAAAGTTTGCCTCAATTTCTACGTCATCCTCTAGCTTGTACCCCTAGGCCTACGCGCGCGAAATTTATCATAAGCCTAAAACAAACTTTTGTATTGTTCGTAAAGGAGGAAATTCTCTAAGACATTCTTTAACTTCATATACATTTCGAACGTTCAAAAAATTACGAAACGTTGATTTCGAAATCGATTGTTTGTTTTCGTTAAGCTTATACCAGTTTGATTTCAAGATGAGCTCAATCGAAAAGATTCTAAAACCAAAGATAAAAATTAACAATTAAGATGGCCGAGTCAGGTGATCGAGAGACAAAGCCAATTGGGGTCAAATTTGGCTTAACAATTTTTATTATTTAAAAGTAGTGGAATATTAGATTACCGTAACATTTGTTCGAAAAGTTCGACGAAACTAACAGAAACAAGTTAGAGAATTGCCTACTTAAATGCCACCAAGTATCGGCCTATAATTGGAGTGGTTTGTGCCTTAAAAAGTTTAAAAAATCATACCTTTTAACATTTTCCATAGTTTCTATGAACACCCTTTTCATTATTTCCTCTTCATAAGAATCGTCAATTGCGCAGAATGTTTTAAAGTTTATCTCTGTATGGCACGGTCTTTCTAATTCCTGAAGATTGACATGAGACTCTTTGTTGACTCCTAACACCTTTTTAATGCTATTGTCCAGAGTGGCTTGGTAAAACTCTGCTTGCAAAGGGCTCATACGAGTGTAAACGATAACTTCTTTTTTTGGTGTTAAATTTATATTCACATCGGCTTTGGTTCGACGGAGTAAAAATTGCGTGAGAAGTTGCTGCAGAGTAGAGATTGAAATCATAACGCGATGTTCACGTTCTCGCCGGGCAAGTATCGCTCCATCTCCCTCGACGGTGGCAGCCGCGTCCAAAAGAGATTCAAACCTATTTCAATGAAATTTTTTAAACGTTAAAGAAGACGTATCGAAAGTTTTCGGATCTTTTTAAACATTGTCCGTCATTTACCACGGGCAAAATTCCCACCAATTTGTAGAACTTACACGTGGAGATCGTCAAAAGTATTTGAAAACAGTAATTCCAAAATTGACACCAAGTCGACGACATTGTTTGGAAGAGGCGTTCCACTCAAGAAGCCTACTCTCGCATTTGTACGTTTTAAGCGCTCTAAAAATTTTAAACGACACCCAGTTAGAACCTGAAATTTGACGAGAGGAAAGGGACAAGTAATAATATTACTCGATGAATACGCGGTCTGGATCATTCAAACATGGTCCTTCACAAACTATAATAAGTCTCCATTCAACGCGACATGAAACAAAATTGTTCTAACGCTAGGAGCGAACCTTTTAAATTCGCATACCATTTACTATGGGTCGATAATGGAGAAACGACCAAAAAGGGTCCATTTTCATTTCTTTCCACTAAACGGGCAATTAAGGCAATTGCTTGGATGGTTTTTCCCAAACCCATTTCGTCGGCTAGGATGCCACTCATTCCCATATCGTACAGCGTAAGAAGCCATTCGTATCCTTCTATTTGATATTCTCTCATTTTCCCTTGGAAACTTTCCGGTTGTTTCCCCAAGTTGGTTTGTACTTTTTTCTGCACGATTCTTTTACATAGAATCCTATAATAGATTTTACTGCGCTCCAAAAGCGTTTCCAAATAAGTATACCAAGTTTGTGGTTGCTCCATTTCTATTTTAAAGAGAGAGTAAAATAATATAAGTAATTAGTCAGTAATTAATGATTCTAGTTTATCGGGTTCTTTTTTTTAACTGAAAATAAGCCGATAACGGTATTCAGCGCCCACAAATAATGTACCTTTCGCCTCGAATTCTCATCCCGAGCTAGTAGCCTAGGGTACGTTCAGTAACCCTCTTTGATGACAGCGCTTACTAAGCGATCCCAGATTTTCACTACTGTACGTTTTCTCGCTTTTCCGGTTTTGACGTCATGATGCTCAGCGCTTGCTCATCAGAAAAACCATCTAATCGATATGGTTTTTTGATGGCGTGACGTAGCGCTTGACTGTTGTTGGCGCGGGATTTAAAAATTAAATTCCAATAATGCTATTCCAACAGTAATTGTATTAGTTTTCTTTACAAAACTACTTCTACCATTCAAATGGATATAATTTTCTTAAACAATTTCATTATTTGCGAGCTCGTTAATAATGGACAAGAACCACTTCGTAACGTTTTGAGGGCCAGTAAGACGTTTCCCCCCCCATTTTCGAAAACAGCGCTAACTTCAAAATGTCAGTTTTTCGTATAAAAACCGTTTACGTCACTGTGACGTCTCGAGCCCATCAACCAAACATCAAGAAAACAGCGATTTCTTTGAGATTTTCGTTACTGAACGTACCCCTAGTGATGACAAAGAGAGAGAGAGAGAGATGAGCAACACAGACACACGTGACAAGCGCCGCTCCACGCGTTGCCTACGAGAAAATTGAGAAATTCCCGCCGAAATGCCGATGCACTCCCATTGGCTAGATTCAAAATGGAAGAACCTTCCACTCGGTCTCGATCACTATGCCCGTCACGTCCGACTCACGTGGCGACGTCATTTTCGCAGGCGCGTTGCTCGGAGTCGGAAAGCCTTGGACCCTTGGCGTTGCAGTTTCTATAACATTAAACAAAGTTACGAGAGAACTAACGTTAAATAATTTAATTATTATTTTAGTCGATTATGACTTGACACCCTTCCATAATGTTAAAGGAAATTCACAGTTTTTAGGGTTAGCGTCCCATAGAAAAAGAATTAAAAGTTTTTCGCTTTTTAAGGCAATTGAGACAGGCCATACGGATAAACTATAGCGAAGTTAGTTTTCGGAATACTTCTAAATTAACAAGCATTTCTTAAATGAGAAACTTAGTTGTTTCGATTTTCATTTGTCTAAGTATTGTACTTTAACTAATTAACAAAGTACATCAAAAATGTACTTTTGGGTCAGAAGTCAGCCTAACCTTATCGCGCGCTTAAACCTATTTCTTCATTTCGTTCTCGTTGACAACTAGAAGGGCCTAGGTTTGTGGGTGCTAACAAGTTACGTTGACATATTGCATATTTTGGCTTTCTTGCTGATTTTCCTAATTTCTTAGCAGTAGACGCTAACAAATTACTTTGGTATTTCATCCTAGCTTGAGCACCTTTATATGTATTTTCTAATTAACTGTAGCACCCTTAATAAGAAATACGTCGTTATCAAGTCGAATTTTCGTCTAGAAAAGTAATTCAGGTAAATAATTACAGTTAATAGAGGTTTTTATATCATTTAAAGTAAGATTTTCGACGTTCTTTACGGCCAAGGCTTAAGTTGTATTTTAGTTTGTCAATGTAATATAGTGTTTATAGTGTCTTTCCTTTTAAAGATTATAAGAAAGCTAATTTCCAGCTCTGTTTTGGAATTACAAAATACGTAGTCTGCTTCGATTCATGCTACAAATCCCAACCCCAGGGCCTAGGTTTTACGTTACTTAATACTGTATTCATGACAGTTTGTTGGCGCGTCTAGTTTTAAGTAAAAAATGGCATATCTATCCAAATTATTATGGTTTAGAAATCAAGGGTAGTGTTTTCATCCTGTGTAGAATTCAACTTCAAAATATTACAGGAAAGATGACAAAATTTTCTATGTGTTTTCCCTACGGCAGTTAAAAGAGTGGTGTTTACGTTAGCGCAGTTAATTCAACATTCTCATTTGAAGACAGGGATAAACGGTTTCATTATTTGTTAATCTCACTAAAATGCTACTAATTGTGAAGGTGTGTGGTATAATTCCTGAAGGGCCAGATTATTCGTTAAAACAATTTTGATCCTTTTGAATCAGTCATACTGTGATGTTACGTTATCATTTTATAAACTATTTGTTACCAACAGTGGATTGTTTAATTCATAAGTAACAGTTGTGCTGGTTAATCCAGGAAGACAGTGTCGTTATATAAATTAATTAGTCAAATAATTGTCATGTTTACATCACAGATACACTCAATGTAACCACATTAGAATTAAATGGAGGGTTATGTTGTTTGCTATTTCCACAGTCCACATTTCCTATTTCACTTTCAAATTAATTTAAAATATCATTAAAATATATCCAAAGCGCATACATTAAAATTTTAGGGTAATTGCAATTAAAGTTAATATTTTATTGAAACTTGTATTATAAACTAAATCCACACTAGATAAACAAGATAAGCCGTTAAATTAAACTCGATCAAGTATAATTAATGTGAAAGATTTGTGTTTTGGGTAAATTCATGGATATCTTATAATTAAACTAACAAATTAAAATTAAAACTACACTTATCTTTCACCCAGGCTCTACTTCCTGCTTATTTCTTACGATTAATTATATTGTCATTTATATAAGTCAGTGTGGTTATGTTTAAAAAAACAGTCTCGTTTGCATTTTGATGATAGAATATAGTGGCTGGTATCATTTTATTCAGAAAAATGAGCCGAATAAGAATTTCGATGGTACTAGTTCGTGGGAGGTGACGGTTGGGCGCTAGCCCACCTAATGGTGTTTAATTTTTATTATTTTTTTATATATTTATAATTAATTAAATTTTTATTATTTTAAGTATTAAATGGGTTAATTGGGGTCTGAATTATCTTAATAAACGCTCTAAACTTGATATGTGTTATAATTCGCCGCCAGGGGGCAACATAGCTAATCCCACCCATCCTCAGTGAACTTCGTTATTACTTCGAAGAGATATGTCATGTGAGGTATCAAACGTAAGGTAACTTTGCAGAAATGACGCCACACTCGATTTATAACGATTCAACATCATATTTTATGACCATAATAGTGTTCAGGGAACCTGAGAGTTACCAACCCCTCGCTTTTATTCCGTTTTTCAACTAGTTACCCTATAACAATAAAATTTATACTTTTAAACAACTAGTTCAAGGTTCAAAGTTAACTGTCCTATACTAAATTTTTATGATTTCGCGCCGAGCCTTAGAAATGACTAAAACTGAAATTTCGGTACGCAGTATTGTAAATGTACTTTTATTATCGTTATTTCTTGGGAAGTCAGGCATTTGGATTCAATTCGTTAGTTAAAATGGTGGTTCTGAAGTTTTAAGATTAAGTAGTTTTATCAACAAGTAAAATATGGCAAGCACGTTAAATCTGGTTTCCAAGTCCGTTGCACCACCACAGGTACAAAAAGATGTTTGCGCTTTGTCAGTTGTTGGATCTGAACAATACGAAAAGTTTGTCAAGGAAAGAATTGTAGATGGTAAAGTGAATCTGTGGGATTCTTTAAAGAACGTTAATCTTCAGCTTTGCAGAACAATGGCAAAGAAAGTCAAAGTAAAAACTAAAGTTGGTATAGTAGAGCTGAAAGAGGATCGTAACCTTTTCACGCGCCTTATTCTGTTATGCCGATCAAGACCAGATATGAATTTGCAGGACGTCATTGGTAAATTCGAACTTAAAGTCGTTCCTAGAGCTCTCTTTAGCGCAGATGGATCTCTAAACCACGGCGGTGACAAAGCAAAATTAGTGCATCATCTCGTTGCGCTAACGAAGCCCATTGAAAATACAGTCGGAGCTACGAATTCTCAGAGTTCTAGGCGAGAGACAGAGATCAGTTTCGATCTTGCCATAGTGGACGACATGGCAGAAGTACATTGTATGAACATAAAAACCCTGAAGACATGCTCTGAGCTGTCTGATCATTTTTGTGATCATATATTTTCCAAATATGGACATTTTGATGAATTTCACGTGGTGTTTGATACTTATATCTTAAAAACGCTACACGTCAAAACAGACAAAAAGGATCCTTGGTAGTTAGATACAAGATCGAGAACACCACGCAGATACGTTCTGTACCATTAAAGAAATTGCTTTCCCATATCAAAACGAATGATGAATTGACCGTTTATCTAGCAAGATCCCTCATTAATGAGGGTAAACGAAGAGGAAAAATCATAGTTGTGGCATTCAGAAATGAAGCTATCGCTACTCATATTGAAACTACCGGCTGGAATAGTTCACAAGAAGAGGCTGACACGAAGATAATTCTCCACGCTGTGACTTGCGCCCATAGAGGAGCAAATAAACTTTTCATTTCTTCACCGGACATTGATGTACTGGTTTTAGTTATTAGGCGATACCCGCGGCTTCCCATCTCTTCAACATTTATCAGAACTGGAACGAAGATATTGCGCATTGACATTAAAGCAATTTATGAAGCTCTTGGACCTTTGAAAGCTTCCGCGTTGGCTGGTTTATACGCAATCTCTGGCTCAGATGTTACTGGTTGGTTTGCGGGTAAAGCAAAAACCACTTTTTGGAATAAGTTCATGGTCGCTGAAATTGATACCTTGGAAGCTTTGGCATCTCTTGGACATGGACAAAATATCTCGGAAGAAGTAGTTCTTGGAGTAGAAAAGTTTATATGCTCTGTTTACTCCAGGTCAAACCATACAAAACCCACTCTCGCAGAACTTCGATGGTGGTTTTTCTCTAAGAAGAGTGCCCAAGGTGAAACGCTTCCGCCAACTCTTGGAGCTCTAATGCCAGCAATTCGTCGAGCCCACTTTCAATGCATGGAATGGGAAAGAGATCAGCTGCAACACCCGAATTTCCCTCCCGCCACGGAATATGGGTGGTATGTGGAAGACGGAGCTTATGTGCCGGTTCTTTGCGATTTGCCATGTGCACCTGAAGAAGTCCCGGAGTTCGTCAAATGCATTTGCGAGCGTGGACATTGTAAGCCTCCTTGCAAATGTGCCTCCCAAATACCGCGTATGCGTTGCACGGAAATGTGTTTATGTGGAGCGGATGATGAAAAATGTGATAATGCATTTGTCCAAAATGAGAATGTTAGTGTTTCAAGTGGCACTGAAGACAGTGATTCGGATATATAAAAATAATATTTCATATCATTGCATATATATCAAGTATTATAAAAAATTGAACCATAAAAAATATATCAAGTATTATAAAAAATTGAACCATAAAAATATATGTATATTCTCAAATTAACTATTTTTCTTACTCTCTCCCAAGCGTTATAATTTTATTTAAACCTTTTGTATTACACTTCTGATGTGTAAATTTCATTCTAAAAACGGAGAGTTTTCGTTTGATACTTCACACGACTTGTTTTTTCAAAATAATAAAAAGGTCAATGAGGGTGGGCAGTGTTTGCTTTGCTGTCCCCCTGGCGGCAAAGTATGATACATATCAAACTTTATCTTAACCTAGTTGAAACCCCCTTGTTAAATCTGAGTACTGAAGATCTAAAGGTTTCTATTGTTTGTCTCAAGGTGCTTTAAATGTAGTAATAAGGTAGGGTAAAGAATTCATCATTGAAACGTTGATTAGATTAAACTGTTTTTAATAATTGAACATCAAAATAAAT
Source organism: Phalangium opilio (assembly GCA_019434445.1). NCBI lineage: Eukaryota > Metazoa > Arthropoda > Arachnida > Opiliones > Phalangiidae > Phalangium > Phalangium opilio. The sequence goes on from JAEQBA010004084.1 coordinate 170,698, forward strand.
GCGAGTTCTGAGGTATAGCCAATACATAGTTATAGCTATAAGATGCTTCGCGTTGCGCGACTATTCGAGAACTGAATTTCTTTTTCAAAAAGGTGTACAAAATATGTTCAACACAATACAAAAAAAGAGAGGGGAAACGGCTCGGCTTGGAAAAACCAGTGAGTCTGGGCTCTAAGAATCTATTTAGCTGAGTAAAGATTTCACAATAACATTCCAAGCCAACTCGTTTCTCTCCACGCGTTAAGGTACATAGATATACAAAATATAAATGTAACATGGATATAAGAAATAGACGTAAAGTCCCATTTTTTAACCCGAAATCCCATTTTTAAATCCAAATATGTAATGAGTGTTTTGACACACTCCCCCCCGGATTGAACCTTCCGGTTCAATCATCTGGTGTGATCTCTAAATCGTAGAGTAATTGGATTGGTCTCCTTACTCTTGTGCCATTCGGTAGGCGGATCATGCAACTACGGATTAGACCGTCTCGTCCGAGAAATGTTTCATCAACGATTCCAATCTTCCATGTGGATCTTGGCATCCTCTCTTCTCCTATCAGGACTACGTCACCGACTCTGAGTGGCTTAGATGTCTGGTTTCTAGTTCGATGATGTGCTGAGCGAAGTGCAAGCATGTACTCTTGTTTCCATCTCTTCCATACCCCTTCAATAATGGTCTGGCGATATTTGAGTCTGCGGACAAGATCTCGTCTTGACGCTCCAGGGTCTTTAGGAAACTAGCTGGATGGAAGACTTGTGTGCCGGTCCCCAACTAAGAAGTGTGCCGGAGTCAGTGGCGCGGGTTCGCTGGCATCTTCTGAAACAAATGTGAGTGGACGAGAATTGATGCAAGCTTCGGTCTCAGCTAGTGTCGTTTCAAGTTCCTAGTAAGAGAGTCTTGCTTTTCCAAGGACTCGTCGTAAGGCGTATTTTACGGATGCTACCAACCTCTCCCAAAACCCGCCCCACCATGCGGCACGATCGGCGATGTAATTCCATGAAATGCGGGCATTGGCGAAATATCGGGCAACTTCAGGACTGTCAATTGTTGTCCAAAGTTCTTTTACATCCAAATCAGCTCGTTTGTAAGTTTTCGCGTTGTCCGAAAAAACTCTTTTGACCAAACCCCTCCGTGATACAAATCGGCGGAACGCTAGGAGAAAATTGTCCACTGATAGATTGGACACGAGTTCCAGGTGAACTGCCCGTGTTACGGCACACGTAATGAGGGCGACATAACATTTGCTTCCATCGCGTGCGTGGAGTGGCCCTGCGAAATCGACGCCGCAAGATTCAAAAGGGGGTGTGCGACTGGTCCGAAATTCCGGAAGGGGCGCCATAACTGCATCAGATTTTGTGACTCGAAAGTATTTGCAGACCACGCAGTTCTTCAAGACTGATTTTATGTAATTGCGTGACTTTATTAGCCAAATTTTACTTCGTAGAGCCGTTGTTGTCATGGTAACTCCTGCGTGAAGTAGTTTTTCATGGGCGTCCACTATAATGAGCGCGACCAGAGGATGGTTTGGAGCTAATATCCAAGGGTGTCTTTCTTGATACGAGAGTTCATTTCCTCGTAGGCGACTGCCAACGCAGATCAGACCTTCGTTATCTAAGGTTGGGTGAAGAGTTAGTATTCTAAAAGTGCTTGGAATACTCCTTTTCTCTTCGAGTTGTCTTGCTTCCTCTGGAAACTGTTCATGTTGCGTGGTTCGAATCCAATACCTTTCGGCTTTGTCGATTTCTTCAGCAGTCAGTTCTTCCTGTATTAGATTAGTGTTCTTTTTTGCGTTGTTGCAAAAGCGGAAGACCGTGAAAGGAGATATGAATCCCAAAGGGTCAAATGCTTTGGCCACGGCTTTTAAGACCCATCTTTTCGTGTAGCCTCGGTTTTGTATGAATCGGAAAATATCTGTTAAATCGAAGGCTAAGGTATCGCTAGCGGTATCCCAACGCAAGCCCAGGACATTTGCGGGGCCTAGGCGTACTTGGCTGTCAATAGGCATCGATGATTGATTCATGGCGTTTCTTAAGTCAAGAGCATTACTAGTCCATTTTGTCAAATGCATTCCAGCTTCCTTTAGTATTTCATCGGCGATCTTTGCTAGCTTTAGTGCGTCGTGGACAGATTGTTCGCCACAAATTAAGTCATCTACGTACATTGATTTCCGAAGAACTTTAATGACTTCAGGGTGAATAAGTTCATGTTTCTTCATGTGAAGATGAAGAGTAGCGGCCAAAAGGTAAGGACTGCTAGTAGCTCCAAATGGTACCCTTGTCATTCGATAAATTTTAAAGCGGCAACTGTCATGAGGGTTATCTATGTCTACCCACAAGAACCTCAATGCATCTCGATCCTCTTTGTGAATGAGTATTTGTAGGAAAGCTTTCGAGATGTCTGCAGAAAAGGCTATTTTCGTTTCGCGGAAATGAAGTAACACGTCAAAAAGTTCAGGGTTGAGCTTTGGTCCCGTTTCTAAGCAGTCGTTAAGAGATGGGACATTTGCAGCATGAGAAGACGCATCATGAACGACTCTTATCGGTGTCGTCGAGCTACTGTTGGGGTGGCGTAGCGGTTAGCGCTTGCGCCTCGCAGCAAGAGGATCCCGGGTTCGATCCCGGACTGTGGCACCGGTTGAAAATCTGGGAAGAAATCCTTCTGCGTAGAGTTTGCAAGTTCTCTCCCCGCTTGTTAAAAGGAGTTTTCCTCCGCGGTCTAACCCGGTTTCTCCTTTCCATCAAAACTTGCAGAGGTTAACGGTAATAGTTAGTGTAGGGCGCTGTAGGTTAGCTGTGGCATAGGGGCTAGCCACCACCCCTCTATGCATTGTAAAGGGACCCACCTGTAAATAGGTCGCGAGTTGACTTAGTGTGGATATCCCTTCCTAGACCAAGCTTAGATTATTATTATTATTACTTTTGCGAATGACGCAACGATGAGGCATGTAGTATACGCGAGCCCCTTGTGTGTTTTCCGGATCGACCTTTTCAATTACTCCATTTTCCAGCTGGCTCTTGAAAATAGAATTATACTCCAGGAAGCGTTGTGGGTCTTTTTTGAGCTTGTTTACCAAACTTGACGTGCGTTTGACAGCAACGGCGTAATTATCCTCCAAATCGAAGTCAATACTTTTCCATGGCAAGCGGACCTTATAACGACCATTTTCATGAATTGTGGTATCTTCAAATCGCTGTAATTGCTTTTTTGCCGATAGGGAGTCGTCGTCGTCTATCGCGTATGACTCAGTTTCCCAGAATTTGCGAAGCTCCGTTAGAAGGACGTCTTCTTGGGGTTCATGCGTTGAGACGCACATAATTGCGACCGTGTTGATTCCCAAAGAGTGAGAAGAAACCGCTGCAGGACCGAGAAGTGTCCAGCCAAAGATTGTTTCGAATGCCGTCAATTTATGACCGATTTGCTCGCTTTTACCGCTGCTTACTGCCCAAAGAAAGTCTGCGCCGATTAATGCATCAATTATTTGTGGAGCGCGATTTCCTGATGTGACTGGGGTAGTAGAGTCGGCCATAAGATAACCTCTGCTTTGCATTTCATGAACGACTTCTTCGCTTGGAATTGAGAAACATGAACCACATATTTCCGGTGTTTCATAAGCTTCTATGATTACGTGCTTCTTTGGGTCGTGGCGACTTCCTAGACGCAATTTTACTTTCTTTCTTGTTGCTCTTACGGGCTTAGTACTTCCGAAACTAGATGTTTCAAGAATCTCTTCGCCTATGATTTCTAGGCCCAATTCCTTGGCAAGACCTTTCACATACGTTACTTGGCTTCCGCTATCTAGGAGGCAACGTACGTGTTTAGTGCGAGTTCCGACTGGATTTCTGGCTTCAACTAAAGCGGTTTAAAGAAGGATAGCTCCCTTGTTTTTATGGATTCCTGTCGTCATCTGTGTAGCTTGGTTTACATCGTCAGCGCTTGACTGAGTATCAGAGCTCATAGGAGCGTTGGGATCTACATCCCCCATGGGTGCTTGATCAAAAAGTGTCACATGATGGGCTCTGTGACATCTTTTACAGTTGCGAAACCTCTTTCGCCTGGTGACGTTCATTAAGCAGCGAAAACAACGTTTCTTCCTGATTAGGACTGCCTTTCTCTCGTCCAGTGACAATTTGTTACATTTCGTAGTGCTATGATCAGTGACATCACAGAATAGACAAAGTCTGGTTTCAGTCGCTACAGTCAAGGAGGAACCACTTGTCGGTTTTTCTAATTGTCTGCTCCCTGATTTTGATTGGCGGTGAGAGACTGTTTGTTCAGGATGAGACAGTTTCTTCTCTTGCTCGGCAGGTATGGATAAAACCGAAGCGCGCTTGCTATTTCTAGGTGTAGAAATGACATTAATGCTTCAATCTTTAACTGTTCTTCCGCATGAGCTCGACTAAAGGCGAGGGTAATTTCTTCAGGCAGTCGCTGAGTAATTATAGGACATAATAAACTGCCGTACGAGCTATCGACTACTCCGAGTGATTGCAAACTTCTAACTTGAACTGTACACGAATCGCACAGCTTTCTGAGGCTTTGAACATCATTCGCTTTTTTGACTGCCGGCAGGTTTAGAAGATTGTTCATATGTTCGCTTATGATTAAAGTTGTTCGTCTTTTAACGTGTTAATTGCGGCCTCATAGTTCTCTGAGGTTAAGGCTAAGCCGGTCCTTCCAGATAAGATAGTAAATAATTGAACTTATCTGTTTGGCTGATCCTCTCATTTTGATGAATAGCGCATTTAAAGTGTGACCAAAAGCCTTGCCAGTCGCTGATCGCTCCACTGAATTTTCTAATCTCTAGTTTAGGAAGTTTGACCGTAGTAGTAGTTCTGTCGGACCTTCCGCGCGCAGCTCCATGATCCGAGTTTGTATCGTCGTCCGCTTCAGTGTAGGGTTGGTTAACTTGATTTTGGTGGAAAAGACGGGCAGCTTGAACCATGGCGGCTTTTCCTCTTGATATCATGACTGTGAGGTCATCAAGGTACTCTTGCGATACTTGATAGTCTCTCTCCAGTTCCGTAGTATCTTCGTATAGCGTCTCGAGTTCTTCGTCGATCTCAGTTAAGAGTGCTTGTTTCGCTTCCAAAACGTTCACAAAACCTTCAATAGTACCAAAGTCCTGTGGCGCTTGTTGTAGCGCAAGTTCGAGTTGGTTTCTTGCACGCGTAGTTGCCGATTTCACACTCGACCGTTTGGATTTCAATTTAGCTACGGCATCCATATTGATTTCGTAATGATGTCGTAAAAGACACGTTCACGTTCACGCAATGAGAGTTTGTTAGTCCACCACTATTACTAATACATGTCCCGGGTTTTGCGAACCAAAATGTTAAATCTGAGTACTGAAGATCCATAGCCAACTAGATTAGATAAAGCCCGTGCATACCCAGAAATTTCTTTTCTAAACTGGCATTTTAAGAACGCCAAGAGTGGCCGCAAGGTAGCGTATTATGGACTATGAATGATGACGTACGTCGACGACGATGACGTAGTATGCGCAGAAGAGCATGAATTTTATAAACAGAGCGGCTCACCAATTTAATTTTTTTTAACGGATGTCGGGCGGGCAGCTCGGCCACCACGGGTCCGCGGCACGGGGCCGTTTACTTTTCGACATAATAAACGTTAAATATACAGGTAAGAATTAGTTTTAAAGTAAAAATTTGTTTATCTACGTTTTAGGTTCAAATATATATATTTTAAGATTTTAAATACGTTAACCTAGACATCCTGAGCGAAAATTTACGATATAGTCTAGGGCCTTGGTCTTAACCTTGAATGAATTTTTATAAATGGTTTTAAATTTCTTTCAGTATTAAAAATGGTTTATTGCTTTGTTCTAACTTGTAAAAGAAATGAATGGAATAAGAAGGAAGGTCGAAGTTTCCATAGAATCCCCAAAAAGGATGTTGACAGAAAGAAGTGGCTTGTTGCAATATTTGGAGTAGATCATGATGAGAGGAACGATGAAAATTTACACAATTCAGGCGCAAGAGTTTGCAGTAATCATTTTAAGCCATCTGATTTTAGCATTTCAACTACAAGAAAATCTTTACTGACATTTGCTATTCCATCTGTATTTCCCAAAGCTGTCACTGAAAGCCATTCATGCGAACTAAGTAAAGAACAGACAATGGAATCTCACGAGAAAAGAAATACTCAAATAAACAGATCACCATTATCAGGAATCATCAATGAAACTAACCAAGAAAATCTTAATTTTCAATCTAATTCTAATGGAAATCCATATTTATCTCCTCCTAAGAAAAAAATGTCTCTCGAATTAGTACAGTGTCAAAATGTTGAAGAAAAGTCAGACTGTGATAATATTAATCAGTATTCAACTCCAAGGAAAGAAACATTAACTCCTGTGAAAGCTTCAAACAGTACAAAAGTCAGATATGCAAGTTCCTATTTTTTTTTAATATTTCTGTGATAAATAAATTTGATTGCTGTAAAGTGAGTTGAAATAGTCAAAAGCAATATTGACGTGATTAAACATTATTCCTATCAATTGCTATTATATGCAAGTTTTTTTTCAAATTTTGGTGATAATTAAGTGTATTTTTCATGACTAAGTTTTAATAGTGTAAAGCAATATTTAAGTGATTAAAAATTGTTCCTATTTGAAAATAAAGCTTTGCTTTAAACCTTAATCATGAGTACTTTTTATTTAAATATATTTGGTGTTCAATTTCAATTTTCAATATAAAAATAAATTATAGGACTTACATTTATCACTTTATAGACAGCCCCTTAATAAGTTCTTGGAATTTCAACATTTATGACCGACCCCCGAAACTCATAGTCCATAACACGCCATCGAGCGACCTACCGGAGAACTAAAACTAGGCAAGGAGTATGTAAAATATCTCCCCCTCTCCAGCGGGCATGCACGGGCTTTGACTAATCTAGTTGGCTATGGAAGATCTAAAGGTTTCTATTGTTTGTCTCAAGGTGCTTTAAATGTAGTAATAAGGTAGGGTAAAGAATTCATCATTGAAACGTTGATTAGATTAAACTGTTTTTAATAATTGAACATCAAAATAAATGCGAGTTCTGAGGTATAGCCTATACATAGTTATAGCTATAAGATGCTTCGCGTTGCGCGACTATTCGAGAACTGAATCTCTTTTTCAAAAAGGTGTACAAAATATGTTCAACACAATACAAAAAAAGAGAGGGGAAACGGCTCGGCTTGGAAAAACCAGTGAGTCACCTATCTGGGCTCTAAGAATCTAGGTAGCTGAGTAAAGATTTCACAATAACATTCCAAGCCAACTCGTTTCTCTCCACGCGTTAAGGTACATAGATATACAAAATATAAATGTAACATGGATATAAGAAATAGACGTAAAGTCCCAATTTTTAACCCGAAATCCCATTTTTTAACCCGAAATGCCATTTTTAAATCCAAATCTGTAATGAGTGTTTTGACACCCCTTTAGCCTATTTAATACTTAAAATAATAAAAAATTCTTATTTTTATACATAAAAAATAAATAAATATAACAAATCCCATAAGGTGGGCTAGCGCCCACCTATCACCTCCTACGAACTAGTACCATCGTAATTCCGATTCGGCTCATTTTTCTGAATAAAATGATACCAGCCACTATATTCTATCATCAAAATGCAAACGAGAAACATAACCACACTGACTATATGCATTTTTCCTCATTTTGAAAAGAGATCCATTGAAAAGGCGCGATATTTAAAAGTTTTGGGGCAAAATAGTGATTGTTGCGCAAGAGTCAAACAGTCACGCCTCTAAAGTTTGCAGTTAAGGAGAATTTATTGTTCAATCTCGTGTAATAAACTGAAACAACACTAGTACAAGAAGATAAGCCGTTAATTTCAACTTAATAACCATATTTAACGTGAAATTAATTGAAAGCAACAGGTTTTTTGGGTAACTATAGACAACCCTTAACTGAAATAACAAAATAAGATTAAACTACGCGAGTTGTTCTTTCAGCCTAAATGTTTTCCTATTTAACACTAAAATTAATTTCATTATCACTATAATGCATTAATTGGCTCCAAATACAAAATTTTAGGGTAAGGAATGTGTCAAAATGTAACTTTTCCATTTAAATTTTAATATATAATTAACATAGTTCACCAGCAAAAATTTAATCTGGCAACATTCAATGAAATAATGTTGCCAATAAAACAAGGGCGTCTAGCCCTTAACTAAGCCACATCGCTAGCCATCTCTCGCTAACCCTAATTCAATAAATTTTCATCTTCTGAAATATCACCTAGCATACCAGTCAAGTGGGGGAGCAACAGAAAATTTTAAAGCACAGTCTTGCGATTAGTCTTGGAATTTGGGCCTCAAATTACAAACTCTAATCTGTTTGGTACACATCAACGTCAACGTAAATGTTCAATGTGATTACCATTGTGGTGCAGGTACTCTTCATCTGCCCATGTCTTGCAATAACTTTACAAGCAAAAAACTCATGAATATCGTGCTTTTTATCGCGTCTCAAATGGCTTCTCAAACTAGGGTTGAGTTGATTGAGACATCGCGAGGAGGGTATTCACTTATTTACAAGGGTTATAAGTTTAGAAAAACCAAGAATAGGGATAGAAAAACGGATTTTAAATGTACTTTAGAGTTGTGTAAGGCGCGTGTTACCCTTATTGATGGCGATAAAATATATTAATGACAAAAATGCTGTGCATACGCATTCCGCTACACCAGTTGCTATCGAATCGTCACGGTTTAAGGAACGTATTAAATCGAAACTAAGAAAAGAGCCTTTGAAGACCATGCCACAGATCTACAATGCCGTGAGAAGTGATTTTCTAAGACAATCTGGAGACGAAGAAGCAGCTGCAGTTCGTGAAGCCGCCACGGTATCATACAACAGTATTAAATCAACTATTTACCGTGAAAAACGCAAAATTTTTCCATCCCAACCGGCTCATCGAAAAGATATTAAACTCGAAGGAGAATGGACTGAAACTATTGATCAGAGGAATTTTCTTCTTTGTGATGCTGGCCAAGAAGATCGAATACTTATTTTCGGGACTGATACCGTGCTTCGAAGGGTCTGCGATGCAAAAACATTGTTTCAAATCCGTTCCCTAGTTATTCAGCCAACTATATACCATCCGCTGCGAAATAAATGGCGTGATGTTTCCCTGGTTATTTGCGCTTCTTCCTGATAAAAAGTCAAGCACGTACGTTAAAATGTTTGATTTAATCAAAGCAAAAGCATCACTATTCAATCTAACGTTCGCCCCGAAGAAGTTTCAACTGGATTTCGAAATTTCTATGCTGAACGCAATTTCTGCGTAATTTCCAACATGCTTCAAGGATAGGCTGCTTTTTCCATTACACTCAAGCAATTTACCGTAAAGCGGTAGACGTTGGACTGAGGCCCGAGTAAAACATCGTTCCTGGTGATCCTGAAATCAAGAGACTGGTTCGACGACTATCAGCGCTGCCTCTTGTGAAACCTGAAGAACTGGACAACGTGTGGGAATTAATTTACGAAACGAAACCATCTCACAATTCAAAAGTTGATGCTCTTCTGAACTACTTCGTTGAAACCTGGCTAGATGACTTGGATGCTAGGCTCGATAGAACAATATGGAATCACTGGTGGAACTGTGGAAAGCGAACTACGAATAATATGGAGGGATGGCATCATGCACTAAACAAGAGGGCGGGTCGCATACATCCAAAAATATTTGAATTAATTGAAGTTCTGAAGGAAGAAGAAGTCAAGGTAGTGGACGATTTGAAACTTCTTCGGAATGGAAGGATTATCCGTAGGCGTGATCCAACTTACAGCCAACTGGACAAGCGTCTTGTCGATCTCAAGTTAAGACTTCAAAATTCAGATTTAACTTGGATTGAATATGTAGACGCGGCTAGTCATCTTGTAAAATATTGCGCCTGAAATAGTTATAACAAATGCATTTTATTGCGCCTGAAATAGTTATAACAAATGCATTTTATTGCGCCTGAAATAGTTATAACAAATGCATTTTATTGCGCCTGAAATAGTTATAACAAATGTATTTTAACTTTATGTCAAAATAAAGTTTTTTATGAATATGGTATATTAGAAAATCTCATCTTAATAAGTCGGCGAAATGAGTCCCGTTTGGCGGCGAAATGAAAAGCGGCGAATCGGGACCAGACCTTTAAGGTACCATCCCTAAATAGACTCGTCAGAGAACAGTACCTTAATCCTCGTAAACATCATGTTCAATCTGCACTGGTTTGAATACACTGGCATTTTGCTAAGAGACGAGACTAATTAATTTCGATCCTAACTGCTACGAAACGACGATTTGTTTTCACTACGGCCTTTCTTCTCGGTTCCACAGACAACTCGGACATTTCTGCTTCGAAGTTATTCCCAAAGAAATCTACATGTTTTCTTTATTTTGTTCAAAGTTTAAGGTTAGGGGGCCAACCATTATTACAATGGTTTCTTTTTTCAGTATTTGTGCCTTTTTAACAGGCGTATTGTTACAATTGTAACACTACAGACCTTGTATTTCAAATGGGACCGGCAATACCGCAATGCTGATCCGAAAACCCGGATGGTAATTGTTTGGACCTATAGGGTGAGGACATTGGAGGACTATACATACCGTGGTGTCACGTGTCGAACGTTAAAGCGACCTTCACCACTATACACACCATGACCTGCTCAAGCTGGCAAATCTTTGAAAACTCAACTTTGAGCGCTTTGAGGAACTTCCGGTCTCTTTAGATATACAGGGTCTTTCAGTGTAGCTAAGTAGTAGAATTACAGTAGTTGGTCTCGTTTCCTAGCAAAATGCCAACTTATTCTAACCAGGAAAAATTGGACAGCACGTTTATTTTGGGTGAAGGTCGCGGTATCGTTCAACCAGAGAGAATTTACACATGTGTAAAATTCTCTCATTAATTTTTTCAATTAATTTAGAAGGAATGGATCGATTAACAGTAAAATCAGTTGATTGAATTTTATATTGATTAAGGATTAAATGGATAAAAATAACTAAAACAATTGCAATATCTGAAATTTCATTCAAATGATAAACCTCACACATATAGACATAGCTTTCGTGGTTTTCAGTTTCAATTAAGCTATTGGAATTTACCTGGATAAAAAACTCCAAAGAGAAATGAAAAAAGTATAGAAAAAAATTGTAAAAATTTAAAAACATGATAAAACTTGTCGGTTAATTATGAAAATTCATAAAGATCTCGTCTAACCGATTAATCTTTTTTTATACATTTTCCGACATACTTTGAAGCATCTATTTTTTCACTATTGTATGGTTTGTTTGTAGGCGTATTTTTATGTCAGTTTTTGAAACCTTAGCTAAATCTAGTATACACAATTGTAAAAAAATACACAATACAATAAGAAACGTTGAAATGCCCATTTTTTCTCACTGCTGAATGGTTTGACTGTAGGCGTATTCTTATGTTAAAGTTTTTGAAACGTGAGCTAAAAACTAGTATACATAATATCACGAAGAAAAGTTAAAGATTTATCTAAGATCTCGTACGCATTCTTGGTACTTTAGACGTTAATGCTTTAAGGGTACATAGGTTCAACAAAACTATAATTATCTGTCTAATAAATTTAGCCATGGGCTCAGTATTTACCTTTACATCCCCTTTTAAGACATCTGTCAAAATACCTTTTGTGGAGAATGTTTGACCGCCTGACATTAAAAGGAGATTGTTGTCTCTGCATTTTTAATCTTCTGTCGAAAACACAGTTCTTTTGTTATACCGACTGTTAATTTGAGGGCAACGATTGGACCTCTTAAGAGCTATTGTCATACGTGTTTCAGCATGCCACCACCCTCCGTCATGTGATTTATATTCTATAGCTAATATACTGAGTGAAAGGACTTTGAAAAGTATATAAACCGCACTCCAACCATTTGGAGAATCATCATTTAGGAAACTATCTTCTAGATAACATGAAATCTGTAGTAGTTGACTTTGAGTATCTACACGGGAAGGACGAAAAATGGAACCTCGCAGGCGATCTGATAGTTAAAGAACTAAGTTGTGCTACTGTTACTAAACTTCCAGAAATAGTGTTATGGACATTTTTACCGCCTTATAGTCAATCTACGCTTCCTTCGTCTACACAACGACTCAATAGCTACATCACCAGAAATTTACACGGAATCTCATTTGGATGAGGAGAAACGCCTTATCATAATCTTCGTCGCTGTCTCATGTTAGGTACCCGGTTCGCAGACCGTATATATTGCAAGGGTAATCAAAAATGTTTCTTTCTTTTTAATATTTTAAATAAAGAAGTCATAAATTTGAATGACGTGGATTGTCCAAAGGCCATGGATATAGAAGGTGAGACACGTGTCACCTGTCTCTATGATCATCAAAGAAACACGTTAGCCCGTCATCGTCCGTGAGCATTGGAAAAGTGCCTTTAATACGCTGATTTCGTATACCAGAACTAGGACAGTATAAATTTTATGCTAATAGTGTAAAATTTAAAAAATTAAAGTTAAGTTTATTGCATTTAAATATGGAGTTCTTATTGGCATACAAAATAATAGATCATAAAGGAGAACGGTTTTCGTAATTGTTAGTTTGTATAATGTACATTTTTTATAATGGTCCTCTTTAATTAAAATAAGAATATTTTCAAAGCTAATGCATACGTCACAGATGGGGGGGGTTATTGGGGGTAAACATCTCAAAAAATTGGTTTGCGGGGGGGGGGTAGTAAATACCTTCGTATAACGGGTAGATACTCGAGCATCAAGCCATCTTATGCGTTAGCATCTCGGTCTGCGAAGACTGCATTGACGAAACGTCCCTCGATTTTAATTGTATTAAATGTAATCAATTTGGGCCTCGCAAACAACGCTTCACAGGTGACAAACCCGTGTTTCCTCCTATGCACATTACGTAATATGTAATTCTTTTTTTGTAAAAATGTCCCTTAAAATGTGTGCTAAATAGAAAACATATGAAACGGTCTAGCCATATTCGTGTATACTTTACTCTGAAATGTTCAGATCGGTAAGTTTTTTAGCATAATAAGCAATATTCCGGTATATTTCATTCATCTGACCACGTCTCTTTCGGTATGGCCGAAAATGTTCATGGAAACCTCAAAAAACTAGGGTATGTCCCCATGCCACGTACGAGTCATCTACACTGCCCTCATTGTGATGGGACTTTAAAAGACGTGCCTGACTGCGGCCAATTAAATTATTTCTGCACATCACGTGATTGTGCGCACTTCAGACGTTGTGTTTAAGTTCAGTCTAAAAACCTTATCCGTATGTCGACCCAAAAAAAGCGAAGACATCTTCTTGACGAGCGAAACTTTTGTACTCTGTGCGGTGAGTTTAAATACCGAATTAAGGACTTGTGCCCGTGTTACAATTGGAAAGATAATTCACCAGAGATTTAAATCAGGTACAGCAGTGACTTTCGAGATGAAATAGAATTGTGGAAGCATCATAGTTAATATAAATCAACTTTTGCTTCATAAAAAAGGGTATGTTTCACTTAGCATTATAACAATGTTTGTATTTTAATCCATATTCATGTGTATTTTAGCCTGTATTCAGTTATAACTTTTGCATGTATTTTATATAAATCCCTTGTAGTTTAGTAATATTCGTATGAAATTCCGTATTCGTTAGTGCAGGGTAAAATTGTTTTTTTTTGGGAGGATTATATAAATGCCAGTATTTTAATCAATATTCATGTGTATTTTAGTAGTAGTCAGCTATAATTTTTGCATGTAATGTATATAAATCCCTTGTAATTTAGTATCATTTGTATGAAATTCAGCATTAGTTTATAATAAGCCACTAGTGTATGGTAAAATTGGTGTTTTTTAGGTAGTATTAAGGAAATGCCAATATTTTAATAAATATTCATGTGTATTTTAGTAGTAGTCAGCTATAACTTTTGCATGTAATGTATATAAATCCCTTGTAATTTAGTATCATTTGTATGAAATTCAGCATTAGTTTATAATAAGCCACTAGTGTATGGTAAAATTGGTGTTTTTTAGGTAGTATTAAGGAAATGCCAGTATTTTAATAAATATTCATGTGTATTTTAGCCAGAATTCAGCTATAACTTTTGCATGTATTTTATATAAATCCCTTGTAGTTTAGTAATATTCGTATGGAATTCAGTATTAATTTCTAATAAGACACTTGTGCAGGGTAAAAATCGTGTCTTTTAGGTAGTTTTATATAAATGCCAGTATTTTAATCAATATTCATGTGTATTTTAGTAGTAATCGTATGAAAAACCGTTAGTAATCAAACTCTGATTCTTCAACCTATACAACTAGAATAACCTAGCATAAGCCTGTGTTTCAGGATCTAGCATAGAATAACCTAGCATAGACCAATCATTCCTGATCTAACATAGAATAACTTAGCAGAAGCCTATCTTTCTTTAGGATCTACCATAGAATAACCTAGCATAAGACTATATTTTGTCAGCATTTACCAAAGAATATACCTAGCAAAAGCCTATCTTTCAAGAACTAATACAGCATATAGGCCTACCAGGATCTACCATAGAATAAGCCTAAAATAGCATAAGCCTATCTTTCACGATCTACCATAGAACGTCTGAACATGGTTACGTATAAATAAAAAAGCCGATGGAATGTCTTAACACGTTTGTGTGAGTCATAAATCACTCCAAATACAGATTCCATTGATAACAATACAAATGGTTTAGCCACGCCCCCTTTTAAGGTCCTAAACCACCTGGTATGTAGCCAATTGAAGAAAGGACAATAAAATAAGCATCAGTCAATATACCCTCAGGCTAAATATCAACCCCAGGCTTCCAAGAAAATCTCTCGATAAAGATGATTAGGTCATCACCTTTCAAGCCGTAAAGACCTGTCGCAAAGAATGTCCACCAATGTCGGAGATCGTGTTTTAGATTACCGCGTGAGATATTATTTTTAAATCTTACACAAGGCATTAAGTTGTTCTTTGATATACAACGCGTTAAGTCGTTTTCTCGCGTAGAGTTCTAAAACTAATTTTTCGAGATCTTTAGTTTTGACTTTGAAGGTATGATAAAGTTATTCGGTGTTTTCACTTACAGTTGATTGTTGAGATTTGGTTGTGGAGTAGGTGGTTGAATATGAGATTGAGCAAATGAGTCCCTAATTCTGTTCAAAACGGTCTGGGCAAGATGGGATTCGTGACGAAAAACCTGGAAAACCCACAAAGATGGCGGCCACTGTTAAGGCGGGGGAGCCTAGTTTTTGCGTTTTCTCTCTTTTTTTTTGGAGGAACACCTGTCAATATTTGATTTTGTATGCTTAAATGTAAGAATAAATTTATAAAGACCATAATATAAGGTGAGAAATATTTATCTCACAAGAACAATGAAGACTAATTTGTGTTAATAGAAAAGTCAGCAAACAAACCACCAGTCAATTAAAATATATACAATTTTACAAATTTAAAATTATTTAATGTAACCATAAGGTGCAGTAGTATAATCGGGGAAAACGCGAACTTTATCTACGACCACCTGATATGTTTTGGTCTGTTCTATCGTAATTAAAGTATGATTGGGTAGCCGTCGTATTTGGGGTCCAATGGGTACCTGTACAGCGTTTATTTCAGGTTTCCCCTGGTTGTTCACCCCTAATAATTTTTTCAGGATATCAAAATTAACATAATTTTCAGTAGATGTGTTTAAGTAGAATCCTTTAACTTTAATCGGCAGCTCGACTGTTAGTAATTTAAATTTACTTAGTTAGTAATTCAAATTTAAATTCAATTAAGATAACCGTATGGTGTGGTAGTATAATCGGGGAAAACTCTGACTTTGTCGACGACTACTTGATATATTTTTGTTTGATCTATTGTAATGAGGGTATGATTAGGCAGGCGACGTATTTGGGGGCCAATGGGTACTTGGATAGAATACCGCCTTGTTTAGTCTCTAAAATTACTAACATTATTAAAGTTAAAGGATTCTACTTAAACACATCTACTGAAAATTATGTTAATTTTGATATCCTGAAAAAATTATTAGGGGTGAACAACCAGGGGAAACCTGAAATAAACTCTGTGCAGGTACCCATTGGACCTCAAATACGTCGCCTACCCAATCATACTTTAATTACGATAGAACAGACCAAAACATATCAGGTGGTCGTAGATAAAGTTCGCGTTTTCCCCGATTATACTACTGCACCTTATGGTTACATTAAATAATTTTAAATTTGTAAAATTTTATATATTTTAATTGACTGGGGCTTTGTTTGCAGACATTTTTATTAACATAAATTAGTCTTCATTGTTCTTGTGAAATAAATATTTCTCACTTTATATTATGGTCTTTATAAATTTACTCCTACCAAAAATCCTTTAAGCATACAAAATCAAAGATTGACAGGTATTCCTCCCCAAAAAAGAGAGAAAACGTAGAAACTAGGCTCCCCCGCCTTAACAGTGGCCGCCATCTTTGTAGCTCATACTGGCGTTCTATTCTCTACTAAGCAATTTACAGATTTTAAATATCTGTTGAGAAATAGATATGTTAAGAGTTCATAAAGTTGGCAATTTTAGGCGTAAAATAGATTCCTCCAAACTCAGTTTGAAACTTGTATTCTAATATTTTTTTGAATGATTTAAAAATATAAGATATACATCCTAAAATGAGTTTGGAGAAATCTATTTTGAGCCCCAAACGGCAAATTTGAGAAATGCAATAAAAATGGCACAAGGGAGGGGTTATATTCCATAAATGGGTCTCGACCTTCATAGCATACTTTTATAAAATTAAAAATACTTTTAAGCTTTCACTTCCTTTAAGAAACAAAAGCATTGTTTTGATTAGTTTATAAACTACATTTAGAAAATAAATTAGTTTCAGTTTTTTAGCATTTAAAAAAAGTATTAATAGAGGGACTTTAACTGTCAAACTAAAGTGGTAGTAAAACAGTACATTTAGCTTGTACTGATATCAGATTCTTCACTGACTATGAACTGTAGTCTTCGTTTTTTACTTGGTTTCTCTTGGTGTCTTCCTTCTTGCGATCGATTCCGCTTTTTATGAGTTTTTGGGTTTGGATCTCTACTCCTAGAAACAATTGGATTCGTTTCTTGCTCCCTCATTCTAGAACCGATTTGCTCAGCTAGATCTCTGATTTCTGTTGGATACTGCTGTCCTCTTCTCGAATAGCTTGGACTGGATTGAGATCTATTTGATTCCTCTTGGCTTATGTCGTCTCTTTTCGATTTTCCAGATATTTTGGACTTAATTCTGCTTCTTCGTTCATTTTGCTCCAAATCCTTTTCGGCTCCAATTCTCTCTCCTGAATGCCGTAACCAAGTTTGTATAACTTGTTCAATGTCATATTCCTTGGCAAGTTTCGTTCTTGGATTTTTTCTTATTGCTTCTAAACAATAAATAAGTTTTGTAGGGTATAGACATAATGTCAGGCTTTAAGAATGTTAAAAAAATAATACCGAAAATGAGTTTTCGTAGTGATAGATGTTTCATTGCCACTTCCATTGGCACCCGACCAATTTACACTAACAGCAAGTTCAGGGGATATTATATTGACTAGAATTCTTCTGACTGAATCATTTAATTTTTTTCCACCCCAACTTCATAAAACAATTACCTGAAATATGTTACATTAGGAAAAGTCGTCGAGTAATAATTAATCAAAAACACGATTTATATTACTGCTTTGTTTCTTTTTTCTTCTGAACTGCTAACAAACTTTTCAAATTCTTCTATATTTTCTTCGGTTTTTAATGGTAAAGTTGGCAGGTCTTGCACATTCATATCAAAAGGACTTGAAAAATTATCAGCGAAAACTTTTTGAAATAGATCCACTTTAACATTCAGATCAGAAAGCATCGAAAATACTGCTTTTTGAAATTTATCTTCTGTAAATATTTTTTTTAATTTACGTAATATAAGCATAACTCCATATATTTAAGCAATGTGTTAATCCCAATGACCCAATTTTCATTGCTATCAGTCGAAAATTAAATAATTTGGAAGTCTGAATGATCTAAGCTAGGTTCCTAGCCGCAAGGTTCCTTCTGTTTCAAGGGAGCTTTTAATAGACGACGCTATGATTTCGAATGAACAGGGGAAAACTTGCGGCGAAAATCATAGATTTTTCTCTAAGCTATTCAAATTATGTTATAAGAACATAAATATAAATATAAAATAAACAATTTTCTTCTGTGAAATTAATGTAAAAGTAATATAGGTTTACCATTACGAGCAGCACTTATTTTAGGAATTATTGGCGTTCGAGATAATGACAACGATCCTCTGGGTGTGCATTGAACATTACCAGTTTGATGACTTTCATTCTGATTATCTGAGGATTTATTTGGAGTTATCGTTGAAATACTTTTATTTTGTTCAATATTTGGTCTTGGTTCTTCAATATGTTTAGGATCTTCAACAACATCAAAGATTTCATTATAATAAGAGCATATTCTAAAATTATTCGTTTATATTTACCTCTTAATTTTCTTGAATCACCTTCTTGGGTCGTTGCTTCACTATTATCAATCACTTCGGTATTATTAAAATCTATTAAGAAAATTTCAGTTCATGTCATTGCAAGCTTGAGAAATAATAACACTGATAGAACCCAAGACGGCTCTAACGCAAAAGGTTTCGGAGGCTTCATATAAATGAAGGCAGTTTTTCTAATCCCCGGCTTCACAAAATGTTGTACATTTTACATTATCTATGCCCCCAATAACCAAATAATTAGCTAAAGAAACCTAGAAATGGAGTTCCTATCAGACTTATTTGGAACCGGACAGTTTACTGAAAACCACTTATTTTATTAAATAAAAAAAAAGTTGATTGACTACTTCTATTAACAGTTTTTATGGTGTCTTTCCCATTCCATTTCAAATGTTAAAATGAAACAAAAATTACCTTCATCATTTTCTGTGATCCTCTTTTGAAAAGACTCTTCAATGTTATTAATACTTTCTGAAGTAATAAAATATGTCTCAATTTTTTCTGCAGTACTTACAATAACATCCTCATAAACAGTAAATTACCTGGTAGATTCGACCTTAATTGTATCAAAGTAGTATTGAGATCTTTGGATGATTGTTTGTAATTAGAAACTATTTAAAATCAATATGAATTTATCTTGAAAACGTAATTACCACAAACTGCAGGCTCTTTATTTAAGAGACTCGATGACAGAATAGGCGCATCTGTTGGCAACTTAGGAGAAAATTGAACCGCAGAGTGACTAGGAGACTCTGACTCAGCTAAATGAGTAAGGGAGTGACTTGGAGACTCAGTAGGTGCGTGAGTAGTGAAGTTACTAGGCGATTGACTTGGAGACCCACTAAGTGCCCGACTAGGCGAGTGACTAGAAGACCCAGTAGGTGCATGAGTAGCTAAGTGAGTAGGAGAGTGATTTCGTGAGCCAGTAAGCGCATAACCAGGCGAATGACTTGGAGACACAGTAAGTGCATAACTAGGCGAGTGACTTGGAGACACAGTAAGTGCATGAGTGGATGAGTGACTAGGCGAGTGACTTGTAGATTCAGTTGTTGGTGTTGCAACTGGAGATTTGGGTGTTGAATCTTTATCGTAAATTAAATGGCACGGGTTAGAATGGTCTCGTACAGTTATACTATTAAATGAAATATTCATACCAGGAATAAGAAACACAGGCAGCTTGGACAACTTTATTGGGTTATGCTTGGATTTTTCCATTTCTTCATCCATAGGAGAAAAAAAATAATCAAAAACTCTTCCACGTTTTTTAAGGCCTACCACCCACAATGAGAGAGTGTGAATGCATGAATAGTAAGTGGAAATCATGTTAATATACAGAATACCCCACTTCTCTCACACATATTCTTCCCATCTGTAGGGGTAGAGCCAAATTTCATTTCACCTTAATTTTCCCTCCGTGCTTTTTTAAAAATTTTAGAGTAATTAAATAAAAATGATGAAATTTACCCTTTCTTCTAATCTACAGACTTCTCAAAAAAGGGCGCCATTGAATAGCTCTCTCATGAAAATATTGGTTTTTTACTTTTTTCTTAAATCTTCTAGCTTTAAAGGGTCACTCCCCCAATGGAAGCCCCCACATTTTGGCAATAATAATAACAAAAAAGTTCATATAAAATTATAATTACTTTTAGAGGAAGTTTTCGGCCTTTTAGGAGGACTATCTTCACTATCATCTTCATCATCTGATGGTCTATTTTTTAAGATCTTCCGTTTTCCTCTTCCCAACTCATCAGTATCGGTAACATCCGAAGTAAATTCGGCTTTTACACATAATTCCCGGGCTCGAGCAAGAGAAACTAAAAGATAATACTTTGGATAAATAATGTGATTGGGCCCAATACCTTGATAGTAATACGACTGTACTTACGCCCTTTATGGTAGGTTTTTATGGAATATCTATCCCAGTCCACCTTTGGTGGTTTGCAGCCTTTAAAATATTTTCCATGTGCTTTTTTTGGTGGCCACTGACAAATGTTGTCATTTTCACACCAACAATCTGGCACTACCTCTACAGAATTCTCCTCTACGAACTATACAACCGCAAACATTAACACTAACAAAGCTATGCTCTACTGTAATTAAGTAAAACTTTATTAACAGAGATGTTAAACGGTTGCAGCCAGTAACATCTTTGCTAATGAAGTTCCTTTGTTCATACTTTCTTAGTATATATGTCACTATGAAATAATCAGGGTATTTTGGTTTATCTTAATCGCTAATCAGTTAAGCTAAAAAAACTGTTAAGCTTATGAATTTTTGAAATTCTTGATTCTTGAAACGTATTATTGTGGTAATTAAAACTAAAAACCCCAAAAAATCGCCGGTTATTCTCGTTTACGGTTAAATTATGAATTATGCAGCAATGGTATAATGGCAAAGGTTTCTCTCTTATCTGGTAGGACTAAGCATTTCTGAGCTAGGGCTCTGTGGGGATAGATATTTGTCTCTTTTTCAAATTTTCCAAGAAATATTCCAAGTTTGGAAGATTGAAGTGGATATTCAAAAGGTCCTGCTCAAGCTTACAAATATTACCAAAAACATAGATTTCATTATCGGTGTTTTGAAATATTCCTTTCGCTAGAATGACCTCCCCAGAAATAAGCTTAAATCAATTGTCACCCTTACATATTGATACCACAAATTTTGGAGTTTGCAACTTTCTGAAAGTAGCAACATTACGCGGTAAAAATGCTTCGTTGCAAATAAACGGTGATTTTAAAGCTATTTCTGGAACAGCCCGCTTTTGGTAAAGCACATTCGATTCACCCATTCTTTTTATAATTTTTTGCAACGGCCGGTGGGGCGACCTTATTGCTTTCTTCATGAAATGTAAAAAAATTTCGAAAGGAAAAGCACTGTAAGAATCAATATTACCAAATACCTTTACATCACTTGTAACATGCGTGAACATTCATCACCATAAAGGTGCTTCCAAAAACTTCAGGGCAAAAGCTGACATAAAGTCCTAACAGTTCATTAGCGAAGTCGCAATGGGTTTTATGAAAAACTGGGTGAGCTAAAATGTACGCAGTGCAGTGAAACAAACGGAAATGATTTAAGACATCTTCTCTTAATACTCCCCTAAAAACAATTGGCCCAATGTATAGCATCATTAACCTCAGCTCCGTCGCTTTGTAGCGGTCCAGGTATTTTAAACTACGAGGTTTATGCGCAAACTCTTTAGGGATATACAGACGAGAGCTTTCTAATTTTTCATTAAGTACGGAAACCAAGTGGCTACTAAGCCTTACCGTTAAATTTCCGCTTAAAAACGCGTGTAACATTTTTTTTGGCTACTCTCAAACACATAAGGTGCATGTAATCAAGGGGGAATTGTTGCACCATATCTATTCTAAGTTGTGATAGGGGTGAAGGCCCACCCATCAAATGGTGACCCTCGTCATATTCGTTCCTAAAACTATTATTTGTGCGAAGAGATACATCACCATCTTCTTGGAAAAACAAAGTGCGATTATGTAGCCTAATACCTTCTATTGTACACTTGTCGCAAGAATGATACCCAACGTGGCCTTTAGTGTTTTTCACGAATGAGCGTGCAGGGGTGTCAAGAATGAAAGGGCCTTTAAAGTTGCATTTAAAATTTTTGTTGTGATAATCAAATCCATTGGCTTCCAATTCCTTAAGATCTCTAATTAAAGGCCCCAAATACTCTTGCAAATTTCCAGGTTTTGAAACCCCACAGAATACTCTCACCGGAAAAGGTGTACCCACCATTCCCTCCGAAAAATTGTACACACATGCTAGTACTGGCCAAAAATCGATTGTAGAACTTTTGTAAATATGAAGCCCATCAATATTTATCCCAAAGGAGAGCTCATGCGCATACTCTGGCCTACTGGCTAAAAAAAAATTTATACCAGCCTCAAACCCTACATGCCAATATTCTGCGTTCTTAATTGGTGTTGTAATAGCCACTCTAGGAGTTTTAAGGAGAGTGCGTGCATCTTTCGGTAAATCATGCCCATGCTTTCTTAAAATCTCTAATAAATCAGAAGTTGTAGAATTAGCAACTTTATGTTTCAAGGCCCATTCTCTAATATCAGAACTGATATTAAGAGGTATTTGACCGTCATCACTTGAACTCTCCGTGTTTGAAGGAAATGGATCATTTGGAAAACCAACTCTTACAGATTCATCTGAGTCAGTATCACTACTGGTTATTTTTACAGACTCAGCAGATTGTGTCGATAAATCCCCCTCTTCCTCTGAAACAGCTACAGGTTCTATTAAAATGGCTTTCTCGGGGCTCTGCCCTTGAATATTTTCTTGATCGCTTTCATTACATGGAAAATCTATGCCTTTGTCTTCTATGCTTTCCAATAATCCACTAATATAAGAATTTTTCTTTCTACGTTTATGCCTAACAGAAATTGAAGGAGTGATAGGTTGATTAAACCCACTTCCATCATCCATAACAGTATGTGTATATAGGTTTAAAAAAATTAAAAAACTAAATATAAATAAACCGTAAACTTGGGCAATATCAGAAATACTCAGAAATGCTTGTTTGTAGTTTAAGAATTAAAATCATAATTGCGGATTTGCAGGCCTAAAAAAACTAGAAAACCAAGGCTTAAATTTGAAAAATATTCCCGTTGCGGTCTAGGGGAAAATGCGGACTCACGAACTGCCATTGAACTGTCCCCAGACTGAATTACTTGAGTTACCAGTGTTCCGTTTTTTTATTCTTGTTATTGGACTGTCTCCGTACTATTCTACCTATTCTACTTTAGCGCGCTTTTAAACCACGCTGGTAACTCAAAGTGGCACATTATGGGGACAGTAGAATGGAAAGACTAGAATTGTGAAGCTTGACGACTTAAAAAAGAGCATTCGACGGACTATCCGATAACAAGACTAAAAACTAGGATGCTAAAGACTCAAAAAAGCGCAGTGTGGGGTTGTCCATGTGCAGATCAAAAAATTATCTTTGCGTGGCAGAGAGAAACGGCAAAAATTAAGAAATTTTTCAAATAATCATAATTTCCTTACAATTTCTTATGGAAATGGTTTAGAAACGCGCTGAAGTAGAGCAATCGGGAGTCAGTCCAATAACAAGACGAAAAACGGGACGCTGGTAACTCAAAGTGGCACAGTCTGGGGACAATAGAATGGCAAGACTAAATTGGGAAGCTTGAGAACTTAATAAAGAGCATTCGGCGGACTATCCGGTTTCAAGACCAAAGCAAGGATGCTAAAAAACTCAAAAAAGCTCAGTGAGTGGTTGTCCCCCCCTGCACATCGGAAAAATATATTTGCGTGACAGAGGTGCTCGGCAAAAACTAGGAAATTCGAACAAATGTCAAATAATCAAAATTTCGTTACAATTTCCTATGGAAATGTTTAAGAAGCGCGCTAAATGAGAATAATCGGGGGACAGTCCAATAAGAAGACTAAAAATGGGACGCTGGTAACTCAAAGTGGCACAGTCTGGGGACAGTATAATGACAAGCCTAAACTTGGGAAGCTTTGAGGACTTAAAAGTAGAATTCAGCGGACTATCCGATTAAAAGACCACAGCATAGGATGCTAAAGACTCAAAAAAGCGCATTGAATGCTTGTCCATGTGCAGATCGTAAAACTATCTTTGCATGGCAGAGGTAAACGGCAAAAATTAAGAAATTTGTTAAATAATCGAAATTTCCTTACAATTTCTTATGGAAATGGTTTAGAAACGCGCTAACGCAGAATAATCGGGAGTCAGTCCAATAACAAGACGAAAAACGGGACGCTGGTAACTCAAAGTGGCACAGTCTGGGGACAGTAGAATGGCAATACTAAATTGGGAAGCTTGAGGACTTAATAAAGAGCATTCGGTGGACTATCCGGTTTCAAGACCAAAAACAAGGATACTAAAGACTCAAAAAGCGCAGTGAATGGATGTCCCTGTGCAGATCGAAAAATTAACTTTGCGTGGCAGAGGTGCACGGCAAAACTTTCCAAACAATCTAAATTTTGTTAAAATTTCCTATGGAAATGCTTTAAACGCGTGCCTAAATAGAAAAGTCGGGGGAGAATCCACTTACGAGACTAATAACTGAAGGCTAGGAACTGAAAGTGGCACAGTCGGAGGATTACCTTTCAACAAGATTAAAAACATTACGCTGGTAACTCAAAGTATAATTGTCGGCAGATCATCTTTTAATGAAACTGAAACCAGGGCGATAGTAACTCAAAATAGCACAATAGGAGGACTGTCTTTTGACATAACCAAAAACAGGAGGCTGGTAACTCAAATAAGTACAGTTTGAGAATTGTCTTTTAATAGAACTAAAAACGGGACACCGTAGGACAAAAATAATAGTGATAGGCGTGTTTGATTATAACTCTATTAATATTACGACACTAGGGACTCAAAACGAAACAGTCGTCGGACTGTGAAATGACACTCCAAAATAACATTATCTTAAACAGTTCTCGTACTATCCCCTGGACAGCATTTAAACCGTTATTTATCTCCAAATTTCTTGGGATACTTATAGGGCACGACGACGCTTATAGGATTACATTCCGGAGTCTTGTGTTACTGGGGAGGAGACTGGTACCCAGCCTAATTTTGTTTTTGGTGAGGGCAAGCAGTTCCTTTGCCCTAGTGATAGAAGGACCCGGAACAAACTCCTTGGCTTGTCTCTGACCATCCATGTCAAGCCAGAGCTGCAGTTGAAGTGCATACATCCGGCAGTGAATCCTATGGCGAATGATGCCATGGGGATGAGAACCGCAGGCTCAGGTCCGAAGAACTTCGCCTGAGCCCCTCTTTTGGCATACATATCAGCCCTCTCATTGCCCAGGTATCCGCAGTGCCCTGGCACCCACAGCAATTGAAACTTGTTGCGGGCAGCCAAAGAACCCAGCAAATCCAGACAGCTGAGCACCAGTCTAGAATCGACAAGGCACTTATTTAGCGCCTGTAGGGCGGCCTGACTATCCGAATAAATCTGAATCGTCCGTCCGCGGTAGTTTTTCTTATTGCAGAAATCCGCGCATAAACAAATGGCCATGCTTGGAAAACGCTGGCAAAGTTGCCAAGGCTCTCGTAAAAATCAAACTTCTTGGTTAAGCAGTAGACCCCGGCACCAACTCAAGAGTCCGTCTTAGAGCCGTCCGTGAACCAGACGGACTCCCCCCCAGTTCCAAGGACTGGAGTAGTCTCCCAAACAGTGCGACTGGGAAAGTGCACGCTGAAGGGCTTGTCGAAGTGGTATGATATAACAGACTTATCTGAGACCATCACAAGTGATGGCTCAGTACTGCTGTACTCACTGAAAAGCTTGGTGTGACTGAAGTCCCAGTGCTTGGGCTTCCACCAGCCGAGGTTGTTGAGCCTACAGGCTCCCATAATAGCTTCTTCCTCAATAAAGAGGTGAAGGGGAAGCATATTAAGAAGGATTTCCAGAGAGGCTGTGGGGGCTGTCCTCATGGAACCCGTGATACCGATGCACGCCAGCCTTTGAAGCTTGCGTAGTTCATCTTGGGCTGTCTTAAGGCGAACCCTGGGCCACCAGACAAGAGCTCCATAGGAGACCACTGGCCTGATGATCCTAGTATAAATCCAGTTTACAGCGCTAGGGCGTAAACCCCAGGACTTGCTGACTGAACTCCTTAAACGCCAAAATAGAATTTTGGCCTTCTTGATGCTCAGATCAAGATGGGATTTCCAAGTAAGCTTGGCATCAAAAGTCACGCCAGGGTACTTGACCTCGGAGGACTTCTTCAAAACCAGTCCAAAGAAGGAAATATCGTTGAAGATGTCATTGGTCCTTTTCCGGGTAAACGGTATAAGGACAGTCTTGTTGGGATTGACGGTTAGGTTAACTTCCCTACACCATTCCTCAACATCATGCAGGACAGATTTCATCAGTGCAGCGATAGTTGCAGGGAACCTCCCTGTAACAATCGCTGCGATGTCATCCGCATAGCCAAAACAGTGACACCCCCTCTCCCCGATTCGACCCAGCAGCTCATCCACCACCAGGCACCAAAGAAGAGGGGAAAGAACCCCTCCCTGAGGACAGCCACGGTCGGTGGAGATCTGTAAGGATTCCCCGAGAAGAGACGCTGTCACCCTA
Organism: Phalangium opilio; assembly: GCA_019434445.1. Lineage (NCBI taxonomy): Eukaryota > Metazoa > Arthropoda > Arachnida > Opiliones > Phalangiidae > Phalangium > Phalangium opilio. The sequence continues at coordinate 197,338 of JAEQBA010004084.1, forward strand.
CGATACGGCAGCATGGATTTTATCCAACGACACAAAGTATCGTCAATACCAAACCGCTCCGCAGCGCGAAGGATGACTTCACTAGAGACCCTATCAAAGGCTCCCTCAATATCAAGGAAGATGGCCAAAGACATCTCCTTGAACTCGATGGCCCTGTCAAGGCAGTTCAAAATATCATGTAGCGCCGTCTCTGTAGATTTGCCTTTCTGATAGGCAAACTGAAAAGTGGACAGGGGTGTGTGGGAAAGAACACCATCCCGCAAATACCTGTCCACCAATTTCTCTAAAGTCTTTAGGAAGAAGGAGATAAGACAGATAGGTCTAAATGCCTTAGCCTCAAGATAGCTCGTCTTCCCAGGTTTGGGAATAAAGATAACTTTCGAGCGCTTCCAGACATCTGGAATATGCGCCAGAGCAATGCAGGCTGTAAATATCCTGCACAGATGAGGGCCAATGGCGTCTATGCCTTCCTGGAGGACTGCGGGAAAGACGCCATCTAGGCCAGGGGACTTAAAGGGCTGTAAACTCTACTTAAGTCTAGAGTATGTAATTATCTTATTGGCGATGCCCCAGTCCGCCCTGTGTGCTCTTCGAAAGTGCACGGGGGGAGCGTCAGTGCCTGTGAGGTCAAAAGCCTTGGAGTCCGGAAAGTGTACCTTAAGCATATTCTTAAGGGTATCAGTCCCTGACTTGGTAAACTCACCTTCTGCCACCTTGATGGTGCTGAGCTGGTGAGTGTTATCATGAGCCAGGATCTTCATGATCTTGGCAGTAGCGGGAGCATCAGAGATGCTAACGCAGAAGTCCCTCCAGGAGTTCCTCTCGGCCTCCCGGATGGCTTTATTATACTTATTGAGGGTCTTTCTATAAATAATCCAGTCCCCAGTCCTCTTAGCCCTATTAAAGAGTTTACGAGGGAGCTTGCGAAGCTTGCCAAGTTCCGTATTCCACCAAGGAACGAGCCTCGGCCGGCTGGCAGGCTTCGCCGGACAGTTGTGGTGGTAGGAATTGATAATGGCTTGTTGCATAAGATCAACTGCCAAATTAAATTCCAGCACCGAGGATAGCTTTGGAGCATTACCTCTGAGTAGGAGGCAAAGTTCCTCCCTTTAGCCGGACCAGACGGTCCGACGGGGGTTACGCAGTTCCGTCTTAACCGAAGTTGACTTGACCGCGACCGAGAAGCAGATGTGCCTATGGTCCGAGAGAGACGGTTCATTAGACACATGCCAATTAGAAACCGACAGACTGCTATTGTCTGTGGCCAGGGTGACATCACCACGTCTGTTGCAGTCACTACTGCCCCACGTGACATGGTGGGCATTGGCATCACAGCCCAAAATGAGCCTGTCCCCCTGCCTCTTACAGCGGTCGACAAGAACGACAACCTCCAGTGGTGGCGGGGAACCCGTGGCATCATGGGGAAAGTAGGCAGACGCCATGATAAGGCCAGTTGCCTCTCCAAAAGAGGAGGGCATTACCTTAATCACATCAGTATCCCTAGTGAGGTAGTTCGGAAGCGGAAGGATGTCAAGACCCTTCCTGGTCAGAACACACGCCCTGGGGTTGGGTGAGGTAAAGTCATAAGAGATATTACCTGTATTCTTTAAACCAAGGATTTTACCATTATGAATCCAAGGTTCCTGAATGAGGGCCACATCCAGGCCCTCTAAGGCAAACCTCCGGCATAGAACTACCGAGGCTGCTTTGAAGTGATGCAGGTTGATCTGGATCACCTTGATGCTCATATCTTAGGAAGAGAGGCGGCCCCGGCTACTGCTTGGCGGTAGCGCGGAGTCCCGATCCAGGACCGGTATCTCCTTCGCCTCCACCAGCAGCACCCTCGGCCCCCAACTCCATCCCAGTAACAGGAGCGTAAGTCCTCTCGGTATCAGAGTCCTTCAAAAAGTAGGACTCTGTCCCGAGGTCTATGTCTGAGCTATCTGGAAAGGATGGCTCTAAATTAATGTCAGCAATATTTGCTGCCAGCTCCCCACTCACGCTGGCTGCAGTATTGCCTTCTTCTTCAGAAGCCTCAGAGGCATTCTGGAGAGGGTCCGTTGGCGCATTCAGGACTTTAAATGTCCCGACATCTACACCAGTAAGACCCTCGAAGCCGGCCTCCATGGAGGAGCCATCAATTAGGAAGATCCAGCGTCTGGTGCTCTTCTCATCGAACGACTTCAGGCACCGCCAACAGTCAGTCAGAAACCTACCGTTGTAGGCCTTCAATCGCCGGAGAAGAGCCGCCGGACGGTCCTTGGTCCGGAAGGACACCTTGAACGGCTTCGGGAGTTCACTGGCCTTCATCACTGAAAGCCGTGTTCTCTCTATGGCACGCTCATTATGGTGTAGCACCTTCACGAGCCATTCGCTGGTCGCAACATCCCCACATGAATAGATCATAGCCCCAGCCATGATGTGGAAATTGAGAGTACGCGGCAGCGAGCTTCCCGAATAAAGCTCAGCGTCCAGTGCGTCAAGTATAGCGGCCTGGATAAGAACGGTTCACGGGTAGTTGAGCGGTTTTCAAAAGAGCGTTTTGGAATAAAGCGGTTTCCAAAACAGCGGTTTGGAAAACCGCGTGGAAGCAAAACCGCGGTTGCTGTTTCCTCCGAAACTGTGATTGACAGGGAGGGAAATCTCTATTATATTAAGTAGAGAAAGAACAAGAAGTAGAACAAAGAACAATATTACGCAAAAAGGAGTAATGTTATATCGGAACCAAATATAAAATATATTTTTTGGAAAAGGCATATTATTATCATAGGCGTGTATGTATGAAAAAGACGTACAAAATGCGAGGGAGGGAGCGAAAAGGCCAACGCTATACACGTAATCTTACACTGGCAAGCGAAAGTGGATTTGATAAAGCGATCGATAATTTTATTTCGGGTGACGAAACTCTATTAGAGACTAGTTAAATATTTATCCGCAGTTTCATCCAGGGTTTAAAGTTAGGAGCTAATATGTATGTACTATGGTAAAGGTCAAATGTTATCAATTTGAAATCCTTTTTGAAATAGGAATAGGTGTTTTCTGTGTTGAGCAATCGTTTTATTTGACCGCTTATTTTAAATTATAAAACATTTGGAGTAACAAAGTGTGGTTATTCCAATTCAAACAAATTTAATTTCTTTAACAAGACTTTAATGGAGTTTAAAACTCAAATTAGGGTTAAGATTTGGTAATTTCATTCGACATTTAATTGGTCGAAATTACTTATAGTATTTGTGCTTTATAAAAAATATAAGAGAAAAACAAACAAAAAGAACCTAAAAATTAACTGAAATAATGGTAAAATACAATAGTTTTACAGTATGGAAAACCTGGTCGTATTCCCCTCGTGGCCGACGATTCTTTGATCATTTAAGGGGCCAACGGCGACCACAGCTTTTTGCCTGAATAGTAAAAATACCCTGCATACGGGTACGTCCCGCTTTCTCTTAATTTTATGTACCTGTTTAAAGAACAAAATATATAGATATGAGAATCAGAGAATTGAAATTATATATCTACGGAAAGCACTTACTTTGCCATAGGGCTCTAACCATCTTTTAACTTCTACATTTCCGATGTTATAGTCAAAAATTTTAATAATTATGACTGCTGAGTACTTAAAGGCCGGTGCCGTTGCCGCCGACCTCTCGATAGTGCTTGCCGAACTGGTAGAAAAGTTCATATTGATAAGATGAAAGAGACCCCGGTTGTGAACTGAAGCAATAAGGGATTGCAGTTTACTTATATACCCACCAAAGTAGTTTTTTAACCTGATGAAGTGGTTTTTTAATCCACTGAAATCGGTTTTTTTCTCCTGTAAGCTGCTAAACACCAAATATGGTGCAATGAGGATTCGAAACTAAGAGCCCTCGCCTTGAATATTTTAATCTCGACAGTGGCGTATCTAGGGGTGGGTGGGAGCTGAATTTTGCTCGCCAGATCACTGAAAATTGAATTTTTTAGTTAGGCATATTTCCAAACCAAAGTATTCAATATGCGTAAATCTCCTAACTTTAAAAGTTTTTTTAAGTGAGAAAAATGGAAAGAATTAGTTAACAAGGCGGTGGTGAAGTTCAATATAGAAATTCGTGAGGATTTAGGCATAGCTATGGATCGTCTATGGCAGGAGAGAAGTCAATGTTTAGTCTTAACCGTCGTGGAAGATGGGGATGCAAAATTTGGAAAGGAAAAAAAAGTCACTATTTTAGCCGGGAGTGTGGCGCACTCCTGTAAGCCAAGCTTCTGGGCGGCAAAGTTTGAGGGAATACGACACATGTCGGTGATCCTATCCTATAGGTGCCGACTGCCCCGTGTCCACCGGAGTTGAACCCTTCCGTGACCTCCCAAATAAACCTCATTTCAGTTGGCTTGAACCCCTGCCACAAAGATTCAATCTTCGTTATGGGTCAGTATCGACAGTGCGTCTTTGGCCGTTGCAATGATCAGTACCCAAATGAAGTTGAACATATTTTTCAAGGATCTTGGCGTCATATTCGACTCAAAACTAAGATTCAAATACCACAGGACATATATAATACAAAAATGCAAAAGAACGCTTGGATGCATCCTAAAATTAACCAAACCCTTGAACTCAGCGACCGCATTCAATAGACTTTACGTCTCCCTAGTTAAGCCATGCCTTTTATATGGGGCAACAACTCTCAATGACAACGTAAGAACGAACATTGCTTCGCTTGAAAAAGTCCAGAAGAAATTTATAGAATATTACCATACTCACTTCATAAAGGACGCTTCATATAACTATGAATATATACTAAAACACCTTAACATGGACTCAATCCAAGATACACTCATAAAACTAGACTTAATCTTCCTACAAAAAAATTTAACATATAAACTAAATAGTCCCTCTATCTTAGCTAGTATAAACTTGCACGCTATACCACGCAAAACAAGAGATACTGCATTATTCCGGAACCAATTGCATGACATGTCACCAATCTCAAGAATGGGCCACAACTATAATTATCATGGTAAAGACCTAGACATTTTCAGATCTAATCAACTGCGATGCAAAAATTTCTCAATACATCGAATGAAATAAGAAATATTGAATTGTCTATTCACTAGTTTTATTCCATATTTTAACTTAACTTAATTTTAAATTTAATCTAACAAATGTGTTATAACTTGTTGGAACTGATGTACTGTTTTATAACACAATAAACCCCCCTTATTATTATTATTATTATATAGTTTTTACTCAAATTTGATTTAGTCAAACGAACCTGACGTGTGTATGTAACTACGGTGTAGTGGTTATCTAGGGTTCATACAAACCAGGAAAACTCAAGAAAATAAATAGTTTAAAAAAAAAACTCAGGGAAATTTGTGAGTTTGCACTGAAGAGGGTTGCTTTAACTATAAAAAAACCACTCCGTTCTTATTACTCCATGGGGGAAAAAAACGTTTTTAAACTCGGGGATATAAGGGCTGCGTTCAGTAACCGTCATCAAAAACAATTCAAGTAAGATTTAGTCAAACGATGCACACTTGTATATGTATCTGCTGTGTAGTGGTTATCTCACGCCCTTCCCACCCGTAAGAACTCGGGTTCGAGACCACGTGGCTGCGGAGAAATTCTTTTACGCTTGTTAGTATAAATTCACAACTAAATTAGCTCAAAGAGGTTCCAACATCGTGTATCATGGCTCTGTTGGTAGAGTCATTGAATGCCAATCTTCGAAGATGGTCGGTGCCCGAAGTGGTCAGTGCCCGGTGAAGTCGTGTCTAATGAAGTTCGTGCTCAGATACCGGTCTTTTTTATTGTTAGTTTTTAATTGAAATAAGATTTAGTCAAACGATGCCCACTTCTATATGTGTTTTCTCTGCAGTGGTTTTCTTATTCGCTTCGCACCTGGGAGACCACGGGTTTGAGACCACGTGTATGGAACGCCAATCGTGTCACATGCAACACAAATCAACGCGTTAAAATTTAAAATCAACGCGACAAAAAATTTTTGTCGCGTTAAAATTTATAACCAACCAAATCCACGGACATTTTTGATAAAAATATTTTAACGAATCATATTACGGAAATCAGGAGGGAGTGGCAAAGGCGTGACTTTAAATTTTAACGCGACAAAATAATTTTAACGCGTTGAAAATATTTTAACGCGATGAAATCGTCTCGTCGCGTTGATTTTCATTTTAACGCGACAAAATCGTGTCGTTCATTTTCGATGGTTTTCTATTGGCTCAACCTTTGTCCAATAACCAGAAACATTTGCCCAAAGGGAGTTGTTTAATGATCTTCACTAACATAATTGGTCCATTACCAGTTTCACGACATCAAATCTAGTATATCATTGGTCTAAATTATCGTCGCGTCAAAATCATCTTGCATGTGACACGATTGGCGAGTTTGTCGCGTTAAAAATGAAATTCAACGCGACAAAAATCCGAAATCATCGCGTCAAAATATTTTTAACGCGTCAAAATCATCTTGCATGTGACACGATTGGCGAGTTTGTCGCGTTAAAAATGAAATTCAACGCGACAAAAAACCCGAAATCAACGCGACAAAAATCCGAAATCATCGCGTCAAAATATTTTCAACGCGTCAAAATCATCTTGCATGTGACACGATTGGCGAGTTTGTCGCGTTAAAAATGAAATTCAACGCGACAAAAATCCGAAATCATCGCGTCAAAATATTTTCAACGCGTCAAAATCATCTTGCATGTGACACGATTGGCGAGTTTGTCGCGTTAAAAATGAAATTCAACGCGACAAAAATCCGAAATCAACGCGACAAAAATCCGAAATCATCGCGTCAAAATCATCTTGCATGTGACACGATTGGCGAGTTTGTCGCGTTAAAAATGAAATTCAACGCGACAAAAATCCGAAATCATCGCGTCAAAATATTTTCAACGCGTCAAAATCATCTTGCATGTGACACGATTGGCGAGTTTGTCGCGTTAAAAATGAAATTCAACGCGACAAAAATCCGAAATCATCGCGTCAAAATATTTTCAACGCGTCAAAATCATCTTGCATGTGACACGATTGGCGAGTTTGTCGCGTTAAAAATGAAATTCAACGCGACAAAAATCCGAAATCATCGCGTCAAAATCATGTAGCATGTGACACGATTGGCGAGTTTGTCGCGTTAAAAATGAAATTCAACGCGACAAAAAACCCGAAATCAACGCGACAAAAATCCGAAATCATCGCGTCAAAATATTTTCAACGCGTCAAAATCATCTTGCATGTGACACGATTGGCGAGTTTGTCGCGTTAAAAATGAAAATCAACGCGACAAAAATCCGAAATCATCGCGTCAAAATATTTTTAACGCGTCAAAATCATGTAGCATGTGACACGATTGGCGAGTTTGTCGCGTTAAAAATGAAATTCAACGCGACAAAAAACCCGAAATCAACGCGACAAAAATCCGAAATCATCGCGTCAAAATATTTTCAACGCGTCAAAATCATCTTGCATGTGACACGATTGGCGAGTTTGTCGCGTTAAAAATGAAAATCAACGCGACAAAATCATGTAGCATGTGAGACGATTGGCGAGTTAACGCGTTGAAATTCATGTCGTTCGGAGCTGAACACCGGTAATTCACCGATCCCTATTTTATAAGCAACCACGGGCTACGGTTCTTAATTCAGAGCGTTTCCGAACACACTTCTTTTTAAATCCAAGAAAAAAAATCCCAGCAACCAACCGAAGATTGCACAGTGCATAATCATAGGTTCCGTTGTAACTTTATGGTTTTCTATTACTGAAGAAGAGCCCTTTAAAGTATGTAGGCATTGAAAACTACGCCTGGTGTTGCTTTTAGCCAACCAGGCATCGCAAATCGTTTGGAATAGCGATATTAACATGGCGGATTTCAGGAGGCGTATTGCCAAACAAATTCTATTATGAGACCTCAGAAACGTTAATTACTTTATTCAATCACTGAAAATGAGGTAAATTTGGCTGTAAGAATCGCCGAATTAAAAATTATTATTTTAACAATTATAATTGAACGTTAACATTCGTGTGAGTTCAGCTCTATAATCTAAGCCTTGGTGTCAACTGCACTATAGAAGCCCGTTCAATCAATAAATGAGACCTTTGGATTATCGGCGGGAAGTTCGAATGATGGCAAAAGTAACATTTAAGTTCTATGGGAGGAGGTAGCTTTTTGGCCATATCCTCTGTCCTATTGATCCAATTGACCTGAAATTTTAATAAGACGTGTGGTTCGATGTGTTTTATTAATTTAAAAATGATTCAAGATTTCAGAGTAGTGGGCAGATTTTATTTTTTTAAGCATGACACTAAAAATCTTATAATTAAACAAAATTATAGTACCTAAAGCCTAAAACACGCCTATTTTGGAAAGGTTCAGAAGAGCCCTTGTGTTTCTACCAAGTAAAAATCAATTTTAGTTCTAAATTGTATTTATTGAAAAGATTACATATTTTAGAATAAACATGATTAGAAGCTAACTGAAAAACGTTGGGGAAAATTTCATAATACCTGTTGATGTTGGTAAAAAACAAGGATATATAGTTTTAAATTATACTCAGTTGTCAAGGAGGGCCAAGAAGAAAAAAGTTCCCTCACAGCTGTCCTCTGACATTCTGAAGCTTCTTGTGTGGTAGACTTTATATTTTAAATTTTAATGCATTAATTTTTATCAGGAATTTCAATTACATCATCACATCATAGCATCTTGAATAATAACCCAAACCAGGCTAAAAATCACTTTTAGTCACTATTATACAATCATTATTTTAAGCTTGAAAATACATTGAAGTCCCTTTCGCCATTGCCGATTCAATCTATGGCGCCACATTCTTTGGGGCAACAGGATTTCATGGGCTCCATGTCTTAATTGGTGCCAAGATGTAAGGCCTTGTCTCGATTGAAATCTTAGAAAATTGGTTCCAAAGGTCTAGGTTTCTTAAATCTAATATTCTCTAAAAGTAGAAATGTTTTGGAAAAGTAGGATGAGATTGGGTATTTTGTATCTTAGAAACCGGTTGTAAGTATTGAATTTACGATTTTGACATAGGAAATTAATTTTTATTTAAAAACTATTCATTCTATAAGCTTAGATCCTTTTCATTATAATAAAATAGATTGAAACACACCTCTCATTCAAATTTCAGGACATTTGGACCAGTAGATCCGAAGAAATATTCAGTCATCATTTTGACTTTTGGAAAATAGTTTTTATATCAAAAAAAAAATAAAATCTGCCCACTACTCTGAAATCTTGAATCCTTTTTAAATTAATAAAACACATCGAACCACACGTCTTATTAAAATTTCAGGTCAATTGGATCAATAGGACAGAGGATATGGCCAAAAAGCTACCTCCTCCCATAGAACTTAAATGTTACTTTTGCCATCATTCGAACTTCCCGCCGATAATCCAAAGGTCTCATTTATTGGCCGATTGAACGGGCTTCTATAGTGCAGTTGACACCAAGGCTTAGATTATAGAGCTGAACTCACACGAATGTTAACGTTCAATTATAATTGTTAAAATAATAATTTTTAATTCGGCGATTCTTACAACCAAATTTACCTCATTTTCAGTGATTGAATAAAGTAATTAACGTTTCTGAGGTCTCATAATAGAATTTGTTTGGCAATACGCCTCCTGAAATCCGCCATGTTAATATCGCTATTCCAAACGATTTGCGATGCCTGGTTGGCTAAAAGCAACACCAGGCGTAGTTTTCAATGCCTACATACTTTAAAGGGCTCTTCTTCAGTAATAGAAAACCATAAAGTTACAACTGAACCTATGATTATGCACTGTGCAATCTTCGGTTGGTTGCTGGGATTTTTTTTTCTTGGATTTAAAAAGAAGTGTGTTCGGAAACGCTCTGAATTAAGAACCGTAGCCCGTGGTTGCTTATAAAATAGGGATCGGTGAATTACCGGTGTTCAGCTCCGAACGACATGAATTTCAACGCGTTAACTCGCCAATCGTCTCACATGCTACATGATTTTGTCGCGTTGATTTTCATTTTTAACGCGACAAACTCGCCAATCGTGTCACATGCAAGATGATTTTGACGCGTTGAAAATATTTTGACGCGATGATTTCGGATTTTTGTCGCGTTGATTTCGGGTTTTTTGTCGCGTTGAATTTCATTTTTAACGCGACAAACTCGCCAATCGTGTCACATGCTACATGATTTTGACGCGTTAAAAATATTTTGACGCGATGATTTCGGATTTTTGTCGCGTTGATTTTCATTTTTAACGCGACAAACTCGCCAATCGTGTCACATGCAAGATGATTTTGACGCGTTGAAAATATTTTGTCGCGATGATTTCGGATTTTTGTCGCGTTGATTTCGGGTTTTTTGTCGCGTTGAATTTCATTTTTAACGCGACAAACTCGCCAATCGTGTCACATGCTACATGATTTTGACGCGATGATTTCGGATTTTTGTCGCGTTGAATTTCATTTTTAACGCGACAAACTCGCCAATCGTGTCACATGCAAGATGATTTTGACGCGTTGAAAATATTTTGACGCGATGATTTCGGATTTTTGTCGCGTTGAATTTCATTTTTAACGCGACAAACTCGCCAATCGTGTCACATGCAAGATGATTTTGACGCGTTGAAAATATTTTGACGCGATGATTTCGGATTTTTGTCGCGTTGAATTTCATTTTTAACGCGACAAACTCGCCAATCGTGTCACATGCAAGATGATTTTGACGCGATGATTTCGGATTTTTGTCGCGTTGATTTCGGATTTTTGTCGCGTTGAATTTCATTTTTAACGCGACAAACTCGCCAATCGTGTCACATGCAAGATGATTTTGACGCGTTGAAAATATTTTGACGCGATGATTTCGGATTTTTGTCGCGTTGAATTTCATTTTTAACGCGACAAACTCGCCAATCGTGTCACATGCAAGATGATTTTGACGCGTTGAAAATATTTTGACGCGATGATTTCGGATTTTTGTCGCGTTGATTTCGGGTTTTTGTCGCGTTGAATTTCATTTTTAACGCGACAAACTCGCCAATCGTGTCACATGCAAGATGATTTTGACGCGTTAAAAATATTTTGACGCGATGATTTCGGATTTTTGTCGCGTTGAATTTCATTTTTAACGCGACAAACTCGCCAATCGTGTCACATGCAAGATGATTTTGACGCGTTAAAAATATTTTGACGCGATGATTTCGGATTTTTGTCGCGTTGAATTTCATTTTTAACGCGACAAACTCGCCAATCGTGTCACATGCAAGATGATTTTGACGCGTTGAAAATATTTTGACGCGATGATTTCGGATTTTTGTCGCGTTGATTTCGGGTTTTTTGTCGCGTTGAATTTAATTTTTAACGCGACAAACTCGCCAATCGTGTCACATGCAAGATGATTTTGACGCGTTAAAAATATTTTGACGCGATGATTTCGGATTTTTGTCGCGTTGAATTTCATTTTTAACGCGACAAACTCGCCAATCGTGTCACATGCAAGATGATTTTGACGCGTTGAAAATATTTTGACGCGATGATTTCGGATTTTTGTCGCGTTGAATTTCATTTTTAACGCGACAAACTCGCCAATCGTGTCACATGCAAGATGATTTTGACGCGATGATTTCGGATTTTTGTCGCGTTGAATTTCATTTTTAACGCGACAAACTCGCCAATCGTGTCACATGCAAGATGATTTTGACGCGTTAAAAATATTTTGACGCGATGATTTCGGATTTTTGTCGCGTTGAATTTCATTTTTAACGCGACAAACTCGCCAATCGTGTCACATGCAAGATGATTTTGACGCGTTGAAAATATTTTGACGCGATGATTTCGGATTTTTGTCGCGTTGAATTTCATTTTTAACGCGACAAACTCGCCAATCGTGTCACATGCAAGATGATTTTGACGCGTTGAAAATATTTTGACGCGATGATTTCGGATTTTTGTCGCGTTGAATTTCATTTTTAACGCGACAAACTCGCCAATCGTGTCACATGCAAGATGATTTTGACGCGTTGAAAATATTTTGACGCGATGATTTCGGATTTTTGTCGCGTTGAATTTCATTTTTAACGCGACAAACTCGCCAATCGTGTCACATGCAAGATGATTTTGACGCTTTGAAAATATTTTGACGCGATGATTTCGGATTTTTGTCGCGTTGAATTTCATTTTTAACGCGACAAACTCGCCAATCGTGTCACATGCAAGATGATTTTGACGCGTTGAAAATATTTTGACGCGATGATTTCGGATTTTTGTCGCGTTGAATTTCATTTTTAACGCGACAAACTCGCCAATCGTGTCACATGCAAGATGATTTTGACGCGTTGAAAATATTTTGACGCGATGATTTCGGATTTTTGTCGCGTTGAATTTCATTTTTAACGCGACAAACTCGCCAATCGTGTCACATGCAAGATGATTTTGACGCGTTGAAAATATTTTGACGCGATGATTTCGGATTTTTGTCGCGTTGAATTTCATTTTTAACGCGACAAACTCGCCAATCGTGTCACATGCAAGATGATTTTGACGCGTTGAAAATATTTTGACGCGATGATTTCGGATTTTTGTCGCGTTGAATTTCATTTTTAACGCGACAAACTCGCCAATCGTGTCACATGCAAGATGATTTTGACGCGATGATTTCGGATTTTTGTCGCGTTGAATTTCATTTTTAACGCGACAAACTCGCCAATCGTGTCACATGCAAGATGATTTTGACGCGTTAAAAATATTTTGACGCGATGATTTCGGATTTTTGTCGCGTTGAATTTCATTTTTAACGCGACAAACTCGCCAATCGTGTCACATGCAAGATGATTTTGACGCGTTGAAAATATTTTGACGCGACGATAATTTAGACCAATGATATACTAGATTTGATGTCGTGAAACTGGTAATGGACCAATTATGTTAGTGAAGATCATTAAACAACTCCCTTTGGGCAAATGTTTCTGGTTATTGGACAAAGGTTGAACCAATAGAAAACCATCGAAAATGAACGACACGATTTTGTCGCGTTAAAATGAAAATCAACGCGACGAGACGATTTCATCGCGTTAAAATATTTTCAACGCGTTAAAATTATTTTTTCGCGTTAAAATTTAAAGTCACGCCTTTGCCACTCCCTCCTGATTTCCGTAATATGATTCGTTAAAATATTTTTATCAAAAATATCCGTGGATTTGGTTGGTTATAAATTTTAACGCGACAAAAAATTTTTGTCGCGTTGATTTTAAATTTTAACGCGTTGATTTGTGTTGCATGTGAAACGATTGGCGTTCCATACACGTGGGTGTGGAAAATTTCTTTCACGCTCGTTAGTTTAAATTCCCATCTAAATTAGCTCAAATAGTGGTTTGAAGTTAGGATCTACAATGTTTGTACTACGGGAAAGGCGTAACTGAAATGCAGGTAGATTATTAGGAATAGGTGATTTCTGTTTTGAGTAATCGCTTCATTTGAAATATTATTTCAAGTTTAAAACATCCCTTGGAGTAACAAAATGTGGACATTCAAACGCAACTTATCTAAATTCATAAATTAGACTTTTTGAAAAGAAAATTAAACAACTTTATCATAACCATTATTTTTAAATTACGGGCTTCCTGGATGTACTGTTCTTGGTCAATGCTCTTATTGAATATTGCAAGGAACTAGGAGGGCTCTTTATTAATAAGTTGCTATCAAGTTCGTCCATCGAGTTTCATACTCAAGTAAGGGATGAAATTTGGTAATTATATTTATTTGGTGGAAATTATTTTTGGGACTCTTGTGTTTAAAAGATAGATCAGAAACTTTAATAATTTAAACAAAAATCTCATTTTATTTAAATCGATGAAATTCACCAACTTATACATTCTTAAATGGGTTAAATTAACAAAAAATATTTAAACTTAAAAGAGTTAAATTAACCAAAAAATATTCATACTTAAAAGGGTTAAATTAACAAAAAAATATTCAAACTTAAAAGGGTTAAATTAACTAAACACTTAAAACCATAAAATTCTCAAAAAATATTCAAAGTTAAAACAATAAAATTCTCAAAAATATTCAAACGTAAAGCCATAAAATTCTCAAAATATATAAATTTCTAACGATAAGATTCTATAAAACTAATCACACAAGGGAAAATGTGGTTGTTTTACCTTCGAAGCCTAACATTCTTTGTTTAGTTAACTGGTAAACAGCAGTCAAAGCTTTGTCCCTGGATGCGAGAAAAATCCAGCGCCTTGGCATATTTAATGTCCTTTTATTTTTAGAACCTTTTTAAAGAAATAAAAAACTTTAAGAAAAAGAGGATTGAAATTATAAATCTACGGCAACCACGCCCAGACAGATTGTGGAAAGTTTTATAAACTAAGTATTCACTTACCGGCCCGAAGGGCTTGAACCATTCTTTTATCTGGTGGTTCAAGATTGTGTAATTGAAATTTTTAACAATAACAGCCGCGGCGTATTTTTTCACCGGTGAATCCGTCCGTCCTAAGCCAGCCACCGCCCTTTCCTCGGTTCCGCCGTCGACCTCGCAGTTGACATAGCTCCGCCACGGGGTGCAGTTGACATAGCTCCGCCACGGGGTGCAGTTGACATAGCTCCGCCACGGGGTGTAGTTGACATAGCTCCGCCACGGGGTGCAGTTGACCTCGCCCGGCCTCTGGGTGAATTTGACCTCGCTCGGCCTTTGGGTGCCGTCGACCTCGCCCCGCCTCTGGGTTCTTCATATCTCACTTTCTTTTTCAAATTTTCCCTGCATCTCAGATTATACTTTGGCACCTTCGAAAATATTAGAATGATTAGTTTTATACAGTTTGTTAGTTTTTGTGTGGGGCCTGTAAGCGTAAAATGGAACATAGGTTCAAACTTATAACAAGAATGCGTAGCATTAATTAGATACCTTGAATACCCATTTTGTGTTATGCTTAATGTCCCCAATTGCAATATGTCATTAAACCTCCTTTTAACTTACCGCGTTTGTTGGCTCAACGTCCTCTTCGGAAGTACTGAGGTGCAGATTGAAATCTTCAGAACTTGACGAAAAATTCATTTTGCATGTTGGAAACGAGAGAAGTGAAAAAACTAGGGATTGCAGCTTATTTAAACCCCCGTCGAAATAGTTTTTAACCCCCGAATTAGTTTTTTATTCTACCGAAGTCGGTATTTTTTACTCGTGCGGGGGAAAATCACTACCCCCTCAAAAAACATAAATAATCATCAAAAATAATTGGTGTTTTTAATCATGTCTTCAAAAATGAAAATTTGAATATCTGTTACTTCAGGCAGATAATTTTCTACACTTATCTTTTACACTTTCCCGTCTTTGTCTACAATGGCAGTTTTTATAAATATCTGTCACTTCAGTATTCATATTAAAACAAAACGATAAGAGTTTTTCCAGTTGTCTGAAGCGCGGATATTATTTTTTTTCTATTGAATTTTAAAGACAATCCGTATTTTACTACTCTTTAGAATTTAATTCAATCACCTGATTTTACTGCTAATGGATTAGTTTCCTATAAATTAATTGAAATAAAAAATTACTTATCTCAGATTTTTCAAGAGCAATTCCATTTTCCTGAAACATTTTATCATCAAATTTTTTCTTTTCAATGGAGAACGTACTTTAATTTTCAAGTAATACTCTTACACACTGGCTTCTACACACCACCGGTTATTACTGGGAAGAAAACTTGTAAAATCCACACAGAAGGGTTTTTTCAGGTTTTTCACCCATTGCCACAGAAATGGGCGGATATAACTTGGTACCTATTGCCGCCTTTCAACTTAATATTTTTGGTTGTCTGACTATAAAAGAGACGATGAACGTTGAATCTCTAAAGGGACCGGAAAACGTACGTCTTCCTGTACAAACCGAGAACAGCATAGCATCGGGGGAAGGGATGGGGGCTGTGAATTTGAAAACACTCAAGGCGATTTGGTCTTTAAGTACAGTCATTTTAGCCCAAAAATAAAGGGAACCGTGAACAAATTGAAACAAAGCTGAAAATTTCAGACCTTATAGATTTTTCTGCGCTCTTTAATGTGGTGTGGTCTTCCACTCTCTCTCCCATTGGTGGAATTTCCGCCAAATTGTAAATGGCGGAAAAAAACGGGAAAACGTTTAATAATTCTGGTTCTAATTACCCGTATAACACGTAATAAGACTTCTATTGTCTTTGCTTCAAACACATAATTCACCTTTTAAGATATTTTGCCCTTACAGCTAACCAAAAGTTCACAATCTGACTCTGAAGATTAGCCTCATACAAAAAATCGGAATTTAAAGCTTTTTATGGTTTCTATTCTCAGAATACATTTCCAAAATCGAGAAGTTTAGTAACTCTGGTTCTACTAACCCGATTAACAGGTTATTAGGCTTCAATTGTAGATTATCTTCAAACACATAATTCATCCCACAAGATATGTTGTCCTACAACCAACCGGAAGTTCACCATACAGCCCGGAAAGTAGGACAGATCTAATTTTTGAGTATTTCGATTCTTCATAAGCATTGTAACCGTCCACACCAAGCACCTCCTTGCCGGGAGAAAAACCCGCGTCGTCTGCTTAACTCATTTTCTATTTTTTTATACTAATTTTTTGTATAATGTCAAATAGTCCCGAAGTGGCGCCTTAAGCGCCACTGCAGTTCAAACTATTAAAAAAACATCTTGTCGCGGGAATAAAAACCCCCGCCTACAATCTAGCAGTCTAGTCAGTGTTCGCGTTAAGACCAGTTTATTGTTTTCTTTAAACGCTCAATAAAAGTTGTTTTGTATTCAACTCTGAGTCCATCCTTACTTCGCCATGGATCATTTGGTAAATATAAGTTAGTCATGGACAATAAGTCCTTTAAACGGGAAACCTGTGAACTTTTGGTTTTCTAGTTTTTAATTAATTATCTTTGTGAGCCGTGAAATTAGGCCCCCTTTCCTAATTTTAAATTTTACGGTTACAGCATATTGAAAAAAAATTTAAACGACCTTGGCCATACCCATTTTTAAAATTTTTTTTTATAAATCAAACGTGCTATAAAGGAAAATATATCCCGTTTACCAGTCCTTTTAGAGATCCAGCGTTCCTCTTAGTTTTACTGTTTGACCATGGAGCCTGTATCTTAAACGGAGAGACTAAGTCGTAGCTTCCATAGTATAAAAATCCCTCTCTCACCCTCAGTCCTTTTCAAAGTAGGGGTGGAAAGGGAGAGTAGGGTGAATTTCGGCAGTGAAGGTCGAATCTGAACACGTGATCCAATTTCTGTTTCCGGTAAAAATGGCGCCAAAATCTATTTCTGAAATCTAGGTTAGAAATCAAAGAACTTAAAAAAACTAAATATGTGTACATAACTGATTTATTTAAAATGTCAATTTAAGAATATATAACCTGTTCTCTTAGTTTCACGATGGTTAAAAAACAATGCGAGTATTCTTTGGAATAGAGAAAATTATTTTAAACCAAGGCCTAATAGTGCTCATGTAAGGTATTTTCCATTCCCGAGACCAAAAACTGATTTTGAGAGACGTTTGAAATGGATTTCTGCTTGCGGACGTTTTGATAATCGGATTACAATTGAAAAAATTAAGAAATCAACATATTATATATGCTCTAATTATTTTGTGGGAGGTCATGGACCAGCAGAGAGTAATCCTGATACTATACAGTTTGAAGATACTCAAGAAACGCTTCGGTTAATGGTAAGTTTAAAAACTGAGTTTTACATATTGAGTCGCTATTTAATTATGGTGTCCAATTATTATAGCATCAAAATGAAAATAACTCTATAAGTCTTAACACCCAACATCGTCAAGATAAAGTACCCGTAATAGAAAAACCAGAGGATTCTCAGTACACAATATTAGAAGAAATCCCTGATGCCAAGGATACCCCAAAAATATTGACTTCGGTGTGTAAATTGTACATATTTTTGTAAATTTTAATTAAATTATGTTCATCATTTCAATATTAAGAGTGAAAATTCAATAAAATCATTGGATAACTCAACAACAAATCTCATACCGGTGCCTCAAAAAGCAAAGCTTCTCACACATTTTGAACCTTGTCATGTAAATGATACCCAGATGAATGTTATGGAAGAAGACTCAAAATTCTCTCAAGAAAACCAGTCAGATAAAACCAGTAAAACTATTATATATAGCCTTCTATCAAAAACAGTGACACCACCATCATTGGCGGTGAACCTTGCACCCTATGGAAATGAAACTAATCAAGCCGAAGTAAACATTAATAATGGTATCATGTACACTGAGCATTTAAGACAAACTTTCGGAGGGAATCCAATATGTAGTGGATGGGTAGCTTCATCCAGTTCAAATGATGATAGTGTGGTATTTGTAAAACTGGATCCAGGAAATCGCTACGCTATTAAGACTTTTACAATAAAAAACCAACATAAAAGAGGAACTCTCAAAATCCACGGAAAAGACGTCTCTAATATTCCATTCATAAGGGACTCGCTACACGA
This sequence comes from Phalangium opilio, assembly GCA_019434445.1. NCBI lineage: Eukaryota > Metazoa > Arthropoda > Arachnida > Opiliones > Phalangiidae > Phalangium > Phalangium opilio. The sequence goes on from JAEQBA010004084.1 coordinate 215,820, forward strand.
TATCCAGAGCGTGGTTTCATTACGTATCTTGATAGAAGTAATAGATTCGTTTGATTTGTGTAGCGGAATTTTCGACAACAAAATAGTAAATCTTTTTGATAGCAAGGTAAAGATGAAAGGGGTAAAAAATGTTTTTACTTATGCTATTCACGCGAATGACTGCCAAATTGTATTACAAAATGTGTTACAAAATAATGGAAAGAGTCTAGATACGCGTGAATTATGTCAAAACTGTCTGAAATACAGGAGGTCATTAAAAAGTGCATGGATCGCTGCAATAAAAAAAATGGTGAAAATAGAAATAGCTACTTGCCAAGAGCCCAACTAGAAAAAAAGATGAAGCAACAAGCAATTGCAAATTCACAAATGAGGAGGAAGATGAAAATTATAAAAACAAGAATGGAAAGTCACCTTAAAAAATTTGGAGAGAAATTGGAACCTGAAGACACCCAATTTTTTACAAATATACTGGACCAACAGAAGAAAATGCTCCCAAAGAATTCTTTTCAACGCTTATTCATTGAGCAACAATTATCCGCCCTCAAAGCCAAAAACAAGCGCATGCGCAGATGGCGTCCCAAAATATTACAATGGTGCATCCATTTCTATAGCAAGTCTACAGCATCCTACAAACTTATTGCGTCTTGTGGTGTCTTACAACTACCATCCAAGAGGACCTTGTACAACCACTCTAGCCATATAGGACTGACGCCTGCTTTCAACAATTTCTCCTTTGAAAAGGCCAAAGACAAGCTCTATCAGTCGTGCCCCGAAGAACACCAGAGATATGTTAGTTTAATTTTGGACGAAATGAAAATTAAGGAAGACATAATTTACAAGGCAAATACGGGGGAATTGGTTGGTTTCACTAACCTCGATGATGTGGGAAATGAAATTCTAAGATTGAGGCAAGTTGGTGATGATGAAATGCCGGAAGTGGCAACTCATGTGTTACAATTAATGATAAGAAGCGTAACTGGTAATTTCAAATTGCCATTAGCATATTTTCCATGCAAGAATGTAGACAGTGATAACCTTACTACCATAGTATCAGTCGTCTGGAATATTATGGTATAAAAGTGGTAGCTGTGATTGCTGATGGAGCTAGTACGAACAGAAAAGCATTTAGAAATTTTGTTAAGGATGGATTTAAGTGGAAAAATATTTTTGCGAGTGATGAAGAGAGATTCGTTTTCTTTATTTGTGATCCCCCTCACTTGATAAAAACTACGAGGAACGCGTCCGCTAATAGCAATTTCCATACCAAAACCAAACGACTTTTTAGAAATGGGCAAGAAATATTGTGGACACACGTTAGAAAACTCTTTGAAATGGATTTGCAACGACCCCTTAGACTGGTCCCAAAATTAACGAGGGATCATCTTTTCTTGGATTCCTACTCGAGAATGCGCGTGAGATTGGCAGCTCAAATTCTAAGCGCAACCGTTGCTAATGCCCTGGAGATTGAGCTAGGGGAAGGTGTCCGTGAAACTGTTCAGTTCATTAGAATCATGAATCAATTCTTTGACCTTATGAATACAAAAAACTTGGACGAGGGAAAGTTTAAGCGCAGTCCTAATTTGCATCCATTTAAGATGCAAAGTGATCCAAGATTAGAAGTAAGTAAATATTTTGAATATATATGGACTTGTGGCTTATGCGATTGATTGACTTTTACAGTGGTTGGAACAAATATTTATAAAGTACTTTGAGGATTGGCAAAATGAAGTATTAACGACGGCAGCTAATTTAAAGGCAGCAGAACGTCTGAGGATTGGCAAAATGAAGTATTAACGACGGCAGCTAATTTAAAGGCAGCAGAACGTCTAAGAATGACTCTAAGTCGAGAAACTGTGGAAGGGTTAATTATGACTGGTTTGTATAAAAATATTTAAAGCAACGGACTCTAATCGTTGTTTTTCATGTCGTACCTTTCTTTTCTTAGCTCGATCTGTTCCAGGAGTTGTTAGGTTCTTATTATCGAAAGGCGCCTCCTTTGTTTTAACATTCCACTTAAATCAAGACTGCCTAGAGCAAGAATTCGGGAAGCAAAGAGCGTCCTGCGGAGGAAATACAAACCCTGATGTGCTACATTTTGGGCAGAATGTTGATAGATTTATTTGTTTGGAGAAAGAAATTTCGGCCCTTTTGAGGGAAATACTTCAATAATTCCAGAAAATAATTAGTTTCAATTAAGATCCTTTATATATATTTAATATCACAGCGCTGTTTCAATAAAGTATCAACAAGAGAAATCACAACTTGTTTTTATCCGATTCTTTACAAACATAAAAATGAGGTATTGCTCCTTATTTCCTATCACAGAAATGTGTTTTTATCGGACTTTTTACAAACATAAAAATGAGGTATTGCTCCTTATTTAATATCACAGAAATGTGGTTTTATCCGACTCTTTACAAATATAAAAATGATGTAATAAATTGGTCACATTTGGGGTGTTATTAATTTTACCTGAAAAACATGGCAAACTTAAAATTCCAAAACATTATTTAAGTTGTGATTTTGGGACTAGGATCTCAAAGAACTTCTAAAATCACAATTTGGGTATTTAAAACTATTACTAAGTACCTTTGGATTGTAAAACTATAGGATTTTAGGGCACACTTGACTATATTTTTTACACCTTTGTAACGGGGAGCCCGTTACCAGAGTTCACCACTAGGGGGAGCGACATAATCTATACCAGGGATCCCCGCTAGACGGCCCAGGAAGCTAAACGTTAGACCTGTCGTCTGCTCGAGAGCCGGGATTGGCCGATCACCGGAGGCCGAGGGGATATAATCAAACGTAGCCCGGGAATCTGGGCAGTTGGAAGAGTACCGGGATCAAGATCAGTTAATACTTTTGTTATATTAAATTAACTTTATTTACTTGTTTAAATATTATCTAACGGAATTGTAATGTATATTAATGTTAACTAACGGACTGTAAATATAAATTAACCGGTTTTCTATATAAATAAATATATTGAATTAAGATAAATTACGTAGTCGTGTGTTTTCTGGACTCAGTGATAGCGCGCGATTACAATTGGTGCCCCGAGTGAGGACATAACTTTTGAATTTTGCGCCTTTATCTCCCGGATTTTGTGTTTAATACGGACTTGCGTTTTATACGGACGTCTTTTCACCGAGTGAACTTATTGGTATACGACTGGACTTGTGGGCTGATGTGCATCTTAGTGTGTTCCTTCTGCACAACGTGGGATTGGAACACCCTACAGTGAGCCCCTGATCCGGCCTGGGGGGATCTTTGAGGGTGTTCCGCAGACATCGGGAACACTCTACCAGCACGGACACCCAGGACTCTACGAACGATAAGTCAATCTTACGTATTTCTTTACTCGGTTTTTGTATACTCCGTATGTTTGCCCCGGTAAGCGTGAGCAAAGGAGTTGTGTAGGCTTCCCCAGTAGTCTCTCTCTCTTTTTCGTGGGACCGCGTGATAGGGCGGGGCTTAAATTTCTCCTTGTGACGGAATTTACTTTATCTGTCGGAAGCCATTCCACGTTGACCGCGATTGATATCGTATCATAAGATTTTTTGCGTCCGACTACGAAGACCAGTTTTTGTTATTATTGCCTTATTAACTGATCAACAATTTTTTCGGTAAGGCGATGGATTTAATTCTTACCTAGAAATACTTTGTTGTATAAAATTAACCGCGGTTCTGTGAACCATTTACCTTAAGCCTCGGTCATTATTATCACGGGCTGAGTCATTGCGCTTAGGTTTAGCCTATCTCCAGGGGCCGCCAACTTGGGCCTTGGACTTTTTTTTTTGTATTGAATTTATTTAATTGGCTTTTATCGATATCCAAAATGGGGCTTTATTTTCTTTTGGATCAATTAATTCTCCCGTATATTATTCCATTTGCGGTTACTGTTACCCTGGGTTATGTGGGTCTTTTGATATTACGGGAAATCAGTACTACCGTGGGTTATAATCGACATACCCCGTTACATGGATTTAATATACCCCCGCCTCGTCAAGGTATTAATCCCCAGCTGCCAATTGGCAATATTAAACAGACTGGGCCTCCCATACCCCTAACATTAAACCCTGGCGCGGGGTGTCAGGCGCAAGCGCATCCCGGCTCTTTTGACCTAATGGACCGGTTCCTTAAGGATTGTGATTTAGAATATCAGGGCCTTAAGGGCTCAGGACCCCCCCATAGGGCAACTTCTAGTATATTATCCCGGTCGGCTAGTGTCTTACGACCCTCCGAGTTAGACGCTGTCGACGTTCAACAGCGTAAAGCCTGGCAAAACTGGGCTAGGATTGAAGCCGAAAGAATTCGGGCCCGCGTAGGTCAATTTCGTGATGATTTAGGGACGGGTGAGCCATTTCGGGAGCCACCTAGAGGAGTTACCCCTTTATCCCTTTTAAGGGCATCCCCTCCGCCAAATATCCCGGTCCTGAGAACCTCGTCGCCCTTCCAGCAGAGACAGGTTTTAGCTTCCGCCCCCCTTCTCCCCTTCGGTCAGCCAGGAGCTGTCAATCCGCCCCTTGCCACCCCAAGGAATCCGGGGGCCCTATTTAATATTTCGGCTAGGTCAAGAAATCGTAACCTTCCGGGGGAAGCCCCTCACATGGTAGCATCCGGTAATAGCTCGGGTAGGGGCCCTGTTCTTCGATCTCAGTATATCCCGGTGGTCATTCCACATCAAACACCACCTCCAGTAATTCGTAGGACGATGGGGACCAACCCCTCTCCCCCTACTACACCAGCTCAGAATATTCCGGTGGGCAATCCGCCTAACACACCACCCCGGGTAACGTATAGGACTATGGGGGTTAATCCATCACCCCCTGTTGTCCTCGCTCAGCAGGTTCCGGTGGTCAATCCACCTCGAACACCACCTCCGATAACTCGTAGGACGATGGGGACCAACCCCTCACCCCCTGCTACGCCAGCTCAGCATATCCCGGTGGTCATTCCACCTCAAACACCGCCTCGAGTAACGTATAGATCTATGGGGGTTAATCCATCACCCCCTGCTGCCCTCGCTCAGCAGGTTCCGGTGGGCAATCAGCCACTAACGCCGCCCCGAGTAACTCATAGAGTGTCTGGAACTACTACACCCCCGCCGGTGAACCCCATTGTCCCGGTACAGATAGTGGCCACCCCAGCCAGTGGCACGCGTTATAACCCGGTTCTGGGACCGGCCATTATGTTGCCTAGTTTTTCGGGTAGGGAGGATCCCAAAGAATATTTGTGTCAAATGGAAATGTTTATTCGGTATCATAGGTTTACAGCTCAGGACATAGACTTATTTATACCCTTATCCTTAAAGGAAGATGCTCTTAACTGGTGGAAAAATCTTAGCCGCCATACTAGTCACCCCGGGGATTGGGGATATTTCCTTCAACAATTCACCCAAGAATATTTGTCCTCCCGAAGAGACAGGGAAATTAGGATCACCCTCTATAATTTAAAACAGGGTATGGGTGAAGACCTACATTCATTTCGTAGACGAGTCATGCAGTTGAACGAGACCTTGTTGGAGCCGATTTCAGAACGTGAATTAGTCGAGGTTTTAACTACCAATGTTTTACCAGAAATCACCTTGCTGTTGCCGGTAGGTTTATGCCGTACCATGACCCAAGTGCAGCAAGAGTTTCGCCGTATCCAGAGTGGTTTAGACCGAAGGTATGCCCAGGGGGGAACAGGGGGAAATCCTTCAAATCCCAGCCCGAGGGTACGTTTTTCCGGTCCTTCTGGGACCACGGGCAGTAATACCGGACAGACGAGTGGCCCGAATAGACCACCACTATCCCAGGCTTGCTATCGGTGTGGTAGCTTTGGCCATCTCCGTCGGGATTGTCCTAGATCTGCGGGTACCCCACCTCGGCCAGTCAATTTACCAGCGCTACCACCTGCTGCCCCGCGAGGTCCGGCACCAGGTCAGGGAAACGCTTAGGACACATCCTGGAGGGGTCTCAGGATGTGCACCGGAATACACAAGACCCGATTCATTTTAATTCCGTCACGGGGGATCAGGTTAACAACAGTCGACTTAAGGGAATAGCAATTCAGATTGCATGTAAACCCTGTATAGCTTTTCTGGATAGTGGGGCTGATCTCAGTATTGTTGCCTGGGACTTCTTATATACATTGGGCGTTATATCATTGGTAGTCCCTCAGTCTAAACTGGTTAGGGGTGTACAAAAGGGTATAACTACGACTTCTGTTGGTTATATTGATTTAGAGATAGATTTGGGGAGGCAAATGGGAACAATACCGGTACGCTTTCATGTTCTAAAGGATATAGAATTCCCTATTATCCTGGGAATGGACCTATTGGACGAGCTGCGAGCTAGCATCGACCATGAACGTAACGAATTCCGGTATTGCGGATATACTCTTCCCCTTATTTATTTGAGAGATCATGCGCCCGGGTTCACCCAAAACCAGGAACTCGACACAGGGACAGTTGATGTGACCCAGTTAAACATGGGTACTTTGACGGAACAAGAAGTAGGGGACTTAACCAGACTTTGTCAAGAATTTTCATCCCTTTTCTCTGGTCGTTCGGGTAGAACTCACCTGTTACAACATCGTATTAAGTTAAAACCGGGGACTGTCCCTATCCACCGACAACCTTATAACCATAGCCGTATGGCTAATGAGGAAATAGATAATCAAGTCAAGGACTTGTTGCAACAGGGTTTAATCCGGCCTTCCGATAGTCCTTGGGCGTCGCCTACTATCGTGGTGGGGAAGAAAAACACAACAGAGAAGCGAATGTGTATAGACGTTACCCGATTGAATAGTGTTACGGTAGATGATCCCTACCCGGTGCCCCGTATTGAAGATATCATAGATTCTATGGGAAAGCCTAAATATATCACTAAGCTGGACCTAAAATCAGGATACTGGCAGGTAGAGATGCACCCGGATGATATCGGGAAAACAGCTTTTGTTACTAGGGAGGGGAAATTTGAATGGCTAGTGATGCCGTTCGGTTTAAAGAACGCCCCGTCAACTTTCTCCCGGTTAATGAAGAAAGTTTTGAAATATGCGAGACGATTTGGGGTTGGTGTATACCTGGATGACATTGTCATTGCTAATGCTAGCTGGGAGGAACACCTGGAAGCGCTGCGGTATGTGTTTTCTCAGCTGAAACACGCCGGTTTAACTCTGAATTTAAGAAAATCGAGTTTTGGTGTTTCTAAGGTTGCGGTACTCGGCTATGTTGTAAGTGCGCAGGGTGTACAGATTGACCCGGAGAAAGTAGAAGCGATTAGGAAGTTTCCCAGACCACGAACCATGAAACAGGTTTCATCCTTCTTGGGAATGTGTGGGTTTCACTCCCGGTTTATCCCTCACTTCGCCGATCTTACGGCCTCGCTTAATCGTCTAAAACGTAAACACCAGCGATGGCGGTGGGGAGATGATGAGGAGAAATCTTTTCAGGGTTTAAAGCAGGCTATAGCAGAAGCAGCTATGCTGCAGGCCCCAACCCCTGGGGGGAAGTTTATTGTTACCACGGATGCTAGTGGCATCGGTATCGGGGGTATGTTAACCCAGATCCAGGGGGATGTTGAAGTACCTCTTGCATATACCAGTCGCCTTTTACGACCTACTGAATTAAAATATAGTACCCCGGAACAGGAGGCGCTGGCAGTAGTAGAAGCCGTACGCAAATTCAGGCATTACATTGAGGGGCGAGAGTTTGCAGTTCTATCAGATCACCACGCTTTATGTTGGTTGTTGAGGTTAAAAGATAAAAAGAGCAGGCTAATGCGATGGGCTTTAGAACTACAGGAGTTTATGCCATTCGAAATCTTGCATAAATCCGGTAGGGAAAACGTGGTTGCCGATGCCTTGTCTCGATGCCCGGTATCAGATCTGGACACGGTCAGTCCAAAGGTTTTAGAAATGGACGACACAGATCAGTCGCCCGGTCCTGAAGACCAGGAAATCCGAGTCAATGTGGTATCTTGTAACCCAGTAGCATTAGGTCTCCCGTTAGACGTAGCCACTAAGGCCGATATTAAGCTAGCACAGGCTAGTGATCCGTACTGGCAGTCTATTAGACAGGACTTAGAAAATGGAAAGGCATCAAAATTATATGTACTAAAAGATGACATGTTATACCGGATAGCCCAGGGTTTTCAACCGGAAAAGGTAGTTATTCCAACCGCAATAGTGCCACGAATATGTCAAGCCTATCATGACTACCCACTCTCGGGTCATAGAGGTCGCACCGCTACGTACAAACGGGCGCAAGCTAAATACTACCATCCTAAGTTGTATTCCCTGGTTCAAGACTACGTCCGGGGTTGTGAAACGTGTCAGAGATATAAGAGTAGGAATACTAAGAAACCAGGTTTAATGATCCCTTCTCATAAAATCCATCCCGGGGACTTGGTTGGGATTGATATTATGGGTCCTTTACCAGTAACGAAATCCCAGAATAGGTTTTTAGTGGTAATGGTAGATTATTTTACCAAGTATGTAGAGCTATTCCCGGCACGAAGTGTTACCGCCCCTATATTATGTAAGATTTTATTACAGTATGTTTCACGTCATGGTACGATGACAGCTTTATTATCGGACAATGGACCTCAGTTCATATCTGTCTTATGGAAGCGCTTATGTCACATGTTAAAAATTCAGTTAAAATTCACATCCCCTTATCATCCCCAGGCGAATATGACAGAACGAGCAAACAGGGTTATAGGTGAAATAATGAGTATTTATACCGGGAATGTCCATACGAAGTGGGACGAAAGCTTGCCCCTTATTCAGTTGGCCATTAACAGTGCCATACATACTTCCACTGGTTCATCTCCGTTTTATTTACATCATGGTTATGAGCCGACGTTACCCTGGGATGAGCGTACATTTGCCGGTATCCCTGAGGACATAGAGGGAGAGATTAGGGGTTATGAGGATGGGCCACTCCGGGAATGGCAACTAGCCATTGATTTTGCCCAGGAAATGAATGAGCAGGCCAGTGCCAAACAAAAACGATTCTATGACCGGAACTATTCCGATGGGGAACTAGAAGTGGGGCAGTTAGTATGGAAGGTAGGACATAGCTTGTCGAACGCTGCAGCTAAGTTCTCGGCTAAGTTAGCTCCAGCTTGGGAGGGTCCCTACCGGGTAGTAGAGAAGATATCCCCAGTTTCCTATGTTATCATGGATTTAGAGTCAGGGGCTTTAGCCGGTACCTGGCATATAAATCAGCTCAAACTTTTGCTGAATTCGGTGGTCCTTGAAACTCAAGAAGCCACGGAGCTTGAAATCCCGCCGGTAATACAGGAAATGGAGAACGTTGATGAGATGGTTATAACTCAGGACGAAAGGTCATTTACGGAGGTAGATTACCAGGACAATCAAGGGAACGTTTGGGATGCGGTTCCCGTTAGAGTATATGACTTCCGGCCTCGTCAAAATCAGGCAGAAGGGGCCGTTGAAAGGCCATCGACCTCAAGAGATGTAGAACCAGATGTACCCTATCTGAATCATAGCGTTCCAGTAGAAAATGACACGGTTCCCACCCCGATTCCACGGCGGGAATATAATTTACGACGCCGGGTTCGAGATGAGGAACAGGAAAAGCAACGGGTAGACCTAGCAGTGGCAGGTCCTTCCGGTGAGGGAAGGCGGAAACGTGGTATTCAGAAGGACCCGGTGTTGGAGATAGATCCGGAGGATGAGGACGATGTATTGATGGCTCCTTTTCGGTATGGGTGGAAAAGGGAAATAGTTTTGAGAAAGGATACCGGAGGTCGAATTGGGGACGTGTATTATTATACCCCGGAACCAGTTAGGGAGAAATTGCGATCATACAATCAAATTGCGGCTTTTCTCGGTACTCATCGGGACCAAGCCCGCCTCTTGGGCATGCGCAATTTCAGTATGAAGCCCCAGCCGTTTGCGTATCCCCCGTTTGAGATCGTTCGCCATGCTCTATGGTGAAGCATACCCAGTCAGATCACGATTTAATCATTTTTGGGTGCTTGTTTATTGCGTTTATTGTTGCTTCTTTTTGGTTTGTCAAAAAAAAAAAAATAAAAAAAAAAAAGTGAATATTTGTTTGTACCCTTCCCCAAGGTCGATCCGAGTTTTGTATTTGGTTCCCAGGTTTGGGTTGTGTTTTTCCCTCCCTATTATTCACAGATACTCCCGACGGCGTTACCCGGCCGTTTTCCTCATCACCCGGGGCCTCTGCTTCTTCCTTGCAGAGGGGGAGGATGTAACGGGGAGCCCGTTACCAGAGTTCACCACTAGGGGGAGCGACATAATCGATACCAGGGATCCCCGCTAGACGGCCCAGGAAGCTAAACGTTAGACCTGTCGTCTGCTCGAGAGCCGGGATTGGCCGATCACCGGAGGCCGAGGGGATATAATCAAACGTAGCCCGGGAATCTGGGCAGTTGGAAGAGTACCGGGATCAAGATCAGTTAATACTTTTGTTATATTAAATTAACTTTATTTACTTGTTTAAATATTATCTAACGGAATTGTAATGTATATTAATGTTAACTAACGGACTGTAAATATAAATTAACCGGTTTTCTATATAAATAAATATATTGAATTAAGATAAATTACGTAGTCGTGTGTTTTCTGGACTCAGTGATAGCGCGCGATTACACCTTTGTTGATATATTGTTTAATTCTTTCAAACCTTTTCTTAAAGCTGGGCATTTTTGTTTTTTATTTTCTTTTGAAAAATATATACCCCTCAAATATAGTTGGAGACCTTTTCCTATTAATTTTAAGAACGTTGAAAATATTTTGGGAAGGATTTTCCTTGATGCGTTAACCTTGCTTGGAACTTCTGAATTTTTTATCACTGCTTGAAATGCTTCCAAAATCTGGCAATTATCCTCCATATTCTTAAGGGACTTCTCCCTTCTTGCTTCATTGTTTTGCAGTATACATTTTAATTTCTTTCCATTGTAGAATTCTGAAGCCACAGCATCTATGATCTCAAACATGTTGAACGTCGTCTTATTAACGTAGGGTAATCCCCCTCTGTTATTTTGCGTTACCCAGTCAGAGATTTTGATATCACTTAAATTATTAATTAAATATTCTTTAACTTCCTGAAAAGTCCCCTTAATTGAGAAGGCGGATACTAAACACCATTGATATGGCAGAGACTGGCATACTGATTTAATCGTTGCACCAGCGACGTAGTAGAGAATTTGCTTGGCCTACAAATCATTTGTTATGGTACTGACAGGCAAATTTGAAAGTTCTTCAATAACTGCGGGAGGATTTAAATTTTCATGTTTGACCTCGTTTTTCACAATATAGCAGCGTACAAGGCTTAGGATATTTTTAAAAAAATCTTGCGGCAATGGCCTTCTGGCCAAAAAATGGTAAACATGTAAATATCTGAAAACAATTGGCATTCATTAGCATTATATTAAAAAGGAACCAAATCCATTAGGATACTAACTGGTGGGGCTGTCTTAGAAATATATTCACGAGCTTCAGTTAAAAAGTCATCATTGGAAAGCATCGCTAAGCCAGTGCCCCAAAAAGATTTTGAAATTTTTAAATGATCTAATTCCATATTAAATCTTTCGAGCCCAGTCTCTCACACAGCCGTTTTTTTAGCAATTCCTATTGCTATCAATTCTTCTGTTACAAGATTTGTTTAGCTATCTGTGGATTTTCCCAAATCCTGCAATTTCTCTAAACCTTCGTTAATTATCTCTCGGAACTTGTTCGGGGTCAAATCTAAGAGAAGTTAATTTAAATTAGTACATTAACATCTCCAATTGAAAAATCTGTATTCAACTTACTACATAAAGCTACGCACGGGATTATTTTTCTTATTTTTACTGGAGGCTTTGGAGCAGCAGCGGTTAATATTTTAGAATTTCGAACTTCACAAATATGAGGTTCATTAAGATACATCGTTGTCTATATATTCATCCACTATAAGCATTACTTCGGTTTCTTCTGTATCACTTATTCCATAGTAGTTAACATCATGCTTTTCTCTCTCTTTTTGAAGAGATTTCCTACAAAACGACAGCTGATTTAGCCAAGGCTTATGATAAAACTATCTTTACAAGTTTACAATGTTCTCGGATAATTTTAAAATCACCAATCCAAATTAGTAATACATTTTATGATTAGATCTAATTGAAAAATACTTACTTTCCCGTGTACGAATGTTCATTTTTTGACAAGATGAAAAAATTTCCCAGTGTTTCATTGTTACTAATGTTCACACGAGCCATTTTCAAATCTATTTGGCAGCAGACGACTTTTTCAACTGCGGCCTACGATAAACGACCTAGACGGCCTTCAATTTCCGATACGGCCAACTAGCGCGAAGTTGGCCGCAAAGCGACTGTGAGAGGTTCATATTTTATAGGGGTTAGCCTCTCCGTTTAAGATACAGGCTCCATGGTTTGACAGCCGACCCACCGCATTGTGTGTTAAAGACCCTTTAAGAGAAGCTGATATAATGACTCTGAAACACGGTAAGACTTCCTTGCATTTGCAGAAGCTCAGCTGGAGCAGGTTGTAGAGTAGTAATGATTGGTTTGAGTTCAGATCCTCCCTGTCTCCAACCCAAGTCTCTAGCATTTAGGCTGCTTCCAAGCCACGTTTGAACTTGGTGATAAACTCTATTTGAATGTTGCTTTGCTGCCGCACTTGTTGGTGGAAGAGAAGCTAATTCAAAAGCTCAATTCCATAATCTTCATTTGAAGAATACACTTGGTTATGTCAACTTTGTTTCACACGCTTTAACTCAACTTTAGCCGTATTGACAAGTGTGGGCGAACAATGGTATATATTAAAACATTAAGTTTTATGATGGTAAAAAGGCTGTTTTACTCTCTCCCGTACTATACAATATAGCTCAAGTCAGAAAAGAAACAAAATTTGTCAGTAATAGGAACTATATGTTTAATTTTGGAAACTTATTCTGAAAATAGAAACCATAAATGCTTTAAATCCCCATTTTTTATATGAGGCTAATCTTCAGGGTCAGATTGTAAACTTCCGGTTAGTTGTAGGACAAAATGTCTTAGGAGGTGAATTATGTGTTAGAAGGCGATCTACAATTAATGCCTAATGACGTGTTAATCGGTTAAGTAGAACCGGAGTTATTAAACGTTTTCTCGATTTTGTCCGCCATTTTCCAATATGGCGGAAATTCCTCCAATGGAAGAGTGTGTGAGACCACACCACGTTAAAGAGCGCCCAAAAATCTATAAGATCTGAAATTTTCAGCTTGTTTCAATTTGTTCAGGGTTAAAACCTATTTTTCCTGTACTATTTGTTACTAGTCAGAAAGTTGCAATTCCACGTTTTTTGCAATCGTCGTCCAATAAGCATAACGCTTTTTTAGGGAAAAGCCAAAGCCTAAGCAATAAAGAGGGTTCAGAATCCGATGCGTAGAATATTGTTGTTGAGGTTCTTTCAAATTGCAGTACATCCAGTCTAGACAGTCCTGCTCTGGAAATCGTACTAACTAATAATGCAGAAATAATTGAAAACCCCATCAACAACCCTAAACACACGCTAAATAGTCCAGACAGTGCTACTCTGGAAATCGTACTAACTAATGAAGGAGAAATAATTGAAAAGCCTATTAACCACTCTAACTATGCGCTAGATAATCCAAAAAATTTGAAAGCAAAGCACTTACACGCAATGGATATTAGTTTAGATAAGGATTGTCTTCCACTTCAGCCTAAACTCATTCCTTTTCCTAAAACTCTAATTGGTAGTAAAAATCGGGGTTTCAATTCTTCTTGGTACGACAAATACCCAATGCTTGAATATTATGTTGGAAAGGATGCAGTTTATTGTTTTTGTTGCCGTCATTTTTTTGACAGTACAAATACTGGTTATATTAATGGATTTTCGGATTGGAAAAATATGACGAAAGAACACTTCACTTCGAAAAAATCTTCTCACCAACTAGCCTATAAAATGTACTTAGACTATATCGAATCCAAATCCCGTGGATCAATAGCGTGTCAAGTTAATGACCATCATAGGCTAGACGTAATTAGAAATCGAGAGGTGCTATCTGCACATGTGGAAGTTATACTTTTATGTGCCAACAAGATCTAGCACTTCAGGGGAATACATCTGCCGATAAAATTGTAAATAAAGGAAACTTTATTGCTATATTAGATCTTTTAAAGAGAAAATGTCCAGATTTGAAAGTCAAGTGCGAGAATATGCCAAATAAATGCATAGCACAATTCAAAATGAAATAATTCCCATTTGTGCCGATTTAGTAAGGAGAATGATTGTCGAAGAGGTTAATGAATCTGGTGGTTTTTACTCTGTAATTGCCGATGAAACTCGAGACAATGCAGGGGTAGAGCAGTTAAGTGTTTGTATTCGATACACTAAAATAGAAAAAGGAGTCGTAGAAAGATTTCTAGGGTTCTCAGATTTACATAAGTTTGATTCTGAGAGTATCAGCTTTGCAATCATAAATATTTTGACAGCAAGTGGTTTAAAACTGCAGAATTGTGTTGCACAGACTTATGACGGGGCCAGTGTAATGGGTGGACACGTAAAAGTAGTGAGGGTGAAAATAGAAGACGCAGTAGGCGGATATTGTCCGTACGTGCATTGCTACGCGCACCGCTTAAATTTAGTTTTAGTTTATTGTTGCTCCAAAATAATAACAGTTAGGGAACTGCTTGGTCTGGTTCAGGCCATTTACAATTTTCAAAGCAATTCGGTTATTAGAATTTTTTGAAAACTCCCAAAAAGATCTAGGCTATGACAAACTTAAAATGCCACAAACCTGCGACACTCGGTTGTGGAGTAAAAAAAAGGTATTAATTATTTTAGAAACAGACTAGATTCCGTAAATTTAACACTAGAGAATCTGATTGAAAATGGATAACCTGAGGAAGCTGCTGAGTGCCGTGGGTATATATCCCAGTTGCACAACTTAAGCAGTTTGTTATTGATTGTTGCCTTAGATGAAGTATTAGATGAAGTATTAGGTGTAACAAATTCCCTCTCGGTGTACCTACAAAGTACTAAGGTTATTTTAACGGAAGCCGTTGCCATTTGACAAGCTACCGTAAAGACCTTAGAAGAATATAGGAATTCTGAGCGATTTTATTCAATTTGGGAAGAAGCAACTTAATTGGCAGAATCGGCCTTCATTACAGTACCTGATCGTAACAGCGAACCGTTAGCTTTACGAAACGTAAAATTATCCCTAACAAAAGACTAAAAGATAGTGTGGTAACAAGTACAGCGGGAAGCAGAGAAACTGAGGCAAAAACCCTGATTGATCAGATGAGGTCCGCCTATTACGAATTCATTGACAAATTTATTTCAGAAATGAAAATTCGTCTTTTGGAAAGTTCTGGCCTTTTCAAAGGTATAATGGCGTCTGACCCTCACTCGGAAAACTTTCTTAACGAAAACGATATCCTAGCTCATTGTAAAACATACAATAGGTTTAATTTAGACCTGGATTCGTTAAATGGTCAAATTAAAATAGCCAGAAATTTGATTATCCCCAAAACATTTACCACTGTAATCGACTGCTTTCACTATTTAATGACAATAGCAGATGGCTTCCCTGACCAAGTTATTACTATAAAATGATTTTTTGCATTTCTGTGGCAAATACTATCTTAGAAAGGAGTTTCAGTTCCATGAATAGAATAGAAACGGGTCTACGGACAACTATGGGAAAATTTAGACTGGCTACATTGTCCATTAATCGGGATTTGTCGAATTGTTTAAAAGAAAACACAAGGTTAGTGGTCAACGAATTTGGGAAAAGTCAAAATTGAAGAGTGTCATTCTTTGATTAAATTGTCCTTAAAATTAAAAGTTTTGCTTGACAAAAATTGTCGGGAAAGAAAATTTCATCTCGCATAGAAAACCTTTAGTGTTTGATATTATAAATAGGTATGGTACAAATGGCTTCGGCTTGGAAAATTTGGGATATTTAACCAAAACCTTATAGAGGGGGCCCCTAAATCAGAATGTGCCTTCGGGCGGGAAATTCCTGGCGGGGTTACTGTGGTTAAATCACGAAATCTTTGGTGAAATCGCGAAATCTTTGGTAAAATCACGAAATCTTTCTCGAAATCACGAAATCTTTGGCGAAATCGCGAAATGCAGTACGCTTTTATGGGAATGTCGGACCCCTCGGATAATTTATTCTGAGAGAGCGGTAGCTCTCTTAGATATGACTTCATATAATGTATAAGGAGGGTTTTTTGTTTGGATGTAGATTTTTTTGTATTGCATTAACTGTTTTGAAAAAAATGTACAGAACTACAATTCTGGCCCACAATATGTGGTTAAAATTTCAAAGAGATCCATTAATTAGTTAATTTTATAAAAAATAAAGTTGCTAAGGGTGGTTTTCATTTCCGTAAAATTAATCACACCTTCCGATGAAAAACAGGAATTTTTCCCATAGAAATAACATGGGAAATTTTTGGAAAAAAACATTCCGGTTAATTCGATTTTAGAAAAACTATACGTTTGTTAGACTTGAAAACGGTTTTAAATGGAAGGTACAAAACCTAACATTCCGCTAAGCAATTTTCATTGACTATAATTAAGTCTAAGTATGTTTAAATTTAAATTTTCAAAACCATTCCAATCTGCGGTATTTAAGCAGCGTAAAGAGACAGTTTATGATGTTAGCACTTTTAAAGATATTTGGTTCATATTTCGTGGTGTTTGAAAAACAAGGGGACCTAGCTTTGTGTGAGCTAACAAGTTAAGTTGGAAAAGGTCCCCCACACTAATAAATTATGTAACCAACTGCCTTTGGTTCTTGTGGGTACTTGTAGGTACTTGTGGATGCTTGTAGGTACTTATGGATGCTTGTTGGTACTTATGGATGCTTGTAGGTACTTATGGATGCTTGTAGGTACTTGTGGGTGCTTGTAGGTGCTTGTAGGTACTAGTGGGTGCTTGTAGGTACTTGTGGGTGCTTGTAGGTACTTGTAGGTACTTGTTGGTGCTTGTGGGTGCTTGTGGGTACTTGTGGGTGCTTGTAGGTGCTTGTGGGTGCTTGTGGGTACTTGTGGGTGCTTGAAGATACTTGTAATTACTTGTGGGTGCTTGTGGGTACATGTGGGTGCTTGTGGGTACTTGTGGGTGCTTGTAGGTACTAGTGGGTGCTTGTAGGTACTTGTTGGTACTTGTTGGTACTTGTGGGTGCTTGTAGGTACTTGTTGGTACTTGTGGGTGCTTGTAGGTACTTGTTGGTACTTGTGGGTACTTGTGGGTGCTTGTGGGTACTTGTGGGTGCTTGTAGGTACTTGTGGGTGCTTGTGGGTAGTTGTTGGTGCTTGTGGGTGCTTGTGGGTGCTTGTGGGTACTTGTAGGTACTTGTGGGTATTTGTGGGTGCTTGTAGGTACTTGTGGTAACATGTAGGTACTTGTGGGTGCTTGTAGGCTGCCAATCTCAAGACCGGGGGGAGGGCCGCCACACGCGCGTATTTTTGTTTTCCCCGGGGCGTGTTGTATTAGGCGGCCCCCTCCAGATCTTGAGATTGGCAGCCTTGACACTTCCAACCAATGTCTGTAGTACATCATTCTCTATTGAAACTACGCGTGTCCATCTGTTTTTGCATTGGAGTTTTTCTGTTCCAAAGTGGTTAAATGATATTTTGAAATTTCATCGTAAGATCGAAAAGACGATGATACTGATAAAAGAGATGCGGATTTATTAGGCGTTGCACTTTATAATTTATCACCAATGAAATTTCCATTTATCAAACTGATAAGAAAGTGTGTCTTGAGAAGATCTATACTGATAAAATAAACAAACTGGGATAAATTCTGCGTTCAAAGCCTTGGTTTATATTGCAAACAAATTTAGCAATTGTTAATTTCTCACCAATGGGTTTCGACTAGTATTAAGTGTCTAAAGGTCTCCTCGAAACGTCGTGATATACCGAAGTTTTGGTTATGATAGTATCAAATCACGATTGAAATAAAATGGGTTTATTTCTTGGTAATCATCCGCATTTGTTACGTTAATGGACCAATTACTGGTAACATTCCTGTTATCAAATTTCACACACTGTTGAGATCCGCGAGAAGTATTCATATCCTTGCAAAATTTATAAAAATATTAAACACATTACTTACAATTGTACTTTTGTCATTTCATGAACGTTCAACTGCATTTTAGTTCCTTTGAATGTGATTTGAACCACATTTTAGTAGTTTAACAAAACTTTGATCCACTTTCTTAGTCGTATTTTCGCTTTCAATCGAATGCTTTCATTTTTTTCAACTGCTTTTTAGTTCCTTTGAATGTGATTTGAAACGTTTACTAAACATTTAGCGAAACCTTAACCAATTTTTAGTGTTTTGCCGATACTTTAAATTGAATTATAGACATTTCATGTCACTTTCAACCGCGTTTATAGTTTCTTGTGAACAAAACTTAATCGCAATTCAGTCATTTGAAAACCTTTTCTGTTACGTAAATACATATAAACATATTAGAAACCAAACTGCAATAATATGAAAACATAAATTCATGTTAATGACAAGATGGTGTTTCATTGACTTTCTGTTATTTAGTCTGAACTTTGAAATCATCCGATTTACACTACGTATCTTTCACCTTGAAAATTCTTTTTCCATATAAACTTAAGTAAGATTAGGAATTTATCTAGAGTTCTAAATCTCAAAATACTAAAGTAATTTAAAATCATAAATTAATGTATCCCGGTTAAGAGTAAGACGTTTATATTCTAGGAATTCATACATTATTAGGTATTAAGGTATTCATCACATTTATATCACATGGGAATTTTGGTTATGGAACTTTGAAATTCGATTTCAAAACCATAGAAATTAGTAAAGCGATGTGGAATTTCGGAAAAAGTAGTTAAATCGCCTCGACGGACTTATGGGCTCACGTGCAACGCCGGGTACCTTTGCTGCTAGTATATATGTTTCTGAGAATTGAATTAATTACTATTTTAAGCTCATTTTAAATTATTTGTAAGCCTATTTTAAATCTTATCTCCATATTTTCTCTCAAAGCGATAAAAGAAGCGTCAAAATTTTAACCGATAAGCGATGATATTTTCCATCAACGCGGAATGAACAAATTAGTTTCCAAAGACAGATATTTCGTATTGATGTAAAAGAAAAACATTTTACAATTTCTTTCAGTGCTTAGGGATAAAATAGTAACAAAAATTCGAACAGTAATAAGAAACGATTGAAAAATAATAACGAAAGTTCGAACAGTAGTAAAAAACGTTTCAGCAGAAATAAGAAATGTCTGAACAGAAACATGGCAAATTGAACAGAAATGGGGAAGTTTGATCATAAATGGTGAAACTTAATACATAAATAGTGAGACTTCAAACATAAATAGTGAAACTTTAAACATAAATAGTTAAACTTTGAACAGAAATAGTGAAACTTTGAACAGAAATAGTGAAACTTTGAGCATAAATAGTGAAAATTTAAACATAAATAGTGATTCTTTGAACGGAAATAGTGAAACTTTGAACAGAAAGAGTGATACTTTGAACAGAAAGAGTGATACTTTGAACAAAAAGAGTGATACTTTGAACGGAAATAGTGAAACTTTGAACGGAAAGAGTGAAACTTTAAACAGAAAGAGTGAAACTTTGAACAGAGAGAGTGAAACTCTAAACAGAAAGAGTGAAACTTTCAACAGAAAGAGTGATACTTTGAACATAAATAGTGAAACTTTGAACATAAATAGTGAAACTTTGAACATAAATAGTGAAACTTTGAACATAAATAGTGAAACTTTGAACATAAATAGTGAAACTTTGAACATAAATAGTGAAACTTTGAACATAAATAGTGAAACTTTGAACGGAAATAGTTGAACATAAATAGTGAAACTTTGAACGGAAATAGTTGAACATAAATAGTGAAACTTTGAACGGAAATCGTGAATGTTTGAACTGAAATAAGAAATATTTGAACAGGGTTTAAAATATTAATTATATTAAACCTACGTAAGATAATTAGAAGCCCATATCATTCAAACATTTTCTTTTTATTCGAGATTCTACAAATATTGTTTAGCATTTAACACTGTCCTTCGCCTACAAAATGTATAACTTACAAACGTTTTATTAATTAAAGAAAGTCTGCGAAATACTTATTCGCGTCATTGGATCTCATGTGATAATGAACTTCGTAAAACATTAAACTGTGAGTGTTATGACACAGACACTCGGCTAACCTGCAAATCTGCAGGGCCTTGAATATATAATGCGTAGCTAGGTCGTTTTCATCACTATAATTTTTCCTTACGGTTTTGTTAGTTTTATATACCATAAACATACACATATGAAGAGCTAAGTTCAGAACTCTTAAGTACTGGTATAGACAATGAAATTCGTATCCACCGTAATAAAAGGTGCGAAATTTGCATTCCTCCTCATTGCGGGGATGACAACTCCCTAAATGGCAAATATTTGGGTTTGGCATTCCGTACATTTTGTGTGGTTTGAGGTGTACGGGAAATACGAGGATAGTATCTCCCTCAAATTCTTCCAATTTGAATTGATGGGTCTTCTTATTTATGATACACGGAAACTGTCTAGCAAACATGTCAATTAATGACCCTGCGGGTAATTGTACTGTAGAAGTTAGTAATCTGTACATCGCTAAGTGTTTCAAACCAAAATTTATATTAGGGCCATTAACGTATTGCCATATATAACCTTCACCATCGTCTGCATTATAGACTTCATTCGGTGAGGGGTTTATTAGTAAATCCCCCGTTTCGGGATCTGTAGTCCTTTCGGATTTTCCGTAATCTTTATCCCATCCGATAGCACCAAAATTTTCAATTCGTCTTAAGTTGTTTCGTCTAACGGCGGCTTCTAAAGTAATGAGTGAATTGACTCTACCATCCTCACTACAGTAGATATGACAGGAAGGCGTGTCCGGCGTATTGTCAGTTTCGGAGAACGCTTTTGAATCGTCCATGATGGAGTAAAAATTAGCCGAATACTCTAATTATAAACCTGGATACAAATGGACATGCAAGGGTTAACTATATTGTTAGGAGTATACTTACAATTTAACTAAGTCCATTTCTAAGTGACGACACGTGGATATCGTAAGCCGGGGTGAAAAGCTTGAAGAGCCGTAAAATGACTTATCTTTTAAACTACTGCGTCTTTTATAGGATCTTATCGCGAGACGAACACCCAAGATATGATGGGTGTATTTTCTCAATCAACGACGTAGCGGAAATTTACCATGACGCTCTGAACCCGGGTATTTACCATGGCACCCTCAAACACGTTGACGAAAGACGATATGACGCTTTTTTAAGCCTAACATAAATAATTTCCCCTCCCACCACGTTGTCGAAAGTCAACATGGCGAAAAAAACCCCAACCCATGACAAGGCTTAGCGATGCGTTAAATTTTCATCTCCAATATCGGAGTATTAATATTAATGTCCTCGTATTTGCATTCTAAAACATTGCAGGTTGCGAAATTCATGGTTTCTCCTGTCCTCGTGAGGAATCAGGTACACAGTCGTATCCGAAAACTGTACTCTCTTTTTACCGTCTACTTTCATACTTTCCGCCTACTTCGTTAATAATATGACATCTAGTTTTAAGCCTAACTTCCCGAGCACGTGACTTTGGTTTCAAACGTCATAATTCAATCCTTATCAGTGAGACCATGCATTTATTATTTTCTTCAAAAATAAGATAAGACACGCCAACAGGAATAGATAACCCTATTTCAAGTGTTCGACATGAGATTACACGTCAATTTTGTCCTATCAGTTCACGCCGAGTCTAACATCACGTCTTTCACGCCAATTTCCCCCACCAGTCCACGCCAAGTCCGCCATCATGAGGTTTCACGCCAATTTCCCCGCCAGTTCACGCCAATTTCCCACGCCGCTGTTTAGGGAGTTACACTTCGATACTACTGACACAAGTAATTTCTCTGTCTTTATGACTAGGTTTTGTTATTTTGCTGATTTATTAGGCTCGTCTCCTTTTAGGGGATAACGGCAATGCAGACACAGGGTTGTTTGATTTAAATCAGTTGTATTAAAATCACTGATTTGATTCACTTTTGTAACAAAAAACAATTAATCAAAAAAATTGTTTGATTAATATGAAATATTTATTTATTTATATTAAAAAATTTATTTTTCTAAAATTCCAACAAAGTAAGAAACCTAACCAGAAAAAGCCTCTAATTAAAAACAATCATGGTGTTGGCATATTTCAGTTAAAGTTTTTCCCCAGACCATCAGCCTGTCTTGTCACTCATGTGGTCACTATAAGCTTCGAAATCTTTTTACAAGCATTTTAATAGTAAAATAATTTTGGGATAGCTTTCTGGCCTACAATTCCAAATCATTACAAATTGCTGCTACAGATTATTTTGACCGGATTTAAATTTTCTGGTTCCTTGTGTTCTATTAATCAAATCACCAAGATTTTGGACCGACGTACTTTCTTGCCTCCTTTCATCTGCACTATGATGTACGCCACTAAAACTTCCGATATGAGAACAGCAATGCAAAGCAGATATCCAATAAATAAAATTTTGAAAAAGTAGGCCAACGAAGTCAGATTTAGTGTGAAATCTTCCTTTTGAGGTTTTCGCCAAGTCACAAAATCCACAGATGCGTAATTGAGATGGTACAAGTGCTCAAAAGGCTGGGATTCAAAGAATACCAGCAATCTGGAATACGTGTTTTAATAATATTTTGCGTATATTTAGGGATTTCTTTACGGTTAAATAAAATGTAAGTTCAAAGATATATCTCTTTCAAAGCTATGAGAAAAGTATTTGAAATGATTCAACTTGAGGGGCGTTAATTTGGGGAAGACTTTTTGTATGGTGCGTTAAGATTTTCGATTCCTTACAATCTTGGAACATAGGCTAACGCTTCTCGTGACTTACGATAAACCGATGCTTTCCTGAAACAAAGGGTAACTATCCTGAAAAGATTTGTTGACGAGGTATGCGGCGTACTCCTGACCACTGGGTTTCGAAAAATACACTCCTTGTTAAAGTTCATTCATTTCGTTTCGTTCCTGATGCTCCTCCCACAACATTCTACCAATGGTCCACATAAAGGATTGTTTATCGAGAATGAGAGCTTTCGTTCCGTCGCAAATTTCCATGAAATTATCCATATCACAAAAGTATATGATATCTCCGAAACAGGACTCATCCAATTTACGTAGCCAGTTTCTAATTTTATCATCTTTTAAAGCCTAATAACAAATAAACCAAATAGTTCAGTTAATTAAAGGGGCTGTTCGGACCGTGGGTCTAACGAAGATCTTCCTCAAAGAAATTAGCATTGTGGGTGGATAAAAAGGAGAGGGGGTTGGTCAGCCCCTTTAAACGTAAGACCAAAAGTAGTAGGTAAGACTGAGCAGTTCGATCTATTATCATCGACATCGTAATCCCTCTTTGATCATGAAATTATTCTACTTTTGACCACTAGTATCATGGTGCAATGTAGAGTTCCTTCAAAAAAATTATTCCATCAATTTCACCTTTCTCTTTAAGTAATTGTGAGAAACACCACCACTCATAAGCCGTGGTTGAATCGAGTTCTCATCGATTAAATCGTATACCGAATCTACATAAGAATAACTCTCTGCCATTAAATCTGATTTAATGTAAGATGCCATGAAGATGACAATAATGACAGAACCCAAGAGCCAAAATAAGCAAATAATGCGATCCGGAACTCGATTCCTGATTCGAGGATACGCTGCAATCGAGAATTAAATGACAATGCTGACTTTTGCCTCCTTTTTTTCACTAGGGTCCAGGGACTCACGTTCAGCAAAGAATACAGAAACAGTATTCCACAGATGAATGACGAAACGGTAAGTCAGTGCTAGTAGACATTGTCGGCTAGTAGCCAATCGGTGGCTCTCGTGAATAAAGCAACTCGCCGTCAAAATGAAAGCCACTATCAACAGAATCGTCAAGATAACGTGTTTCACCTAAGTATTAATTTCGTTATTATGTTTTGGTTTCTTTAGGGGATGAAGTTTAAACTCGCCGTCGAATCCATTGGCAGAATATTAAGATTGGTCGTAACGTATTTGCGAGGTGCACGTGACATGATGACTGTCTCTGACACTCCGGTAATACTAGTTGCTCCCCAATATGTTTCTTTTTCGAATAGGCTTAGTTCCCATGGTACCGGCACGAAATGAATATGCTGGACCAAAACAAATATATAGCCTCTATTATCAGTGTAAACTGTGATTGCAAACTTACGCTATACTTTTCGGGTTTTTCATATATTTCAGGAACGGTTTCTATACTAATTAATTCCCTTTTAAACCTACGAGAAGTCAAAATTTATTAAATTCTCTAAGTTTTCACGTTGTACAAGCAAGGTTTCTTTCTAAAGAAATGATAAATTTTCTTAAAACTATAAAAATTACTTGATATTGTGCATTCTCTCCAAGTACTGAATTTTGACATCAACCTCCGCTTTAACAACTTCTATCAAAGTGGCTTCCTGCAGTGAAATTAATCATTAATATATACTCTGTGTTACGGAAATTTTTGTGTTCTCTGGGTCAAATTGAGTGGCAATGGTCAAAGAAATGTGGTCCTAAACATGTATTTACGAAAATATGAGCTTCACAACATTGGGCTTCAGAAAATAGCCACACGTGGAGTATGACATCAGAAAATAGCCACACGTGGAGTATGACATCAGAAAATAGCCACACGTGGAGTATGACATCAGAAAATAGCCACACGTGGAGTATGACATCAGAAAATAGCCACACGTGGAATATGACATCCTCCTTCAGCCTAAGAACGTTGTTCATCTTTATTTAGCAGAGGTGTACTTCTACATGGAATCTTTAAGAGGCCGTAGATCCCATAGTATCCTTTGATTGAAGTTAAGAGAAAGGGGTTAAAACATTCATGAACCACCTACTCCTAATTCCTAGAATTTCATGACTGTTCACATAAATAAGAAAACTTTCAGAACACACAAAGAGAACTTGTTTAAATTCGAGTTCGATGCTCACAGGCCGCAGGATTCGCTGCATACGTCGCTAGTTACGTCAATATCATGTGGTTTCTACGTTCAGAAACAGGGTGATAGTTTCCACGCCACTCCTTTAAGGGGGAAGACAACTGAAGACTAATCAAAATAGCCCGTTTTAGTTCGAGTCCAGTCCCCAAAATAATAGCCCTATACGGATAAAATTTTACTGACTTATAGTTCAAACCTTCTCCTAACGATTAAAATATTTTTCATTATTTTTAACTCAATAATTAAGTCAGAATATTTTTTCCGCCGGTGAAGTTTTGGATGTAGTTATTCGAGTCCAACTCTTACAATTCAATACCTAATGTTTTGTCCAATATGTCATTCGAAAGACAATTTTGAGCTGTATCGATTAAAATAATTGTCAATTAAATCCGTCCACTAATAAAAGAGCTGCACCAGAAAAACTTCAAATTCAGACAGCTTCAATACTTAATTCCTAGAGGGCACCCTATCTGGGTATAGGCTAAACTCTGAACTTCTCATACTATGTAGAATTTTTCCTTCTATGCTGGTATAAAGACTAGCGGAACGAAGGGCAAAGGTAAAACTGGTCGGCTGGCCCCCACAGCGAGATTTTGAAGTTCTTTTGTTGTACAGAACTACCGAGGGGAGGGGTTAATACGGGAGACTATGAATGCGATTTACAAAGGCTTCATTCGCTTCGTCAAAGAATTTTGTTGCTCGTCGATTTCGGGGCTATTCCCGCTTATCACCAACAAAATTCTAGTTTATCCTTCTTGAAATTAGGCCTCACTAACCCTCTCACGGGTGTTCAAATAAAATTTACTCTACTAAAACATTTTTAATAATTAAAGGGAGTCAGAAATGGTCATACAACCAGTTTTAATCGATTTAGATTAATTTAAAGTAATTTTCATGTCATTTTATTATTCTAAATATAGATAGCTTCCACTAAAAGGGCTAGAGATATTTCCTCCCCCTCTCTCAGCTTTAACTGCAGTGCAGTCAGGCCCTCTGAAATTAGCCGAGTTAGTCCAGTAACGAGTGAAACTGAATTGCTAGCCTTCCTCTCTACATTTTGTTTGGCTCACAAACGGTCTGGCGTCGAAAAGAGATGTGGTCGTTGTCTGATTCTTGGTTTGCCGTAATATTTCTTCCTATAATGTCGTTGGCGCTTATTGCGACTAAGAACTTTACTTGGTGGTCTTTTGTTTTCTATTAACTTGATTTTTTTCTTAGGGGTGATTAAGGAAGACTTAACTCTGTTGCCATATGCATTTTAATTTCGAAGTTGGTCAGGAAAAGTTTTGCTAAATAAATTAAAAACTAATCTCGTTGTAACAAAATTGACTACAAGTGGCGGTAGAGAGGGGCGTAGACTGTGTATCCCTCCATCTGGGCTCGCTCTTGTAAGAGGGGATACTGTACGCACCCAGTAGGGGGATGACAGTCATGACACTGAGCTAAGAGAGAAGAGTATGACGTTTGCATACGCACTGCCATTACTGTATTAAAATGATGCAAAGGTTCACTAACCGTAAACTGCGTGTACATTTTAGGAGTAAGACTCACACCTTATCTGACACTCAAATTATCCCTTCTTTCGAATAACGCTACATTTATTGTGCATTAGGCCTAGTCCAGACTGGTCCAGACCCTCTTAAATGTCACCATGTTTCAGATGAATACTTCAGTGCCTTCAAAGCTATACTAAATGTATTTCAATAGGGAAGAGAAGTACAGCTCTAGTTTTATAGGTATTGTAGTTTCAATAAAAAACTTTACAGATATTACAAGCGTTTCTATTGAAAAAGGGGTAACGGTGTCACGCGAGGGGCAAACCACTCGCGTAATGGTGGTCAATGAAAGAAATTGCGCAATACAAAGATAAAATTCCCGTAACATTCTCAGGTGTTCACAGGTCAGGTGGACGGATTTAATTGAAACTTATTTTAATCGATACAGCTCAAAATTGTCTTTCGAATGACATATTGGGCAAAAAAATAGGTATTGAATTGTAAGAGCCAAAACTTCACCAGCGGGAAAAATATTCTGACTTAAATTTTGAGTTTAAAATAATGCTATAAGCCTATTTTAATCGCTAGGAGAGGGTTTAAACTATAAGTGAGTAAAATTTTATCCGTATGGGGCTATTATTTTGAACACTGGACTCGAACTCTTTTGGGTTGTCTTCAGTGGTCTTCCCCCTCAATGAAAAATGTCGAGGTGAACATCCCCTCTTGTTCAGGTCGCTATCTATCCCTGATCAGTAACGCACGCCCTTTCCCTTTCACTGGTAATCTTAACCGCGCTTGGAAAAAAAAAAAAAAAAAAATCCCCAATTTCAAAGATGCGAGATCAGGTTCGTCTCACCTTATGTTCAATACATTAAAGCCTTCATGTCAGTTATTTCTATCGGCGTTAGTATAGCGTTGAATAATAATAAATAGTTAACTGAATTCCGGTACAGGGATGGTTTATAGAAGGAAAACTTCTAAATATCCACTATAATACCTACTACACGGGGGATAGAATTGTGTTATTCCCCGCAGATCTGAGCGCCATCGTTTGAAAAAGATTCGAACTTAAGTCAGTTGTCCTCCCCCTTAATTCAAGAAGAAATGCCCAGAAAATGACGTTTTAAAGATTCCAAGTAGAAGAAATCTATGTATTCCTGAAGCTATCAAAGGTCTTCACCAACTCCCTCTCATTTTCTACCCACCTGCTACACTAAGCTCTATTAGGAAGATCGTCGAATGCACCAATGTCTGACGAGCCTCTTTAAATGCGTATAAGTGCTCTTACACTGGCAAAGTAATGCTTATTACTTTAGGTGTGTGACTACTTCCTAGTTTTAGGGGCCAGTGTTGACAAGTCGTGTCTTCGTAACTAAATGTTGTAAACCCAATACCAATTTCAAAAGCCTTGGCTCATGTTTATGAAACAACTCACGCTAACAAGACAAAGAGTTAAGTTCGTCACGTTTGAAAACCTTTCGTAGAAATCAAAACAGTTTCGTTATATAAGAATACTTGTAAGAATACACAACATAACATTTACTTGTATTTAATAAATCCAGTGTCTGATGTTTTAACGTAGGGAGAAAGGTCCTCAACCAAGTTGCCTATGTGTTAAATAAGTACATATATATATCACCATAGAAAGTATTCGTAAAAAAAGCCGTAATCTACTTTTGAACGTTTTTAGATGAGCTTGCCTTAGCAAATATTTGTCACCCTGCATTCTTACCTTTTATTATTGCTATTATTATTACAGAAATGATAGTTCGCCTTGAAACTCGGTTCATAGTTGAGTTTTGGTAGTATTTAGCTTGCGGATTTGAAATAAATTTGCCCGAGAAATTTGCTAGGAGAGTAAAATAATTTCGAGTCCTTTTATCAGTTTTTCACGAAAGTATCTATCGCAATAATAGCGAAATAAGCATTGTGCGTTTGGGTTAAAAAGAAAATTTTGTTGTCGGAAACAAATGCTGAAATATATGAAAAGGCTTTCTTCAAAATTAACCATTAACGTTGAAATACCACAGAGAATAATTATCTAGGGCGATAATATCAAAATAAGCATTGTCTCTTTAGCTAAATGAGAAAGTATTGAATTTCTGGAAATAGCTTTCAGTAGAAATTATTCTGAGCTCTCTTAGATAAGACTTGATACTGTCTCTAATGTATAAGCGTGAACCTAAACTGGTGGTTTTTTGATTGACCGTGACTTCGTATTGTGTTTGCTACTTTGAAATTTTGCCAGTGAACTAAAATTTGGGCCCTAATTTTGTGGTTAAAATTTCAAAGAGATCCAACTAATAGTTATTTCTATAATGAATAAAGTTGTTATGGGTGGTTTTAGAATCCATAAAATGAAATCGACATTTGGTTTAAGATACAATATTCTTCCATAAAGATAACATGGGATTTATTTGAAAAGTGACCTTATCCAGGTAGGCATATAAGGAAAACTGTTCATTCGTTACGTTTGGGAACCATCTTAAATGAAATATAAAAGTTAATTGATGTGCCTTCAAATAGTTTCATTAAGAAAAATTAAGTTCAAGTATTGATTTTTATCATTATAAACACATAATTCGACTTACGTTGTTTTTTGTATTGGAGTTACAGTGTTTACCACTGTTAGAGACACGTATTTTAGCTTTAATTTTTTTTATGTTGTACTTACGGCGTTTCAGTCGTGATTCACACCGTTCGAGGGACTTAAGCAAGAAAAATATGGCGTTCGAGCACCCGTTTAAAACCAAAATGATTTTAATTGGAATTAAAATGTAGGCTAATTAGGTCAGCTTTTTATTATTTTCGTAACAAAAGCCACACGTTACGAATACTGTCGGTAGGTTCAAATTATAATTAAATTAGTTATTAATCTTACTGGTAGATCAATCAATTACTACATTATTATCTTTTACAGCTGGAACATATTAATAAGCTATTGAGGTAAATTTTACACCTTAATGATGAAGCCTCGCTGACCAAACGTTGCCGATAATTCTCCACAGGGTTGTTGATTTTTTTGATTTTTTCAAAAAAATCAAAAAAAATCGATTTTTTTGCTTTAAATCGGATTTTTTTGATTTTAATTGATTTATTTGATTTTGATTGAACTACTAGATAGTAAATTACCAACACGAAAACTTTTGAGTCAAAATTAATCAAAAGCAAAATAATCATGACATTTTAGCATCTATTGGATATTGTTACTATTCAAATGCTTGCATATTAAGACTAGCTTGACCGCTATATCATTTCCTAGCCTATCCAGCAAGACAAACTGGAGTTCTGGGTAAAACTAAAACTAAAATATACCAAAACCATGATTATTTTTAATTTTAGGTCTTTTCTAGTTAAGTTTCTTCTCGAGTTTCTTAAACTACTTCTTGGAATCTTAGAAAACCTTTTTTAAAATTAAAAATATATTCTTGATTTTAATCAAATAATTTTTTTTAAAAAAATCGCTTGATTTAAATCATGATTTAAATCAGTGATTTAAATCCAACTGATTTAAATCAAACAACCCTGATTCTCCAATGTAAATATTGACAAATAGAACTGTATAGATTCTTTCATTTAATAACATTTTACATTAGCATTATTTAAATTCAAATTCTATATTAAAGGTAAAAACCATTGCTGTTCGTTGGATCTCTAACACGTTTTCTTAATTTCGACATACCAAGGTAGCTCTTCCAATTTGTGGCTGTGTTTTTTTAAAGTCTTTTATAACACAATGTTTATTTAAATGATATTATTTTCGGTTTATGTTAAATATGTAACAAAATGTTCAGCGGTCAAAGTTTCTGAGATTATTGGGAATAGATGTTTTTTAGACGCAAGTTTACGTTACCAAAAATTGTTTCAAACTTACGCTTATGGGTCATGGTTCTGGTTATTAATAGGATCCCATTCTCAGGGTATTTATTTTATAACACTTTATTGTTAAATTAATTAAAATCAATTCTGGTTGAATACGTAACACTATTTTTTTATTAAGTTTCTGATATTATCAGAGCTAAATATCAAAGACACATGTTTAATTGCTCTCATTTGGACACAACTGCAACCGTATTCATTTAATAACATTTCCCTTTTCTAATTATTTAAATTCAAACCGTTGTATTAACTTCTAAAGGTGAAAACCTTTACTTGTAACACGGATGTGTATTGGAGGCTTGTAACCTGACTTGTCACTTTGTAGTAAACAAATACCGGGCTGCCAGGCTTTCTCTTACATAAAAAAGTTGGCCATTCTTGCTTATGAGAAATGTATCCTTTCATATGCATCTATGTCTGCCATTGTCTGGCCTTCAGGAGCCCGAGGAGTCACGACTCCCAACTGAAGCAGGGTGGGAAATAAGGATTTTTTTAAAACTGGACATTGGGCCAGCGAACCCCCCCTGGCCTTGAATAAATAAACTGGTCCATGACCATTGACCAGGGCGCGTCGTCTGCTAAAACTAAAGAAGTGAGTAATTAAAATAGTTGAGTATTTCTGGACCCTGGTTACCTTAGAATTTTCTTAGTGGTCCCGTGGACCACTGACCCTCCTCCGATTTAATTTTTAAACTGGTCATTTGCCCTGTTCCACCGCCTTATTTCCCACGCTGAACTGAAGTGAAGAATTCTTTTGCTCGGAGCATAGCCTACTCGATCAAGCGCAACACGTTGCAAGCTGCTTGCGCTATAGCGCGAGTCAGGGTGGGAAATAAGGATTTTTTTAAATTGGACATTCGAAAAGCGACCCTCCTGACTTGGAATAAATAAACTGGTTCGTGATCATTGACCGGAGCACATCGTCTGCTAAACTAAAGATGTGGATAATTTAATTAGAATTTTAAAGTGTGGACTCTGGTTACCCTTGAATTTTCTTATTAGTCTAGTGGACAACTGACCCCTCCCCCTTGAAATGGAACAGGCAATTTTTAAACTGGTCATTAGCCCTGTGTCGCCGCCTTATTTCCCACGCTGGCGCGAGTTGCTTTGCATTGTCGAGTGCGTGATGGAGTGGGTTATGCCTGGAGTCCCAACCCCAGGGACTTCCTACCCAAATACCCACTCGATCAAGCTTAGGGTTCAAAAATTACGGTAATTTTGGAAAATGGTAAATTACGCCGATATTGGCCTATCTCTACAAAATTCTAACAACTACAGGGTTTCCAGCTGACGCAAAGGAACTCGACAACAAGAGTAGACGAGAAAATAAAATTTCATTTCCTTAATAAAATTTTTCCTACGCTTGCCGTTCGACTTTGTATGACTTACTCATGTCTCATGAGGAGAAATGTGTGTAAGCGCGGGTTGCACAAAATATGGAGCTTTTAGACCATTTTCCAAGAGAAAAAAATTAGACTTTGGTGGTAAATTACCATCGTGGTAATTTACCAGTGTAATTTACCACAATAATGAACAGGGTAATTACCGTTTTCGTAATTTACCCGAGAAAATCGTAAATTACAGTTACCCCAGTAAATTACCGTGTAGATTACCATGGTATTTTACCGATTTAGAACCCTAATCACGCTCTCTTTTCCCGGCTACATTTAAAGAGGGCACTTTTTAGGCGTATTAACAATCTTGGATCACCTTTGTGCACTTTTGGGGTAGCCCTGACTATATTGTGTTTAAGGTTATAAGCTTAATATTATCAAACAGACGTTAGTTAATGCTACAAAAACGTTTGAAATTGACAATCTCGGATCGTCTTTGTGAAGTTTTAAGGATATCAGAATTTCATATTGTGCTTATGAAAATTTTGAGCTAAAGGTTAAACGGACATAAATCAATATTTTTCAAAATTGTGTTAAATTGTCAATTTGGTCATATTTCTGGAATTTTTAGGGGGGCGCATCGTGTATCAGTAAATGATGGTAAAAATTTTTCCTATGTTAATTATAATAAGAATGCAAAGTTTTAATGATTTCCGTTTTTTATGAAGTATCGTAATAAATAATTCTCAGATTCAGCTTAAGTTACGGTCACCTTTAAATATGTTTCTTCTTAGTGCAGATTTTGAAAATGTAAAGCAGTTTCTTCACAATCTTAATTAAAATGAAGACTGAAGGAACAGATATAAATCAAAAATGTCTTGATTAGAATGAAGACCTAAAAAGTATCGATAAGACTGAGGTTATCACTTGAATGAAGGTTCAGATATTAAGTTTTCTTTTGAATTGAAACTTAAAGGCATGCTTAAGAAAAACAACGTTCCATTACTATTTTCCGTTGAAATAACTTATTTTACTGGTTATCAATTTCAAAAATTTACTTATCTCGGCTTTTCGACCAGAATTTTATTCCCCGTAAACATTTTATCATTACATTAATTACTTTTGGGAGATAACGTGTCAAAATAGGCTATAAAACAATAAAAAACTGTATTAGCCATGACAGCAACCTTTGAAAAGTTACGAGCACCATAAACCCTTTCGAGGCTAACAGGACCTGAACAATCTAGAGCTTTACCCGCTACTAGTACGACCAGGGAGAATTGATGTAAACTGGAGTTGAAATATCATCAAGTGCGACCTGTGGCACTAAAACTCTCCCAGTGTACCTTGTTATGCATCATCTAAACTCTGAGAATGCTGTAAGGACTTCGGTGCCAGGCGTAGCCCACTCGATCACCCACGCTTAACGACACAAGCTGCTATAGCGCGAGCAGCTTTTGTCCGTGAGCATGGATCGAGTGGGCTATGATCCAAGATAAGAGACCAATGTTATCGCTGTTATCTGCTATTTCCACGGACCACTCGTTCACGCCAAATCAATCTTTCAAGGTAGTGCCTCCTCTTCACTTGAATTTTTCATGATATACTAAGATTTGAACGAACAAAATTCCAGATTACTATTTTCACAACCATCTCCCTTTGCTAACTTGAAGCAAACTTACCTCTCATTTTGCTGCTCGTTACCGGTGTCATTCCCTTGACTTTCAGTTCGTTACTACTATCATGAATTTATTTATTTCAAACCAAAATATAAAAAAATTGGATTCTTTTTCCTTTTGTGCTACTTAGAATTTACGTTGTGACGTGCCATATTAAATAGTCTCTAACCATTGTTAACGTCTTTAGGAACCGTTTAAAACGCAAATTCATACACGTACTCTCTTAAAAGTAATTAATGTAATGATAAAATGTTTTCGGGGAATGGAATTGTGGTCAAAAGCCGAGATAAGTAAATTTTTGAAATTGATTACCACTAAAATAAGTTATTTCAACGGAAAACGGTAATATTACGTTGTTTTTTCTTAAGCATGCCTTTAAGTTTCAATTAAAAAGAAAAATTAATATCTGATCCCTCAGTCAGGTGATAACCTCAGTCTTATCGATACTTATTAGGTCTTGATTCTAATCAAGACATTTTTGATTAATTTAGTCTTGGTGTGGTTTATTTTAAACTAAATTTGATAATAAATTTAACCTTTTATTGTTTATCACGTTCATTGTTCCTAACGTTGAGAAAAGGTGTAATTCGAATTTGTGTTTTGAACTTATTATATTAAACATACAGAGGACATTTAATTTGAAATTGCTTGGTACCGTCCTTTGGTACATATGGTGTGATCCATTTTAGTTTCATCGCCATAAAAATTCAAAGAATAGAGTAATTTCGCACGATATAGAATAGGCAATCCAACAGGGAGGTTGTAATGCAGATTAGAATACAAACACCAAAGATGCGAAAGGTGACCAGTGTTTGAGCTAGAGTTACTGATCAAAGGGTCTTCTCTGGCTCTTGCCATATCACTCGGTCCCTGACATACGACGCATGCCGAAAAACATTATATAAACATTTGGTTTGAAATATATGCTCGCCCCAAGAATAAAACAAGACGGCCTAAGGGCTCTTAATAGTAGACATATCGTACGAGTGAATAGCCCCTCTATACCCTACCCTAATGAGTGGATAACCCCACTATACCTTACCCTAATGAGTGAATAGCGCTATCTTTTTCTATGCTTAATTGATTTACCGTGCATAAAATCAGAGTTAATAGCCCCTCGATTCCCCACTCTAAACAGTGATTAAATTATAACCGTATAAATTTACTTATGCTGTAATTCTGATATTCCGGCG
Source organism: Phalangium opilio (assembly GCA_019434445.1). Taxonomy (NCBI): domain Eukaryota; kingdom Metazoa; phylum Arthropoda; class Arachnida; order Opiliones; family Phalangiidae; genus Phalangium; species Phalangium opilio. Next base: position 250,452 of record JAEQBA010004084.1, read on the forward strand.
AATCGAAGAACAGATAGTTTTAAGTGATAATCCCCTCGATGAGTTTACAACATAGACTTATGCCGATGCACACTTATCGCATCTTATAAATTTCTAACAAGGACTTATGCCCAGAAACTTTTGAAAGAGAAAGTTTAGTTATAGTGATTACGCATTTTAGTGATTATCCCCTCGAATTACCTTTAGCAATGCTAAAATGATCAAACGCATAACGGTCATTTAACACTATGTTAGCTCTATCTAAACCCACATTTGAATTAACCGCCAAAACGTTCCAGTCAAACATAACATAGATTACGATAGCTACCGAACGAGAACGAAACACATGAGGAGCGCGGTAGGAAGCGGGGAAAATCGTTATCTATTTAATTAAAACATAAATAAAAAGAAAATAAATTTAAAAACCCCAAACATACAAATTCATAAGTATCCGACCCCTCAGATAAAAATTCAAAAGTATCCGACCCCACAGATTAAGAGGTACCCCACCCCACATCACCCCAACATTTTAGAGATAAAAATAAATAATAAAAACTCGGAGTTTCTATCAAGTCTCTATGGTTCAATGGTAGAACGTTTGTCTACTACGCCAGCGACCCGGGTTCGATTCCCGGGTCTGACCTGAAAAAACTTTAATTACAATTAAATCTCTAACCGAGCCCAGTTACCCCAATGGGTGGGTTGTGGTAATATAAAGTTCCTTTTAAGCTAAAATCTGACGATAACGAAAGCGAAAACTCCGGACACTACTACTACTACTACTACTGTTACTACGGCTCGGGTCAAACTAAGAGCCTATCGTATACTACGATATGGCTAAAAAGACATTTATTATACAGGTGACGAAAACTGGTAAATCTCTTCGAAAAAATGAGGAAGATTCTTGAAAAAAAATTGTGGAGGTCTCAATTTTAAGTTTTAAAATGACGGGAATATAAACGGGGACGATCAATCGAACTGTCAAGTGGTCAATATTTCCGGCAAATATGACACATATTTAAAACGGACATCATTTACTGAACAATTTTTCCGAATGATGGAGGTCTAGAAAAATATTCACTTGTTTATTTGAATAGTTTATAGCCATGGAATATGTTCTTAAAATTTTGACCCGACCTTTAGTTTTACCCTGAGACGTACATAGAGGGGGAACTGGAATCACGCCTGTCTAAATTACTTTTTTGTTAGACTTAAAATATCTAACGTAAACTGCCATAGTTTTTGAGACCATTCTCGGGCTATTATTAAAATACTGCACCCTTGTACAAATTTATTGTAACGGCAGTGCAGTATTGTGCCCTAAAATGGACGGAAGCACGAAAGCAATTAAAAACAAGATCGTCAAGGCCGATATTTAAAGCTACATCGCATCCATACGCCATTCCTTAATCAATTTATTCGTATTAAAATCGACTCTCCCTAACGAATTTCCTTTTTAAGTCCAAAACAAAGTCCATCTAAAACACGGATATTTCCTTCATAAATCAATCCTTAACAACTGTTTCTTGAAAAAAAGCGCTTCCCGTGCCTTTATCTTCCTTACTCTTATCCCCTCTATCTAAAGCATCTCTGATTTTGCCATCAGACATTTTTGTACACTAATATATTAGAAAAATTGGAATATATTTAAGATCAAACGTAAAAAAAACCAAAAGATAAAGATTAGAGCCTACTTGAATTCTTTCTGAAATTCACTCCGTTCAACACAAACAAACACAAAAATTATGTTAAACTAATTTAGTTTTAAGATTAGAAAAACTGGAATACTTAAAATCAAACGTAAAAAGCGCGTAAAACATCAACCTTCTCTAAACTGATTTAGTTTTAAGATTAGAAAAATTGGAATATTTAAAATCAAACGTAAAAAGCGCGTAAAAAGTTCAACCTTCCCTCGCAAAATTTCACTCGTGGTATGCAAAATTGTAAGCTATTTCAGAGAAAGCAAGTAAATAAATAATAAAAAGGGGGTAAATTTAATGAAGTAAGTCGTACACCCATGAATATAGAAATAAATACTTCAACAATATACTGATGAAGTTGAGAGGAATGGCAAATCACGGCTATTCCATATTCATCGGATATATGAATAACCTAAGGACACAATGAGGTTTCAGATCTACGTAGCCGAATGTATGAAAAATTCCCCAAGTATATACACTCATGAATATAGCAATAAATATTTCGATAAGTTACTGAAGTTCTAAACAAGTCGAAAGCAATGACAATTCACGGTGATCCATATTCATTGGATTTATGACTAACCTAAGTACACAATCTACGCGGCGGAATGCATGAAAAATTCCCCAACCCCAGAGAAAGTTTACTGTGGATGTTTCTGAGTCATAGGACGATTATAAAAAACGTCTTGGTTTGGACCAAGGCCGAAAAAACAAACTATATTTGTGAGGTTTATCACTTGACTGAAGTTCACATATTGCAATTGTTTTAGTTATTTTTATCCATTTAATCCTTAATCAATATTAAATCCAATCAAATGATTTTACTGTTAATCGATCCATTCCCTCTAAATTGAAAAAATTACATATCTACGCTTTTTCAAGAACAATTATATTTTCCGAAAACATTTTATCATGAAATTAATTATTTTGAAGGGAGTACGTGTTGAGGTATCAACATAGAATATTTGAAAAATTCTATTGACTTTCTAAAAAGAGCAAGCGAACTTTGACATAATTCGAAAGGAAAATGTAAAAATTTAATCGAAATGCTACATTTCTATTGTCGCCTCTATGAAGAAAAGATTGCACTGCAATTTCCCTCTCCGTGCTTTAGAATTTATTGGTCATAACTCAGTCTTCATTTGAAACGTCACCACCCCTTTCTACATTGTTGGCGCTACTTGTACACCGGTTACGTATTACGCGTAATCATTTTAGCACGCTAAAAGACCATTTCGGAAAACACACAGGGGCTAGGCCACCATTGGGGTATTCTCCCTCGCACCAAGGGTCACCGCCAAACGGTGCCAAAGTTCACAAGAGGCAGGAGGCTAGTCAACTCGCTCTGCCTATAGCGGTGCTTCTAGGCGCGAGAGAGAGAAGACCCCAATGGCGGCATCACCCTTGCGTTTTGGTATACTCCTATTGGATAGAATCCCGTTAGACCGAATTCAGATTTGTACAATTGTAGCCAAATTTAAAACAATTTATAGCCCAAAGAGCGTTTTTCTGCTGAATGGGAATATTTATATGGAAGAGCTTTCGACTGAATGGGATGGGTTTTCACATATAAAATCATAGCGTTTTCCTTGAGTTGCCGAGAACCAGTAGCGCAATGAAAAGAATAAAGGTTAGGTTAGAAATATTTCATAAGAAAAACTAAAATGTTACGCCATTTCCAAAATATTGATGTTTATCTTCATTGACTATCCTAATTAATATGCCTTTTCCAAAGGTTAGGCTAGTAATAGTTTATAAAGAAACTAAAATTTTACGCCTTTTCCAAAGATTAGGTTAGTAATATTTAAAAAAAAACTAAAATGTTACGCCTTTTCCAAAATATTGAAGTTTATGATCATTGACTTTCCAAATTAATATGCCTTTTCTAAAGATTAGGTTAGGTTAGTAATATTTAAAAGAAACTAAAATGTTACGCCTTTTCCAAAATATTGAAGTTTATCTTCATTGACTATCCAAATTAATATGCCTTTTCCAAAGGTTAGGTTAGTAATATTTTATAAAGAAAACTAAAATGTTACGCCTTTTCCAAAATATTGAAGTTTATCTTCATTGACTTTCCAAATTAATATGCCTTTTCCAACAAATTACATTTTATATTCACTTCCGATATAACGTTACTCCTTTTTGAATAATATTGTTTTTATTTTTGTACTAAGATATTCGCATTACAAATGAAACCATTAGCTCTGATCATGCGAATAAATACTAACATAAATTACACCAATTTGACAATAAACCAGAAATGAAAGAAAAATTCATGATTGGAAAACCGCCCAAATTGCGGTATTCGGTCCAACGGGATTCGGTCGAACAAGACATTCGATCCAATGGGATTCGACCCAATGGTAGACAACCTTGTGTTTTAGTTTCTCAGTATGTAATTAATCAAAAATGTCTTGATTAGAATCAAGTCCTAAAAAGTATCGATAAGACTGAGGTTATCACTTGTCTGAAGGATCAGATATTAATATTTCTTTTTAATTGAAACTTAAAGGCATACTTAAGAAAAAACAACGTTCCATTACCGTTTTCCGTTGAAATAACTTATTTTACAGGTAATCAATTTCAAAAATTTACTTATCTCGGGTTTTCGGGCACAATTCCATTCCCCCAAAACATTTTATCATTACATTAATTACTTTTGAGAGAGTACGTGTATGACATTGAGTTTTAAAAGGTTCCCTCATTTGTGCCCGGCATGCTTCGCAGTGGATACGTTTTAAAACAATGGCGGAAAATTAAGTAGGGACAGTTAGATTTTTACTCGTGGTCATGCAAAATGATGTAATGTCTAGTGTACTTCAGTCAACAGTCATACTGTTCATTCTCATAGCTCAGGACACCTATTTCTCTCTCTAGTTTCAAACAATGGTTAGAGACTATTCAGTGCTGCAGCTCGCACATGATGATATTTCAGCTACAGTTTACAACAATTCTCGGTGGTCGTACTATTAGCGGGTTAAGCACTCTCTCAAAAATAATTAGTGTAATGATAAAATGTTTTGGGGGAATGGAATTGTGCCCGAAAACCCGAGATAAGTAAATTTTTGAAATTTATTACCTGTAAAATATGTTATTTCAACGGAAAACGGTAATGGAACGTGGTTTTTCTTAAACATGCCTTTGAGTTTCAATTAAAACGAAAAATTAATTAAATTTTTTAACCAAAATACTATTAGTGGCATATTATACAAAATTTATACAAAGAAAAGGATATAATAAAAGATATTATTTAAATATTAAAGTTAAGCTATTTGGGTGTTCTAGTTGTAGCTTAAAACTATATAGTTTAGATTATTAATTCTATGGTTTTACAAAACCTTGTGGATTATTTGAAACTTTTTAAAACGAGTAATGTATAAATTTAAAGGGTGTCTTAGAGCGTTGTTAATGTAGTTGTGAATCGGATATTTAGTGAACTCTTTGAAAAAATTACTTGGAATTGATATTGGTTTAAAATTTGGATACTAGTGTCTAAATTTCAGTTCAAAAAGTCTGTTCAGTGTTAAGTAGCCTTTTTTACGATCGTATATAGGAATCATATTTAGTTGAAACGCTTTACCAACAGGGGTTACGCTTTTATTTTTAATTTTTACCTCTTAGAAATTCTATAATTAATGCAAGATTTGTGGCATTTTTTTCTCTCGTAACAATAGCTAAGCCCTAGAACCGTCCCACCTCTCCCTTTTCACAGCAATTGCCAAGACAACTCTTTCAAAGTTAACACTGAACCATCGAAAACCTTAAACTTGTTCGAGGGTCGATAATGTTACCCAGTCATGAATTACTTTAAAGGGAATATGAAACAATTTGTACAACTGCCAGGTACCATTAATTTTACTGTTTTCTCGGGGTTAAATTTTATAAGGACTCCAGGCACTTTACATTCCGTTTAAAATGTCTGTACTCTTTCCTATAGCAGAACAGTGACGAATTGCTCTCTTTTTCTAATCATTGCATCACTGACCTCGTACCAGCCGTTGTCTTTCCTCACAAAGTTCACATAATATCCATGGGCCATCTATTCACCCTTATGAATAGTCGCTCCTTTAGTTTTAAAAAACCTTTCGTTCAAAGTGACATGATGATTTTCGAAACTTAATCCTTAAGTTGAAACGTTAATTGGCCAGCCATCTTTGTAATCACCTAGGAAAAAACAGAAATACGATCATCTCGCTGGATAAAAATTTTATCTCGATTTTCTAGTGAAAGATGGAAAATGTTGCTTTCAAAAATATTTTCTGAATTTTGTTCAACTTGATATTTAGGGCATTTGGTAAGGTTTCGTGACTTTGACCAAAAAGATTCCCACCTGGCCTTGTTTCGATTTCCGAAAGAGGCTGGGGCCTGAAACGTACAGGTTACTGTAAAACTTCCTCTTAGAACTCCTTTGATTAATGCAGGACTCATGATTTTTTTCTTCTCGTAACAATAGCTCATTTTGCGTAAAGTGATTACTAGTCCTGTGCGAGTCCAGTTTTTTGGGGTTCGAGTCGAGTCTCGAGTCCTTAAAAGCTAGATCTCTTGGAAAACTCAGTATTACCACGTATCTATGGTGTAGTGATTATCACGTCCGCTTAACACGCGCAAGGTGCCAGGTGCGAGACCTGGTAGGTACATGTTTTGACCATCGTGATTGGACATAATAATAAGCCAGATCTCCTCGAAAACAAAGTAGTATCACGTCTCTATTGTGTAGTAGTTACCACGTCAGCTTAATACGCGGAATTTCTCAGGTCCGAGACCTGGTAGATACATGTTTTGACCATCGTGATTGGACATAATAATAAGCCAGATCTCCTCGAAAACACAGTATTACCACGTCTTTATTGTGTAGTAGTTACCACGTCAGCTTCATACGCGGAATATCCCAGGTTCGAGCCCTGGTAGATACATGTTTTGACCATCCTGATTGGACATAATAATAAGCCAGACCTCATGGAAAACTCTGTTGGACCACGTATCTATGGTGTAGTGGTTATCACATCCGCCTAACACGCGGAAGGTCCCAAGTTCGAGCCCTGGTAGATACATGTTTTGACCATCCTTATTAAACATAATAATAAGCCAAACCTCTTGGAAAACTCTGTAAAACCACGTATCTATGGTGTAGTGGTTATCACGTCGGCCTAACGCGCGGATGGTCCCAGGTTCTAACTCTGGTAGATTCATGTTTTGACCATCGTAATTGGACATAATAACTAGCTAGATCTCTTGGAAAACTCAGTATTACAACGTTTTTACCTCTCCGAGTGACGTATGTCACGGAGAGGTTCTAATTTCGACGTGTCTGTGTGTGTGTGTGTGTGTCTGTCTGTTGTTATTGACTTACACCCCAGGGGACCGTGTTCGCAGTTTCCGAATTGAAGCAAATGTGTTCGCTATTTCCGGACCGTATTCACAGTTCCCGGAAATGTCAAAACTTCAATCTATCCACAAATCAACTGGCCACTATTACTTCATCTGACTAGTCAATTGTCTATTCTACATGAATACCAATCTGTACTTATTGGCTTCAAACACCACCATTTTGTGGTCTTTGTCCATTCCACATAGACACCAGTCTGTACTTACTGGCTTCTATCACCATCATTTTCTGGTCTTTGTTTTTGTCCATCCCACATGGACACCAGTCTGTACACCTGGCTTCTACTCCTTAAGGTTAAGACATACGCGGCGATCGGCCAGGGTTACGAGAAACGTCCGGCCTCCCAATGGTGGGGCTTCCACCAAAGGTTCACGCAATTGCGCTGTTCTTATCCATAGCTGCGATTCGACACCCTTATATACTACCTATTTGATGAAGGCGAAGCAACCGGCGTATGCTTCATTTCAAACGCCAATATTAGTCAAGTCTCTCAAGAATGTTTAATTGTTCTTTTTCAAAACGATGTAACGCTCAATAAGGCGAACAACTATCGAAGAAAATATTTAATATTAATTATATTTATTTTAATATTTAAGATAATCATGTCTCTCAACTCAAAATTAATACGGAAAGGGTAAAACAGCAGTCTATGTGTTTGTCTATATGTGTCCGTCCGTTGTAACACTAGTGCGCTGCGTTAGAAGTTCGTTTTGTTTTGATGTGTAAAGAAATCCTTCAGAACCTTAATATTCCCGTTTTCCATAATATAAAATGAATATGTGGAAATATTTTTCGTAATTATGATGCATTTAGTATTTTTGTAGCTTTAAAGCTCCGTTTCAATTTGATATTCCAAAGATTTTTTTTAATATTATTATTTAAAATGGATGTTTATATATTACTTAAGCTATACTACATCTGTTTATAGCATAATCCTTTCTAAAGTCACAGTGAATACAAGCTCAACGCTGCTATGTTGGTCAAATGAACTTTTGTTTGTCAATAGGCCCAGTGAACCAAAAAGTAAACGTTTGGGTTTGGTTTTCGTTTCTGTATGCAGAGACATTAACGGTTCAGAGTGAGCCGAAAGTAAAATACACTTTTAAATGATTAGGCTTAGATTTTATAATCATGGTGGAAATCTGGGCCGCGTTCAGCAGAGCCCAGCGCTGCTAGCAGTGTCCTACATAACGGGATTTTGTTTTTGAATTTTGACGTCACGGTGCTTAGCGCTGAGCAAGCGCGGTCTTCAAAGAAAATAGTCGGCTTTTTGGATAACGTGACGTAAAACGCGTAGTTCTCAGCTTGGCGGAAAAACCATGGAGGAATTAATACAAATAGCTTTATGGGACTATAGCTATTTAATTGGCGTGAAACCAGTTGATCACGCGAGAATTTTAAGAGATATGTTATTTTCTAATTTTAATTATAAAAGTTGTTATCTATCTCTATAAATATGTTATCCTACAATTTTTGTTAACCCTTGGTACCTTGCACGCTTTATTGCGCTAGCGTCATTTATAAAACGCCGATGACCGGAGAAAAGCTATGACGACAGAGCTCACCGGTAAACATTTCCAAAATCCGCTGTCTTTTTTGGTGAGCTCTGCTGAACGCAGCCCAGACCAGTGAAAGGTCTGATCGTAATCGGATAATAGCTTCGTGTTTTCATGCTTTTTATGGTACGCATTTACTTTCAGTTTGTGTAGCCACAAATAAGCTTTGGTGTTATGTAACGTTAAGTCATGTTGTTAAACTAAGAAAATCGTTGAGGTGAAACGAGAGGATAGTGTTTACATGCCAACCCTGTTGTGAATATGGCTTTGAACATAGAGGGCATACAGTTGAGGAGTAGAAAATTGGGCCTTTACAAACACGTAAAGGTAATATCCCTCCAAAGTTTTATCTCTTCATTTCCCGTTTTTCCCCCATCGGATGATTTTAATGTGTACAAGTATATCATTATTGGATGTAAAATGTCGTCTGATTTACAGTAAATTTGCTATGCTTTGTATACTGCTTTAATATTTCATAAATTTTAACTTAAGAAACATTTCCATATCTGGGTAAATAAGTTTGTAAGTAGTCGTCTTGACTCGGAGAGGTAATATTTTGGTTTTCCCAACTTGTTAAACATAAGCTACGTCACTTTATTTTAAAATTACCCAGAAAATTGGCATGGTATTACATGAAAAAATATGGATAATAAGATTTTAGTTTGTAATAATTTGTATATAATTCCAACCTATACAGAGTCTGCAGTATGAGTCTCCTGAACTACGGTCTGCAAAGTAGCACGAACTGTTTGAATATCTTCACCGCAACTGTATGGCTTTGCAAAATAGCGCATCCCAACAAAAAAATGTACTGTGGAAGGCAACGATAAAAAACGAGCAAGGCCGGACGCTATCTTGAGGGGAGAGAGCGACCGTTATCTTGAGGGGAGAGAGCGACCGTTTTCCTGAGGGGAGAGAGCGACCGTTTTTTCCGAGGAGAGAGCGCGGCTATTGTAAAGAGGGGGAGCGAGTCTATTATAAAGAGGGGGAGCGAGTCTATTATAAAGAGGGGGAGCGAGTCTATTATAAAGAGGGGGAGCGAGTCTATTATAAAGAGGGGGAGCGAGTCTATTATGAAGAGGGGGAGCGAGTCTATTATGAAGAGGGGGAGCGAGGCTTTTATAAGGAGAGGGAGCGAAGCTTTTATAAGGAGAGGGAGCGAGGGTATTATAAGGAGGGAGAGCGAGGCTTTTATAAGGAGAGGGAGCGAGGCTTTTATATGGAGAGGGAGCGAGGCTTTTATATGGAGAGGGAGCGAGGCTTTTATATGGAGAGGGAGCGAGGGTATTATAAGGAAGGAGAGCGAGGCTTTTATAAGGAGAGGGAGCGAGGTTTAAAGAGAGGGAGCGAGGGTATTATAAAGAGGGAGAGCGAGGGTATTATAAGGAGGGAGAGCGAGGTTTAGAAAGAGAGGGAAGGTTTTGAAGGGAGGGAGCGAGGTTTAAAGAGAGGGAGCGAGTTTTAGAAAGAGAGGGAAGGTTTTGCAGGGAGGGAGCGAGGTTTAAAGAGAGGGAGCGAGTTTTAGAAAGAGAGGGAAGGTTTTGCAGGGAGGGAGCGAGGTTTAAAGAGAGGGAGCGAGGGTATTATAAGGAGGGAGAGCGAGGTTTAGAAAGAGAGGGAAGGTTTTGAAGGGAGGGAGCGAGGTTTAAAGAGAGGGAGCGAGGGTATTAAAAAGAGGGAGAGCGAGGTTTTGAAAGAGAGGGAAGATTTGAAGGGAGGGTGCGAGGTTTAAAGAGAGGGAGCGAGGGTATTATAAGGAGGGAGAGCGCGAAATATCTAAGGAGGGAGAGCGAATTTCGAATTTTGTCCGCTTTGGCTCACCATATACTGTTACTACTACTACTACGGCTCGGGTCAAACTAAGAGCCTCATCGTATACTACGATGTGGCTAAAAAACACGTCAAGGTACAATTTAGTGTGGGGGGGGGGAATGAATGGGTAACTCTGACTCATCATATTTACACTTATTGGCACCTGGAATACCAACAGCTAATTGGAATCATCGTGTAGCTTTTTTCTCAACGTATTTAATTTCATTTTGAGGGAAGAGTCAGACTATTCATAATGTCTGCGAATAATCTATTACGTTGCGCCATGCGCGCACCTAGGAACTCGCATTCATCTTTAGCAAATTATGTAGCTTATCAAATTAACCCATGACTTGGCTTTGAATTTGGTGCAAACACATGTGAGGAAGCTTGAGATAGTATTTTATTCGTCAATAACATAAAAAAACTACATAGATAATACATGGAACACCGATGAAAAAATTGCAATATTACCGGAATTTATTTATATAAATGAAGCAGGCATAAATAACAGCTTATCTATACTTCATTCCGACTCATTCAAACCTTCGTGGGACCATCTACCACGTTTTTGGCATGTTCTCAGACTGGAGAAGGTAGATTTATTCCAACTCTCAAATTTCTCGGTTAACTTGTGCCGAGACTGTCTAAATGCAGGTTGTGGGTCGGCAACCAATATGTTTCAAAAATAAAGCTTGGTTTCTTCGGTGCCACAATAGTACGTAGTTTAGTACGTGGAAAGGTATTTTACTTTAGTTTTGTAGAGTGGAATGAAAAGCGAAAAGCTATACGCATAAAGAAACTTTGTAATTATAGTTAGGGAAATATAGAGGTGTAAGTTCTATTACATCCTTAATTAGTTTAAATATATACAGACTTTGAGAAAACAAACCCGCTATAGCAGACATTAATATTATGTCGCTATTGGGAATTTGTTTAATTGATTTATGGTACGATAAACAATTTAAAGACCATGGCTTATTTCAACGTTTAGAAAGCTGTTCGAAGCAAATCTCGGTAATAACAACGGCTACTGATGCTGACATCAGAATGAAAAACAAGTAGAAAGGAACGGTGACGCTACTGAGACCCAAGTCCGAAGAGCTTTTCACCGGTTTTTTCCAAGTGATATATTCCATAGGGTGATGGTAGACGAACTCCAGATATTTGAAAACTTGCGTTTCGAACATTGGTCCTATACTGCAATAAAGAGTGGTCAGTCCTTTTCAATTTACTATAAAATTCATACTGACCTCAATTGTCCAAGCTCGTGCACTATTGGACTGCTTCTCATCCAAGATGAATTGTAAGCAATGTGTAAGAATTCGAAACCCATTTCTTCCTGCGAAAAGTAAAGTCCTCCTTGGTTCGCAAAGAGCTCTTTAGCCTCAGCTTCAGCGGCCAAGACTTCTCCCAAGAACCAAGTCAGGTATTTGTCTGATATGATCCGAGCTTCTTTCCCAGAAATTATCGGAATGTATCCGTCAACCACTATAAAATCCACAATACTTTTGAAAATGTTTTCCATATCGAGTGCGTCTAGCCATTCCTGAACAACTGGATCCTTGGCAGCCTAAATACAAACCAATGACGTCAAGTGAACAGAGGACATAATATTTAAAAGAATACTCACCAAAACTTGCAGATATTCGAATGTTCCACTGCCTTCCATCATAACAGGTGGAATTCCCGATTTGATCAAGTCCGAGAGAGTGTCGATGCAATCGTAACTCTCAGTCGTGAACTCGGTGCGCAAGAAACAACCCAAGAAAAACAGAATGAAAGTCACTCCGATGAGCCACGACGAGGCTAGCAGACGACAAGTAAAATGTGGCAGAACGGTTGAAATCGCTATAGAAAATATTTTCCAATTATAAAATTCATAGAGCTGAAATTTTTCTGGGAGCTCAGCCCACCAGTCTCCTCTCAAAGGTGGTACATCCCCAACCGCGATCAGAATTATTTTTACGCCAAAACCAGGGCCACCAATAAAAAAAACTTTCTTACGTTCAGCACACAAGAGCGACGCGTTATCCCAGACATTTCCCAGCGTTTCTTGGACTAATTTCTTAACAATTTTCGTTTTAGACAAATGTTTGTATTTGTTCATTACTACCGAATGAATGACGAGTAAAACCGCAAGAAGGACCACGGTTACCGCCATAAAAGTCACCACCTTATGAAATCAAAAACGTATTTATGATTGGGTACTGGATTGTAACTGAGTGAAACTTACTGGCGTGTCCATATTTAAGAAAGAGAGCGAAGTTGACACGACCCTTTTCGGGGCGGCGGACACGATAATAGTTCTGGACGCTCCAAAGGGCGAAGACGGACTGAAATATTCCTTTCGGCCGTTGAAAAATGATAAAGGCATGGGAATCATGACACAATGAACTTTCTAAATTGGGGTCAAATTTATGTCATAACACTATTTTGTATTTTTTATTAGCCTAAAATTCACTTACGTTTGCTACATTAGGTTCATTAAATATTTTAATAGTTTCTAAAAAGTCCAATTTATGACTTTCGAATATTGTTCTAGAAGCAGCAATTAAATTAAGTTACAATTACGTTCGAAGAGAAATGTGTGAATGATCATAAATTAAAATTTCATTCCTGACAGAGGTCAGCAATAAAATTGAGTTACAGAAATGTGTATTTGTAAATTAGAATTTCATTCCTGACATATATAATCGAGGCAAATCATTTCTACTGGGCTCACTTCAAAAACATTTATTACTGAATTTATTGGCTAAACAAGTTGGGAAAACCAAAATTTTACCTCTCCGATTCAAGATGGGGAGTACCTACAAACTTTATTATGTAGAATTGGATCGCTCTTTATTGATAAACAATTGCAGAAGTTAAAATTAATGAATTATTCAAAGCTTAGAGAATTTACAGTAAAGCAGACGAAATTTTCATCCAATAAGGGTATGTCATGTGCCCAAGGCTATCATCCAATGGGGAGAAGAAAAAAAAACAGGAAATGAGAGTAAAAGGTTTGGCGAGATAGTCCCTTATATTGGTAAAGGCTCAATTGTGTACTCCTCACCTGTATAAAGCTAGATTCACAGCTGGGTTGGCATGTAAACACTATCTTTTCGTTTCACCTCAACAATATTCTTAGTTTGTCATCATTATACCGTAGCTTATTTGTGGCTAGCCGCACTGAAAGTGCACGCGCACAAAAATTTATGGAAACTCCGAAGCTATAACTCTATTATAATCAGAACTTTAACTAATCAAGTAACCACTATGAACACCTTAATCTGTTTATTTAAATGTGTATTTGACTTTGAGAGACTTGACTAATAATGACGTTTGAAACGAAGCATACGCCTGTTGTTTCACCGAACTCAAATCGGTAGTATATAAAGTTTTCGAATCGCAGCTATAGATAAGAACAGCGCAATTGCGTGAACCTTTGGTGGAAGCCCCGCCATTGTGATGCTAGACGTTTCTCGTAACTCTAGCCGATCGCCGCGCACATCTTAACCTTAATGATGATGGAATAGAAGCCAGTATGTACAGACTGGTGTCCATTTGTGATGAACAAAGATCAGATGATGGTGGTAATTAGAAGCCAGTAAGATCAGACTGGTGTCCATGTGGGATGGACAAAAACCAGAAAATGGCTGTGTTTAGAAGCCAGTAAGTACAGGCTGGTGTCCAAGTGGGATGGAAATAAACCAGAAATGGTTGTGTTTAGAAGCCAGTAAGTACAGACTGGTGTCCAAGTGGGATGGACAAAGACCAGAAGATGGTGGTGTTTAGAAGCCAGTAACTGCAAACTGGTGTCCAAGAATATGGCCGAGTTTAGAAGGCAGTCAGGACAGACAAAACTCATAAGATGGTGCTGTTAGCCAGTGTAAGTGCAATAACATTTTCCAGATTTCCGGGAACTGTGATTGCGGTCCGGAATTTGAGAGTGCGTTTGCACCAATTTGCAAACTGCGAACGTGGTCCCCTGGGGTGTAACATCAGACAGACACGTCGAAATTAGAGCCTCTCCGTGACATACGTCACTCGGAGAGGTAAAGAGTGAGAAACTTAAAAGTGCCATCCAACTTCACAAAGACTTCACAATAATAATTAACATCGTATTTTCAAATTCCTCAGTTTTTGTTTTTTAAATCGAGTTTGTTTGAGTGCAATAATTGAAATTACTTCAAAATACAACAAAGATTACTTTATGTTATAGGATCGTTTTAAGTAATCTGCCGTACTTCTGTACGCCGACACCGCGTTCGCCATCCCCCAGGTTTCCTGGTAAGAATTTGAAGTATATTTACCATCTTTTTCAATAAAAAGATTTCGGTCTGCGAGCTCACCGTAATTGTCGCATAGTTTATGGGAGTTTCATTAGCGTACCTGTGATAATTGAGGCATTTTTAAAACCAATGAGTAAAATTTCACATTTATTAATTCAAATCTTACCTGTATTTAAAATAACGATCATTGCCAAGAAATTCAATTTCATTTTCTGCCATTTCTCAATTTTCAACTGATAAAACAAATCTCGTGTCCAATCTGTTATGACAAAACTAGAACACGCTTATTTTTATTTTTGAAAGTTTATGAAGAATTTAACAAAATCATCATTTCATTTTTATTTTATTTTTTTTTGTCTTTCTATCACAAAAAAATAAATAATGATTATGTGAAATCAGGATTTCACAGGCAAAACATGGAGCTTTTAGACCATTTTCCAAGAGAACGAAACGAGAATTCGGTGGTAAATTACCATCCCAAACCCTTCTATGTTTGTTCTCCTCCTCATCTAACTTCAGATGGGCATCGTACCCTGGGGATGAAGGCAATAACTATTTGGTACTAAAGTACTAAACACTTAGCAATCAACTCACAAACCTTGATTGTCTTGACGTGGGACAAAAATCCACAAGCGCGTCTTACCAAATAGTTAAGCGAGTTTTATGTGATTCGGTTTAGTAACCTTGCTCCAAATGTTCAGATGTTGGGAAAAATCATGTTAGTATCACCCCAGCTTTGAGGTACACTTCTCTCGGATATAAGTATTATATACTTCTTCTTTTATATAGCATTAGGACGTGTCGCACGAAACGTACCAACAGCGAAAACTTCCGATAACAGCGTGCTTTTTGGTTTATGCTATTGAATCTGAACTATGGATTACAAACTAATGAAAATATTTAACGACATTCAAAGTCGGTCGAATTCGCGAATATTTTGAGTTCGTTTGGTTCGAGATCCTTCTTTGAAATTGGTAGGCAAACGCGAAATCGCCCTTAAATGTGCAAAGTTCAACGCAAAAGCTGACCGTAATTTCCAAAATAATTTTAATGACTTTCGTAGCTCGTGTAGAGTAGTGTAACGCCATTTCCTTGTATTATGCACGCCAACAGTAAATATACAAGGAGTAAGGAACTCTGCCAAAAATCTTTAAACGTAACGGCGTTTCTCTTGCACGTAAAAACACAGACAGCTGCATGAAAATTAGACTTTAAAGGTGGAATTCATAAACGTCGGACGCAACACAATGTAGTACAGGCGAAGGCAGGGCTTCGTACGCAAAAAGCAGACGTTTGCGCACGACACTCTGCCTTCGCCTGTGCTTAATTGCTTAACGTCCGACGTTTATGAATTCCACCATAAACATACCATTTTCAAAAGTTGGGTGTAAAATATAATATGGTGTATGCCCGTATCGTTTTCATAAGACGAAACATCCGCTAGATGGATCCAAAGACGTTAGATCATGTGGCTTCGAACAAAAGAGCTTTGTTTAACTGATACTTTGAAGCTTCATCTAGCGTCTTGTAATCCAAGCAGACGATACTCCGCCCCCATTTGAAAAGGGTGTATTTTATATATGTCGTCTTGAGAAATAGATATACTAGAGACGAAATTGTTTGCCGTGTTTCTTATGACTAATTTATTTACTTCTCTTCAACTGCTTCGAAACTTTAACTATCAAAACTTGCACAACTTTAAAAATATTCTTAATATATATATCAAGTTTTGCTTTCTGTTACTGGGGGAAGGAAGCGGGATTATTGCTTTCCTCTCCCTCCTTGACCTGGTAAACTTTAAAGGTCCACATTAATTTCACTTTCGGAACGCAATTACTTACTAAAGGTCAGATATTATTAGAAGTGAGATTTCAGCATTATTAAAAGTAAATCCATATCTATCTAGGCCTGGTTATAATTATATTTTATCCAAGTCACGCAATTAAGTACGCATATATTTATCGAAATAAGATAATTTCATCTTAACCATGTTTTATATTAAAGAGTATAATACGCATTTTACAATATTACCCGTGATTTAATAAATACAACTTAGTAGTAGGGGAATAGAGAGGTTAGATTGTGTGTTAGTGGTACGTCACACCATGAATCTACATAACTCTGAATATACAGTTGCGTTACGCTGTCTAACCTCTCGGTAAGGTTTGGGCGTGGCTTAGCGAAAGAAGACATCAATCACGTGTCTGCTAGTGATAGGAGCGGGAGAAGGGAGAGGGAGTCCGGGGGTGTGTAAATTCGAAACGTCACTTCCTCTCGTCTCGTGATTGGCTATTAGAGCTACGCAAAACGCGTCAAAGCTAGGAGGGTAACACCCAAACCAAATCGACATGATAGAAGGGGCATATGATAGAGCTGTATATTCATAGTTATATAGATTCATGGTCACACCCTTCTAAGCTTTACCACGGCTCTGGCAGCCATATTGGTAGGTTTCAGCTTTCCTCCTATACTATAGTATAGTGTAGTGTAGTATGTGGAAAAGTATTTTTCGTTAGACACGTAGCATGGAATAAATATACGCATTAAGAATCCTTGTAATTAAAGTTGGGAAATAATAAAGGTGTTAGTTCTAGAGATGGGCCGATACCAGTTTAAACCGATACGTACCGATACCGATATTTTACCCGATCCTTCGATTAAACCGATATCAAACCGATACCGATATGGCATCGGTATCGGCCCATCTCTATAAGATGATTCTCGATCCAATTTCGGTACTTGAAACTATAAAACTGGCTTATCATATACGACAAACCCATTTTGGACACTAGTAACGTTATCCAAAATGAGATGAAAAACTGTGCTGTCTCAGAGTTTAGGTCTTAGGGCGCCATCTACTCTCAACATAAGTATTTATTTTCTTTAAAAAAATCGGGTAGAAATATCGGTTCATTTATAACCGATACCGATATATCGGTTAAAGCCAAATAGAAGTACCGATACCGATATGGCATCGGTATCGGCCCACCTCTAGTTAGTTCTATCAGTTCCAAGTACAGTGTAAATACAGACGAACCAGCTATAGCATACATAGCTACATTACAATGCATAGAGGGGTGGTGGCTAGCCACTATGGCACAGCCTCCTAAGTCAGCTATATTGGTGGGTTTCAGCTTTCCTCCACCTGTATGGCCGAGTAATTTATGTCAGCAATCTTAGATCTCTATTGCTATCTGGATGCGACAATAACAATTTTTCATCAAAAAATTAGGTAGATATGGAATGATGCTCCTTTTTTAAAAAATATTTAGTCCTATCAATATACATAAAATAAACCCATAATCACAGATCATGGATTAACTAACGCAAGGGATTGTTAACTAATCGGGTGTCCCATGTAACGCTATCGCCAACTACATGTTCCGAATTATTCCTCGATTCCCCTCTTCATTCCCCCAATTTATTGGACCAAAACGGATGTAGATATAGCGCCATCTCTAGGCAAAATAAATATAATTTGCGGATTTTAAAGATGGCGGCGCCCAATTTAGGAAGGATTTCAATTTTGACGTCATAGGACATGTGATATTTGGTCCAATTTTCTTATAACTTCCTGTTAGGGATAGTGGCTGCTGCTAGGGGGCGTTTGGAACACGCGTGTTTTATCCTTTAGGGGGGATGAACAATCCCTAGCGTTAGTTAATCCATGCACAGATTGAGTTATACTTTAGTAACGTCAGACGAAATATTATTGAATTTATGGACGAGTGCGAAAAGGGCAACGAAGGGTTGGGTTTCTTTTCTGCTATGAAAACCTTTAAACCCTTTCTTTGTATAACTTATCATAATGCAAAAGGGTTGGGCCACTGTTTATAGACCAGCCTCCCTAGTTTTGGAATACGTAAATTGCATATGAAGAAATGTAATTACAGTCCATTGTGGACACGCATTATTATTCTCAAATTATATACCTAGATTTAATTGCACTTTTTCCATAGTTTTTGGAACGTTTACTTACTTTCTCTGCATGCTCCAGTAAATATATTTATTATTTAGCTAAGTCAAAACTATTAATTATACCCGGAATTCATACAGCTATTAGGAATCATTGTGCAGCCATTTTCTCAACGTCTCCAGGCGGATTTCGTGGGAAGAGCTAGACTAATTTTAGGTATGACAAGTTTTTCTCGCGAAAATTCTAAAGCAATGATAAACGTCAGAGTTTTGAGGCATGACGGATAGTACTCAAGCCTGGCCCACCATAGAAATTAACTTGGGAGATATGGGGCACAATAATTACTATTATCAGTATACAGTATATTCCTGATCATACTTAGATACATGAATGCATCTTGATGAGGGAAATTCGAAAGCAAAAGTCGTGAGAGACAGAATGAATAATTGAACGTGAATTTTAACCTAAATCACTCACTACGCGTTAGATATCTATTTTACTATTAATAATCGGAAACACAATTTATATAGTTAACTTCCTTTAAATATGACATGTGTACTGCTGTGTATTAAATTGACTGTAAAGAAATCATAGTAAAAATTATTTAAAATACGTCACAGGCACCACGTGACGCAAAGATACAAAAACTCGACATGGATCGAGAGTGGAGGCTTAGTAAATGTTTTTCACGAGATTACAGCGAAAATTCCCAAAGTTTTAATTTTCGAATTAATTATGCTTCATTGAATTTGATTTTCCACCTGCATCTTATTGCCTTTCCAGTGTGTTTGATGCCCTTGTAAGTTCGATTAATATATAATTGAATTTAATTTAATTCATTAAAGCCATTTCCAGCCAACTCGAAAATGAATATAACCAAATAAGAGTAATTCCGCCGAGGTAAATGACAAAAACCACGTAAGCTTCGCGCAAGGTAAAGACACAGTTATCTTGTTCAGTTGGTTGCCATATATAGGGGCATGAATTTCAATTTTTCATTAACGTGGTGGAATTGATTAAGGCTCCATTTCGATCATACGGTACATTCTAAAAGGTAGAGGAGGAATGTTATAGTTTAAATGTTGCCAAAGGAAGGTAGAAATAGAAGACAGTGAACGGTATATAAGGAGACTGCGCAGGAGAAACGCGATTCAAGAAAAT
>JAEQBA010004085.1:0-19852 GCA_019434445.1 Phalangium opilio
CAGGCCCACAAAGTTACGGTGCGGTATGACGATACCACTTTTGGTAATAACAACTCGTGCACTGTACGTCCAAGCAACGCCTCGAGTACATCTTGGGTTTGGGATGGCTACTTAGACGCGGGAGGGAGCGCAACCAATTAAGGGAATATAACACGGGCCACCAACAAGGATCGAGGGCGCCTTAATGGTATCCTCGATGTAGGCTTGGTTCGTGACCAATGACTTACTTGGTCGCGTCACTATACGGTAACTGATAAGTAACGAGTAATAATAGGCGAGTGGCGCGGTTGGATCATACGAAGGAATTGTCCACGGTCGACTTGTCCTCGGTGTTCAAGATGACGGTGGAACTGGCGCTGAGTGATGGGCCGCGAATGACGCGTTAATGCTGGTGGAACGACCTCCCGAGGAATAGGCCTCCAACGTCTTCTTTCGAGACAGCGATAGACTTTGTTGACGGGCGGCGCGTTCCGACAACTGTGCAACTGGATGCGTTGAGAATTGGCCGAGGATCGCCCTGAGGACGGGACATGGCCGTTTCCGTCATGGTCGAGTACTCGGTGGGACGTTGTAAACTGCCTGACCTGGTCATCGACGGACCGAAGGCCAACACCAGCACAAGTGCTCGGCCATCCAATTACATAAGGGCAACCGTCTACATAAAGTTCAACAAGCATTGATAACACTGGCGCTTATGGGGATTTTAAAATCTAAAAATTTGGGGTTCATTTCCGAAAAAGAACTAGTCGATTCCAATTATTTTGGAGGAATTTCGCCCTTGGGTGAAAAAAGCTCCCGCCAATTATAATAACGAGGATCTCAAATTGGAATTAGGTGTTTTTTTTTTTAAAGTACGCGAGCAACTTTATTTTAAACGAATAAAAGTTTTTCTAATCTGCGTGGCTGAAGTATAAAAGGTGTGGTGGTAGGTTCTAGATCGCGGTTTAAACCCCATTCATCGAAAAAAGAATAGCGAAATAGACATAAATGAATCCAATTAAATATTGAAAAGTCTCTATTCATTCTTCGCAGCGAGAGAGACTCTTTAGAAATTATTCTGTTTTAAACGAATGAGCTCGTCGCGTAAGGGACCTCTTTAGAAACGAAACCTAAACAATTTCGATCCTGAATAGGCGAAATCTAAAGCCATCTTCTATATTCCCAAATTGTCCGTTTATTCAAATTTCCCAGAATTTTAATTAACGAGCTAGGAATAATTATAACTTATTTCTTCGGCCATTAAAGACGAACGATGTCATTTCTTTGGCTTCGAAGAAAGTTTTGACAATTTATCTTGGCGGTACACCTTTTAATTAATCCATACATAGCGGCTTGATGACAAAGTATCACGCGATATACGGTGAGCCGAAATTAAGCTTTGCTACACATGGAAAACTATTAATTAACTATTAATGGTTAATGTCGCTCGGACGAAGGCGCTTTAAAGCGATTAATATCGTTATGAAGCGTCATTCGAGCGACCTAGACGACATCATAGGCGGGCTGCGTGTCTACAAAGAGGGTTAAGGCATTTTCAGCGCAAATACAACGCCGAAAGTTTAGAAATAAAATGTTTTGAAATCGAGTGCTTCTTAATAATTCGGGGAATTAGGGTTTGATTGAGTTTCCATCCGCTCTTAAGACTCAAAATTGAAACAACCGTCTTAAGCCTAATCCCATTCTAGAACTCAATTTATAATATACACAGATAGATTAGCGGGAAAGTAATCAAGTTTCGAGTATACTGGGGGTCAATCTTAAGGGGCAGTTTACTGCAAGCCGGGACAAAGATGACATCTAACCCTCGGGTTACTTAACCAGAGAGAGTGTGTGTACCGGAAAGCATAGCCGCGTGATACGACATACCGACTACGAAAGAAAATGCGCTTTAGTTTAAGAGGAAAATCGAATTTAAAAGCTAGAGCTAAAAGCAAATCCCCTGACAATTTGAAGGACTACTAAACTATAACGTTGAAAGTAACCATTTTTTGTAATACATAGTTTACAGACTTGGAGGATTCGTATACAGTACCATTTACACAAAGAGGATAGGCTTCGGGTGTTTGTTACGCAAGGAGGCCAGACTCACTGGCCTCCTTGCGTAAATGATACGAATCCTTCTAGTCTCTAAACTATGTACATTAACAACGTGACGTGCGTCTAAGTATCTCTAGGTGGAGTGGAAAAAAAGATTAGGAGACTCGGTAAGTGGCTTATGTTTCCTGGAAAAGATTTTAAAGAAAGATTCTTCTAGTCTGTCTCGGTATATCTTTATACAGGGGGGTGCCGAGTGTCGAAGGGTTGTTTACCTGAGATTTCTGCAGAGTTGCGTGGAGAATAGGCAGTAGATGACTGGATTGGCGGCGCTGTTGAGAGGCGCCAGGCTTTGAATGAACGTTGATATGGCGATGGACGTTTGACTCATGTCGATGTAACCGTACACTTGAAGCAAATCGTAAACGAAGTACGGCGACCAACACAGAACGAACACTATGACAAATTACAAAGATATTCATTTTAAATCATTTTTAATGATTTCCCAGAATATGTTAAATATAAATTTAACTTAATTCCTACAACTCATTAAAAAATATATATTAATTACTAAATCATTTTTGAAAGGATTCCTTTATAGAGAGCATTTGGAAATTTAATGAGAAAAGTTTAAAAAGAATAATAAATTTTGATTAGGAAATTTCTAGGAAGCTCGGCGAAAAATCATTAAAAAAAAAGGAGTTTGATTTCTTTCTTTGACTAAGTTGTAATAAGACCGGAAGTTGATAAAGTGAAAGACAAGCTAAGATCCATCGCGAGAGTGAGTTGACATTCCAATAACTTCCAAGAGAGATTGTCAAACGTAATAAAACTAAATCCTAAAAGTGTAAATTTAAAAGTCATCTTGGGTTCGCGATGATGTAACCGCAACTGTTCCGAGAGAGGAGATTTTGGGAGCTTTCAACGCGACATAGATTAGCGCGGGCGGGCCTATCTGGAGGTGGAAGGAGGTCGAGGATAGCTGTTCAAAGAGTTTCCTTGTTGCGTCTTTAAGCGCTTGTCGTGGATTTTTGTTAATGAGTCCTGATCGGTCCAGCGAATGCGGCAGTTGTATGATTTTACAGTTACGGAATTTATTTTATTTATTTTATTTGGCTTCTTTTGGAAGCCCACCCTATGTCTATTTAGTAGACCTTCCCAATTGTCTCATTTGGAGACCCTTGTCTCTTATGGAGACCTACCCTTGTCTCTTTTGGAGACCTACCATGTCTCATTTGGAGACTGTCTCTTTTGGAGACCAACCATGTCTCATTTGGAGACTGTCTCTTTTGGAGACCAACCATGTCTCATTTGGAGACTGTCTCTTTGGAGACCAACCATGTCTCATTTGGAGACTGTCTCTTTTGGAGACCAACCATGTCTCATTTGGAGACTGTCTCTTTTGGAGACCAACCATGTCTCATTTGGAGACTGTCTCTTTTGGAGACCAACCATGTCTCATTTGGAGACTACCAATGCCTTCCTAAAGACTTTTAGAAAGGCTTTCAAAAAGGATACTTTCAGTAGTATTTCCAATCCTGCGTCGCTACAGTCGCCGAACTAGTAGCTATACTTAAGGCTACGAATTAATTTTACAAGTATTGCAAGTTTTAAATATCTTTATTTACTACAGAATTTTAGCTAGTCTTTTTCTGATCTGCTCTCTAGCAAAGTTCGGAGAAGAGTGATTCTTTTTGGGCATTATAGACCATAAGGTTGTACAGTTTTTAAAATTGGTTTCCCCTACTTTTTACAGGGTTCAACATACAGATTTTAGGGTAGCTTCTCTACCTTTTAAGTTAATAGGTTACAGGCAAGCGTGAAGTTTTATTATTTTCTTATCGTTAAAAAAGATGCAGATGTGGAAATAGGAGCTTTTACTCTCTTTTGTATTGAATCGTCAACGGAACTTAAAATCAACACATGTGTGCGAAAAGGGAGCTTTCTCGTTTTTATTGTGTTTAAGATATAACTGAGCCTGTACGGCGACTTTTAACAGTATGCACATTTTGTGTCATTAGGTCCCCTTTTGGGTTTAAAAGTGCTAAAAACTTTTTAAAAAAAGAGAAAAATATCCGAGGGATTTAACACTCCCCCGCGAAATACGTAGTATTTCTTATATTGTTTTTGTTTTCTTATGCATAATTTTGTCCCGTTTAACCGTATTTAGTTAGGTTTAATCTTCTTTGTAAATGTCTTCAATAAATCTTAATTTTACATTTGCTTATTTAATCTAATATTTTCAATGTTTAAATGCTTTTATTTGCTTATGTAATTTTAAATATTTTCAATGTTTAATGATTTTATTTAATTATCAGAGATTTCTAAGGGGTAGAGTAATTGGACTGGCCTCCGTAAAAGATTTCCGTTCGCGGTTCGCACTATGCAAGCCCGTACCTTGCCATCGCGGCCAATTTGAGTTTCATTTACAACACCCATTTTCCACATTTGTTTTTGTAATTTGTCGTCGTGTATTAGAACAACGTCCTCGACTTTCATTATAGTTTCGTTTTTCGCGAGTTTGCTGTGATGGGCAGATCGCAAATCTAACAAATATTCGTTTTTCCACCTCTTACTGAGATGGTCCATTAAGGCCAGTCTATATCGTAGCCTCTTGGCTGTTTTCCTTTGGGAGCTAGTCGTGAAATCGGTTGGTTTTACCTTTTGTGGAGGTAAGCTCGTGAGTCTCCTTCCTATAAGCAGATGCGAGGGGGTAAGGGGGGAAGGCTCGTCAACGCTTGTATTGTCAAAGGTGATGGGGCGCGAATTTATCACCGCTTCAACTTCTACTAATATTGTTTGTAGTTCTTGAAAGTTGCAGGATGAATGGCCAAGGGCCTTTTTTAAGAGGCTTTTCGTTGTCCTCACCATTCGCTCCCAAAAACCACCCCACCAGGCACCTCTATCCGCTATGAATCTCCATGTGATACCCCTTTTGCCAAAAAATTCTTTCAGTTCAGGTGTATCTAGATTTTTCCATATGGTTTTAAGGTCTGCATTCGCTTTTGTGAATGTTTTTGCGTTGTCAGTGTAAATATCACTTGGTAAACCACGCCTGCCTATCATTCTTCTGAAGGCTAACAGAAAGTCCTCCGTTGTCAAAGAGCCTACAA
The DNA here is from genome assembly GCA_019434445.1 of Phalangium opilio. NCBI lineage: Eukaryota > Metazoa > Arthropoda > Arachnida > Opiliones > Phalangiidae > Phalangium > Phalangium opilio. The sequence continues at coordinate 5,148 of JAEQBA010004085.1, forward strand.
GCTCTAGGTGAATGGCTCGTGTTACCGCGCACGTGATTAAGCAGATGTATGCCTTTTCGGACGTTTGATTAGTTTTTACATACAAAGGTCCTGCAAAATCGATGCCAACTACTTGGAAGGGTGGAACTTGGTCAATTCTTTCCCTTGGCAAAGGTGCGGTGGAAAGTTCGCCTGCTTTGCAGCTAAGTTTTTTACATAGGTGGCATTTTTTCAATAAGGATTTCACTAATTGTCGACCAGCGGGAACCCAATAACGAGATCGTAATTGAGTGAATGTTGCAGTCACACCGCTGTGAAAAACGTCTTCGTGGCTTCGCCAAACTATAAGTTCTGTAAAGCGTTTCTTCTTGTTTAGGATAGCTGGATGCTTCTCCTCAAAGGTTAAGCTTGATTTTTCTAACCTCCCACCCACGCATAGAATATCTTCCGCGTTAAGAAAGGGTTTTAGAGTTAATATGTTTGAAGTTCTTTTTATGTTGGTTTTGTTTTTGAGTGACGTTATTTCGTCTTGAAAGTCTTCTATTTGTTCTGATTGTATCCATTTTTGTTCCGCGTTTAGTAATTCAGATGCTGTTAGGGCGCCTTGCCTTGTATCTCTCTTCTTGCAATTAGCAACAAATCGGTACATCCAAGCCGTAATCCTTAGAACCGTGTCTAATTTGCTATATTTATTCAAGTCGATGAGATTTTGAATGCAAAGTCTTTCTTTACAATTCACGCTCACGCTTAGTACAGTTTTCCTCCTTTCTACTTCAATGTTGTCTTTTGCCCTAAGGGCTACGGTGCTTTGTTCGGGCCAGTTTTCTTCCTCCTGTCTCAGCCAGGGGGGTCCGTGCCACCAGAGTTCGTTTTCTTTTAGGGTTGTGGCTGATAAGCCTCGTGTAGGCAAGTCTGCAGGGTTATTTTCCCCTGGGCAATGCATCCAATCTAAGGGGTCGGATGCTTGCTGTATTTCAGCTACTCGGTTTGAAACGAAGGGCTTCCATGATTTTGCTGAACCCTTTAGCCAGTGCAACGCTATCATCGAATCGGTCCACATTCGCACCTTTAATGCGTCGGTTTGAAATACGCTCTTTATGTTCTTTACCAAACGACAACCAAGCAAACAAGCCATTAGTTCTAATCTTGGCAAGGTTAGTCGTTTTAAAGGAGCCACTCTAGCCTTGGCGGTTACAAATGATGTATGTATTTCATGATCTTTCGATGTATAGCGTATGTAAATAACGCAGGCATATGCCTTTATGCTACTATCACAGAAACAATGTATTTCACTGGTTTCAACATTGTCCGTTTCATTGAAATAGTGACGGGGAAGTTTAATGTGTCGCAATTCGGGAAGCTCTTTACACCATTGTCTGAACTGCTCGCTTATTTCTTGGGGAAGTTCTTGATCCCATTCGAAGCCTTGTTCCCACAAGGATTGAAATAAAAGTTTCGCCCTGAGAGTATATGGGCTTAGTACACCGATAGGGTCAAAAATTTGGCCTACCGCGCTTAATATGAAGCGTTTGTTGTTCTTTATTCCTTCGAGAAAATGAATCAAATTTTGTAGATTAAAGGTGAAGTAATCTTCTTCTGGCTTCCAGAGTAGCCCAAGGATCTTGAAATCTTTCTCCCCCGCCTCCCCTTCAAACGTGACACCTTCGCTTGATAAGCCTTTATGACCCCACATGCGTTTTAGTTCTTTTGAGTTAGTGTTCCATTTTCTCAATGTCATTCCGGCTTCTTTCATGACGCTATTGATATTTAGTGAAAGGTCGAGGGCAGCTTTGGGGTCACTGTCGCCACTACACAAGTCATCTACGTATAGATCTCTTCCTAGAACTATAATTTCCTTTCTTCCGCTGTCATATTTTTTAAGGTGACATTTAATGGTCGCGGCTAGGAGGAAGGGAGATGACGTCACCCCAAATGGGACTCTGGTCATGCGTAATTCTTGGAATTCATTTGAGTCTAACTCTGAGATCCATAACATTCTTAACGAGTCCCGATCTTCTGGGTCTATTCTCACTTGAAGGAATGCTTTTTCGATATCTGCGGTTATCGCGATCTTATGATTTCTGAATCTTAGTAATAGGAGTAGAAGGTCTGGGTTCAGGTTGGGTCCCGCCGACAAACAGTCGTTTAAAGACGGTACCCCTTCTATGTGTGATGATGCATCACATACGACACGCAAGCGAGTTGTACTAGATACCCTAGTTACCCCTTGGTGTGGCATATAGTATGTTCCAGGAATTGATTCAATTGTCTCTACCCTTTCTAAGATCCCATTTTTTAACTGTTCGTTAATTATATCCTTGTAATCTTGAAAGTAAGCTGGGTCTCTATTAAATCTTCGCACTAGGCTTTTCATGCGTTTGTAGGCTACACTTTTGTTATTAGGAAGGACGGTTTTTTCTGTTATGAATGGTAATTTAACTTGGTATCTATTGTCTATGAATGTAGTAGTTTGTTCAAATAAAGTCATAAAGTCTTCACTATGGGGGTTTTCGTCTTTCTTTGCATCTATCCCGAGGGATTCTAGTTCCCAAAATGACTTTAACGTGTCGGATACTTTCTTCTCTTCTATTCCAACACGCATAGACGTTGCTTGTCAATATTCTTGTGGTAAAGAAGGAGAAGATTGTGGGCCTTGCAAAACCCATCCAAATGTCGTTTCTTGAGCGACTAGAGATTTGCCCATTCTTTCGATATTGCCCGTGGCGATTTCCCAATAATAGTCGCTTCCTATTAATATACCAATGTCCGACCCGCTTCTCGCGGACTCTTCGGGTTCGTCGGCTAAAGCCATACCTTGGCTATTCATGTGTTTCTCTATCTCCTTGCAGTCAATGGTGGTGATGGCTTGGCATAGATAAGGTACCTCTATGGCTATAATTTCTACTGCCTTATTTTGGTTATTCTTGTTTTCTAAGGTTAGTTTCACTTTCCTTCTTTTGACAGCTTCTTGATCGTTATTTCCAAAACTATTTATTGTTAGGCTTACAATTCCAACCACTGGTAAGTTTAAAGCTCGAGAAACATCTTGCCTAATGAAAGTAGCGTCGCTGCCGTCGTCTAACAAACAGCGCGCTTGCCTTTTCTTCATGGCTTCTTCCGGGTGGGGGTTCCTGACTATGGCCTGTGCAGTTTTTAACAAAACGTTGCGATTGGAATATACTGAATGGACTGTAGCATTTCTACTCCCTATCGCGGCGTTTGATTGATTGTTTATACCCGCCATAACGGTATTCTTTGGTCCCTTGTTTGAGTTATTTTGGGGGCATATGGCTCGATTGTGTTTTCCCTTGCATAACATGCAGCCTTGCAAATATGATCTGCACTCAGATAGAGAATGTCCCATTCGCAGGCAATTAAAGCATCGCATCGATGCCCTTATCAAATCCTTTTTGTCTTTTAGGGAATGGACAGTGCAGTTGACGGATGTATGTTTATCATTTTTGCAAAAGATGCAATAACCCGCTTTTTTTGTTTGCGTAAATAGTACGGATGCTGAAGAAACAGCAGCTCCGCGTCCGTTACGCGTATAGGCATACTTGTTAGGTGTTTTGTGACGGAAGTCAGTCTTTGCTTTTACGGGGTATTTATCTCTCTCTGACCATTTGCTCCCTGAGGAGGAGGCTCCAAAAAGGTTGGTTCCCAAAATATTTGCCCTTTCTCTGCTTTCCACATCCTTTCTTAAAAAGTCTACCAGTGTTTCCGCGTTCCAATCATCGTCCGAAACGCGGGTACGACTGTACTCTAAACGGATTTCTTCCGGAATGCTTTGCAGAATCGAGGGGGCCAAACACGTGTTTTTGGAGGCCGTGTCCATACCCAACCCTTTTAAACTCCTTAAATTTACTTCACAAATTTCTAAAAGTTGGCGTAAGGCCTTAATATCTCTAGTTGATTTGACAGGTGTTAAGTTAATCAAATTGTTCATATGAGTTAGCATTATTAAATCTGACCTGCCAAATCTGTTTTTTAAGTCTTTAACTATTTCATCATAAGCTTCATCTGAAGCGTTATAATTTTTAACTGCACCTTTTGCTTCACCTTCTAGATATGAAACTAAATAATTAAATTTCTCTACCTTTGGGATAGTTTCATCATCATCCACAGCAGCTTTAAATCTGCTCCAGAAAGAGTTGAATTGAGTTATGTCCCCTCCAAATTTTGGCATGTCCAAGCGGGGCAATTTTGTATTTGTTCTTCTCATGGCACTACACGACCCCGATTGGCAACCGGAAACGGAACCATGTCCCGATGCGCGATTGTTTCCAATCGGCGAAGAGTCGCGTTGCCGTTTACGGCGCGTTGCCGACCGAGTGAGTGTGATTTCATCGCGGATTTTTCTCGCGGCGATCACCTCGTTTGACAATGCCTCAACATCATCGATATAGTTTCTTATCTTTTCGTCCAACACTACGAGTTCTTCCTCGCGTTGGTTCAACAAAGTCACTTTATCGTCTATTTCATCGCCCGAATTTTTATCACCACTCAACAACACTCCAAGTTCTCCGATGAGAGTAGCCACGCTCTCTCTAGCACATCTCCGTATCACCTCCAGTTTCCTTAGTTCGTTCTGCCGCCTTCTCTCCTGGGTCCGTAGGCTCGCCAGCGTCTGCTCCTCGTCGCTAGAGTAGTTGTCCATGCTAGCTCTTTTAGTTTCCACGGTTGTAAGTTTAAGTCCCGGTACGTCTACTCCCGGGTTTCGGCACCAAAATGTCGTGGATTTTTGTTAATGAGTCCTGATCGGTCCAGCGAATGCGGCAGTTGTATGATTTTACAGTTACGGAATTTATTTTATTTTATTTTATTTGGCTTCTTTTGGAAGCCCACCCTATGTCTATTTAGTAGACCTTCCCAATTGTCTCATTTGGAGACCCTTGTCTCTTATGGAGACCTACCCTTGTCTCTTTTGGAGACCTACCATGTCTCATTTGGAGACTGTCTCTTTTGGAGACCAACCATGTCTCATTTGGAGACTGTCTCTTTTGGAGACCAACCATGTCTCATTTGGAGACTGTCTCTTTTGGAGACCAACCATGTCTCATTTGGAGACTGTCTCTTTTGGAGACCAACCATGTCTCATTTGGAGACTGTCTCTTTTGGAGACCAACCATGTCTCATTTGGAGACTGTCTCTTTTGGAGACCAACCATGTCTCATTTGGAGACTACCAATGCCTTCCTAAAGACTTTTAGAAAGGCTTTCAAAAAGGATACTTTCAGTAGTATTTCCAATCCTGCGTCGCTACAGTCGCCGAACTAGTAGCTATACTTAAGGCTACGAATTAATTTTACAAGTATTGCAAGTTTTAAATATCTTTATTTACTACAGAATTTTAGCTAGTCTTTTTCTGATCTGCTCTCTAGCAAAGTTCGGAGAAGAGTGATTCTTTTTGGGCATTATAGACCATAAGGTTGTACAGTTTTTAAAATTGGTTTCCCCTACTTTTTACAGGGTTCAACATACAGATTTTAGGGTAGCTTCTCTACCTTTTAAGTTAATAGGTTACAGGCAAGCGTGAAGTTTTATTATTTTCTTATCGTTAAAAAAGATGCAGATGTGGAAATAGGAGCTTTTACTCTCTTTTGTATTGAATCGTCAACGGAACTTAAAATCAACACATGTGTGCGAAAAGGGAGCTTTCTCGTTTTTATTGTGTTTAAGATATAACTGAGCCTGTACGGCGACTTTTAACAGTATGCACATTTTGTGTCATTAGGTCCCCTTTTGGGTTTAAAAGTGCTAAAAACTTTTTAAAAAAAGAGAAAAATATCCGAGGGATTTAACAGCGCTAAAGCGTGTCGACCATTCTAGATGATTCCCCCTTCCTTAAATTGAGTGGAACCGAGACGCGACGCAGACTCGACTTTCCTTCTTTCTTTCTTTCCGCTGAACTGCACGCTCGGGTTAAAGAAAGAAGGAGTCCTTAATAACAACGTCGGCTTTGTAAGCTACGAAACGCCAAAAATTTCCGAACATCCGGAATTATTTTTCCTAGGACATCTCGAGGAAACATTTGGGGGGCCCGCGTTTCCAAATGATCATCCCGAATCTAATTTTAGATCAGATTTTTACGTCCAACATATTTCTCGACGTTGTCATTATTTATTTAAAATTCAACTGGAATCTAAAACATTTTCAATGCAAAGATTTCGTTTTTGAGTAAAGTGGATTTTTAGCCAAAGGGTATATATTCGCTTGTCGAAAGAAGAGACCACGACCAACATTGATTGCTGCCTTAACAAAGAGAAATAGCGCCTTAATACATCGCCTAGCACCGTAAGTTTATGATATATGTTGGCCATAAGTTTGTCACTGGTTACAAACTGGAGCTTGTCACCGAGTGAGTGAGGTAGGTAGGTCATAGATTCAGGGTAAATCGATGCCTGAGGGTCAAGGGCTTAGTAATGCAGACTAAATAGGAAGTCCTGCAAAATTAACCACCACCGAGTGTAGTCTGCAAATTTCGAACTAGCTCGAGCTGTCTCTAGCATCACGAAGTATGACATACTTATGGAAGGAACATATCACTTATAAGGGTACCCATCACGGGGAAAGAAAATAGTCTACGGGTGCGGAAGCGCGGAGTGTCAATGAAGGCTCAACGGAAGTCAAAGAAAACGGTGTTCTCTAAAGTATTTGGCTCCGACGTTGACAGATAATGAGAATACGAAAAAAGATATATTGTTACAAATGTTCCGACTTGACTCTGCCGAGAGAGAACCACTCTCTTAATTCTTACATTTCCTTCTGACTTATTTTTTCAAAATAAATAACTAGTTACTAGAATTAGGGTATATTTAGTTCAAGCGCGACTTTGAAAAATTGAAATCTCCAAAGTTAATTTGTAAACAAGTCAAAATGTACAAGGCCTAGAGTATCAACACTTTAAAACCGAAAGCGTAATCCATTCTAGGCCTATATATCCAGCGTCGAACGTAGGTTGGGAACTAGGCTACACTCTCGCTTTCATTTAATTTTAGAATTTTCTAAAACGGCCAAGCCGATCGTATACATTAAAAGAACGTTGGATTAATAATATGTTAAGCGGGTGCCCTAATTAGACTAATTAGTATTTCCCATTGGCGACAATATAGGAATTTAAATTAAATATTTAATTATAACGGGGATTAAAATTTTACGCGATTTGATCGGATTAGTTAGAATGAAATTGAAGGTCCAGAGTCCAATTGTTATAAAGGAATTCAAAGCGAGCCTATACCCTAATTATTCAAGCTGATACGGGGGGGGGTCGTATCGAGACTTGATCGTATCTAGACACTGATGAATGGCGGCAAGGATTAAATTCTTATTGACGTCATAGTTCGCCCGTAATTAGGCCGTTTTAATTCCAAGGTATTAACTTAAGGGTCAAAATTTGACCTTCACTCCCTCCCAAAGTATTTAATTTTGGTCTATATTTTCGTGTAGTTTGAAGTAGAGTCCCGTAGCAAAATATCCTAAGCATCTCGAATATCGCATTGGCGCGTTCAACAAAAGTAAAACTTGAAATAGGAGAACGCGCTATTTGTCGCGAATTTTTCAACGTTAGTTTCAAATTTCAGAAAAAAATTGTTCAGTCTCGTAATATAATTTCCTTAGCTCTTTCTTAAAAATTACGCAAAAATATTCTAATACGAATATTTGAAAAGTCGAGTCGCAACCTCCCAAGAGGAAGATAACGTCTTTACGGGTCCAACAACAAAGAAATAGAGAAAGCAAAGATTTTCGGGGATTTTTCTGGCGCGCCAGACTTAAACGGGACCTTAGTTATCGACCAACAGCGTTTTGAGATAAAAATTATGGAAAAATCTAGGCGAGTTGAAGCGTTCTTTGAAGAAATAGTTATAGGGAGGTAATCTGATAAAGGCCGGTCATCTTCGTTTACGCCCGTCAACTCCAAGGTGGAAAATTAAGCCTCGAGATATTAAAACTATTAATTAAAAACTCACCAAAAACGATGACAAAAGTCATTTTGACCGTTTTAATCTTGGCTTTGGGAATAATTCCTCTGGAACTGGCCCGTTTGTGTTCGACGTCATCCGCCTTGTTCTTCTTTTTCAACGTCTCGTTATGGCCTGCAATAAAAAAAATAATTATAACTCGCTCCTATCAGTTCGTAAACAACTCAAACCAATTCCCCAAAATATAATAGAATTTTCAATATTTCTTTGCAACTAAAATTGTTCCTCCCGTCTCTCTCTCTCTCTGGGGATACTCGGTTTTATTTGCTCAAATTTAGTTGTCGAAAAACATATTCGTCCCTCAAATAGATTCCGGGATATACTTAATGGAAAATATATGGAGCTGGAATACGAAGAAAGATATATATAGGCCTAGATTTAATATTCGTCGAATATAAATCCATTGAGCTCTTATTTACCGAAAGATGTAAAGAGCTTATACCGACCGGGCCGAGTTTTGTTTCGTCAAATTTTCTTTTCGCGATATTCCTAAGATCGCCGATATTCCAAGAAATAAGATATCAAGGTATTCGCCAAATAAAAATACCATTTTTATCAAAATATTCCCAATGCCGGCCGCCGCTATTCAATATTTATCAATACGCATTTATGATCAAAACAGCTAGGCCGAAAAATATAAGATTTTTCAATTTCAGTTTTAAGGTCGGAGAAGTCCGCTTGCTTTTATGAAAGGGAAAAAATGCTTCGAGTGTGTCTTAGTTCATGTCCAACTTCTCCCCCCTTTCCACCTATAGGGTTACGACTGATCCTGGATATAGGCCTAATAATTAAGCGAGATGTTCATACGGGGGCTTATACCCGCGACACCCAGGTTCAATATAAGACAGCGTTATTGGTCCATAAAAAGGAAAAAGGAGGTGTTGGTTCTGATTACCTTTAACGAGCGTGGATGTTTTGGTGAGCTTGGGATAGGCCATGATTTTGCTTTTGGTCCAAATAGTGTAGACGATGATGCCGTAACAGGCGGAAATGATGAGAGCCGGGATGAAGAAGAGCGAGACGGCCACCAGCGTAATGTAGATCTGCCACTCGTGTTCCTCCAACTCGATCCAGCATTGGCATCGACCGTTAATGAACTTTTCCTGGTTCAGAAAGAGGGCCGGAACGGACAACAGAGCGCTCGTACCCCAAGCCGACGCCACCAGAATACGAGCTCGCTTCCCTGCATGGAAACAATTCAAACTGAGAAAGACCTCTTCATTCGTGGACACCTTAAACAGTTCCTAACGTAACCGTACCCCTTCACGATACTTCTCAGTTACTCGTAAATCGCAATTTCTAAAAATAAGTAATTCGTAGCTCTCGAATTTTTCAACAAGGACTAGGTTTGAAAGCGTTGGAACATATCTTAATTTACGCTATCAATAATGAATGAAAAAGGGATTCTAATTTCATTGGAAGACATCCTTATAATTGAAACGAAAAAAGCAACCGCAATTTTGATAATAACTTAGCGTTCAACCTTTGAACCTTCAACCTCAAAGGTAAAAAAACCCGTTTAGCACTTGATTAAACTCTCTCCTATAAATTCTCGAGGGAAATTTGAACAAAATACAAACAACCATCCGAGTTGTTGCTTTTTTATTTACGATCGGGGACGACGAAGGTTCGAGAGAGAGAGGAAAAAACCCCCCGTCTCATTCTCATTAAAGATTCAAAGGTTTTTTATCTTTCTATTTTGGTAAGTTTTAATTAAAATCATCTTCAAGGGACGCGTAAACAAGTTGTCAATATTCGAGGGTGCATGCCTTCATTAACGCGGCGGAATATTTACGAAATTAAATGAAGGCCGGGAAAAAACCTTATTTAGAGAAGACTCTGTATAGCTAATACGTGACAAAAGGACTATGTTAATTAGCGTTATAGTTCGTAGAGTTTAATTTTAACAGGCATAGGCCGCCCGGAATAATAAGGAGTCGCGGGCGCGGGGCCTGTGTATTCTGGTAGCCGCACGCACGCAGCCGTCCGAAAAGGTGATAAAACAAAACCAATCTTTTATAATAGCTCTCGGCCAAGCCATAGTTGTTATGCAAATCATTTACAAATTAACTCGTTAGTCTGGCTTCCGGGCAAGTATACGCTGAAGCCGCTTTATCAATTTATTTTTTTCATTCTTTATGGTTGACAAAAATCTTTGACGAAGGAAAGAAATAAGGCCCGAGGCAAGAAACTCCGACGAAATAATTATTTTTCTCCCAGTTTTTTCAGCCTCCCCCCTCCCCCCTTAACTTGGAAATTAAAAAGAGGGTGAAAAACTCGAAAGCGGAATTTAAAAAAAGGCCTAGCTCGTGGTCCCCGCCCGGAAAAGTTCACCTTTTAATTAAGATAAATTTAAAAAAGAAGCTGGTCCAATTAATTTAAAACTATTTTGGTTTTATCTAAAATTATTTTTATTAATAGATACGAAATAGATCCAGTCTCGCGAATAAATCTAGAAATATAGACTTTCAAATTAAGTACAGGGTCGTTAAACACGCCGAGCTAACGAGACTTAACATAGTTGTTCAATGAGAAAATTATACTCCCTGGCAAGATTGTAAACGACGAAAGTTATATACGCTTTACCTCTCTGGAGGAAGGCATTCATTCTTAAGCCTATTCTTATCTAACGAACTAAGCCTATATTTGAAAAACAAGTTCTTAAGTCTAATGACGCTGTATCGTTTACGTTGGGTGAGAGGATAGAGGATGGCGAAGTAATCCGGGCCTAGCTTTCAACTTACAATCTAGTTATTGTTAAGGCTGACAAAGTGAAAAGACCCGACTAAAAGAATTGAGATAAGAGAGAGAAGAAAATAAAAATGGCCTGAGGAGGTGGGTGGGGGAGGGAGATCCGGATGAAAAGCAGTCAGCCATCGAGAGATGGAGAGAGAGAGGGAGAGAGATGGAGAGAGAGAGGGAGAGAGAAGGAGAGAGAGTGGACGTCGGCCTCCAAACTGATGGACAAAAAATGATTTAGGAAGAAAAGAGTAAGTGAGAAACGAGAAAGAAGGGAAGAAAAGAAGCGGCGTTTTGCGTCACGAGAGCCACCATCCGGGATAGGCGCGAAAAAGAAATGTAAGTGGCGGCGCGTATACGCAGTTGGATATACTTACAGCTGCCTGAGAAATTCATAGGATGAGTTATGGCGTCGTATCGGTCAATACTGAGAGCCACAAGCACGTAAGTTGAGCCGTAGGTTACCAGAACCTGCAATCAAACCAATCATTACCATTAAACGAAGACCGCTAACAATCGAGGGTATCGTCAAAATCTTGTACGACTAACCCTTTATAAAAGAAAGGGCCGGGTGAATATATTTCTGGGAAATATTCCTACTCGTAAAAATTCCGAGAAAATTGAAGTATAGCGAGTTTAAAAGGAAAAGCTTTAAAACAATTTCATCTTGGGGGAGCGGTGGTATAGTCTCGAGTCCGTCATCGAAATGTATTCGAATTCCTTTACGGACAAATTTTACTTTCAAAGTTTTGGGTCTAAAATATTTCTCTCATCCATTTATGTCCATTTCGTGCATGAATGGGATCACGAGAGAGAGAAAGAGAACCTTTAGGTTTTCGATATCAAATAGCGTTCTTTTAAAGGTGCAATGAATAGCTAGTCAACCGAATTAAAAAAAAATAACCTAATCATGCCAAAACCTGATGAATATTTGGGGGGGGGGGAGGGAAATACGTTTAAGCATCGGAATGCCCACAAAATAAAAAATCAAAAAAAGACCACGGAGACTATAAGGCCAATATTTCTGCATTAAAACGCGTTCCATTTTATTCTCCCTTCTGAATGAAAATTCGCATTACCATAGGAAATCGGGCGGAAAGTTTTGTAGGAAAGAAAATCCCCCTCCAGGCGCGAGTGAATTGAACTGACAGGACACACGCCATCGTGGTCAGGTGGTGATGGTGGTGGTGTGACCGTCCGTGTTTCCAGAGGCGCGAGTTCCAAACGCGCTATTAAACGGTTTCGGCGTTGGTGCCTTGGTGGTGGCCGAAGCGAGAAAAATTTGCGGAATCTGAAACCGAAACCTCGGGAGGATCCATTCATCCCTTAAGAAAAGGGCGCCACGCCGATTTAAAGAGATTGACAAGACACGAAGAAAGCTCCAGCAGGAACCAACCACTCACCTCCCCCCCCCCGGATCCCCCTCTAGACGCAGGAATACAGAAGCACGCTGAACTTCTGCACGCTGGCTGGCTAGCTAGCGAAGATTATTCCCCGCAAAAATGGTATATGATGGATGGGAGCTCTTACCGAGAACGCATCAATCTTGGACTTACAGAAAGTGAGAGAGAGAAAGAGAGACTGGCCCGCTGCAGACTAGATCGTCTTTTTACACTTAAGCTTCTTCTTTCAGCGATAATGTCACCGTTTAGACAAAGTGACAAATGGGGTCACCCACCCCAAGCACCGTGAAGAACTTTACACAATTATTTTAAGCAATACGAAGTAAATTCATTAAGATATCGCGGTTCTCCAATTATACTTTCCACTGGCAATATTGCCAAACCACGAATACTCGGTTGGCCCTTCTTGGTATTGGGACATGATCTCGGGTGTAAACGCGGGATCGTCTTTAACCCCTCGATCCGGACAGACATGACGAGGGGTTGCGCCCCCTACCTCGCACGCCCATACTTTTTAATATAGCAGCGAGACTTAAGCTAAACTAAGAACTTAGGGTTCAAAGCTAATCGCTCCAGGATGTACAGAGCGAGAGCGAGAAAGAAAAGGGAAATTTGCGAAAGATGAGAAATTATTTTCCTCACTATGATCTTTTGTTCTTTCTTTGGCGCCTCCAGCATTCTCAACTATTTTAATTAAAACCGGACAAGTTTTTCTTGTAAATAGCGGCAATGCAAAGTTCGTCCTAGCTCCTTTCTTCGAGATATCACTTCTACTTTGAAATTTGTTTGGTCAACCAGCATTAACTCGAAAACTACTTCATTAAAACAAGTATAGACCTCAAAGGAACTTGGAAAACTTGATAAATTTAGCCACTTGGAAACGATATTTCAAGCTGCGAATTTGACTAATTTTAATCTTAAATTTCGAGTTTGTTTAAAGAAAGAAACTATGTGGAGATGAAAACATTTTAGAAAAGGCAAAAATGTTACCGATTTCCACTTTTAGATCCTTGCTTTTTGGGGAATTCACCTTAATAACTGGGATTTGCCGCTTTGGGGGGGGGTGGCTGTTTCACCAAAAAAAGAAGAGAATTGCGCGGGATAAAGAAGAATCGAACAAGGAAGGGTCTTTGGAACAAAACGTGCTTGGAGCAAATCCACCGCGAGTGGATCGAAGAAGGAATAGAAGAAGGGGGATGGATATCGGTGGAGATCTTTCCTCAACAAGATTAGCATCGTTGTCCGCGTCAACGCTTTTACCTCGGTTCTCTCTCTCTAGATCTATCTATGTCCGCGAAACCATCCCTATTCCCCCGTGGTGCTGGACATCTAAAAAATAAGGAAAAGGTCCAAGTTCTTGTTGTCCGGGTTGCGATATATCGATTCGCTAGAATGATTTCCCAGTTCCTAATACCTACTACTCTGACCTTCCGGGCGCAAGAACTTATACACCCTCGTCTTCCGAACTACTCCAAAGTGTATATTTAAATTCTATAGCCTTAAGGATAGACAATTCTTAGAAACTTTATTAGACAAAGAAAAGACTGGAAATTATTTTAAAAGTCTTCAATTCATTTAGCATAACAATGCTAAAATTGAAAGAAACAAATTTAAGGAAACATCTTGAAAATAATAAAGAGCGAAAATAAAATAGGATTCAACGCGGCTCGCGGTGTCAATTTGTCGAAATTTATAAATTTTCAAACTTATTCTCCGTAAGGAAATTAAACTATAACTTCTAAGGAAAGATTTTATACTAAGGAAAGAGAGTCAACAAAGAGAGAGAGAAGGAACTTTGTAGCTAAAACAAGAAGAAGAAGAAAAAGGAGTGACCGGAAGCCACATTTTATTTCCGTTTTCGCGCAACCTTTCTTCCATTTCCGTTTCCATCCATAGTTGGTTTCCGTTAAAGTAAACCACCTACGTACGCGTTTATATATAAACTAGAGTTCCCTCCTTTCATACCCTGAACAAGATCCGAGAAGCCAAATTAAGTTTTGGCCCGTATAAAGAGCCCTTGATTAAAGACGATTCCAAAATTATCCACGCGCAACCGAAGCTAAAAATTCGCCGCCCGATCGAGTCAACAGATTGTAAGACTGGCGCGGACTTCAAAGATTTTAGTCGTAAAATAAAATCCTACGATCCGAAACTTTTAATTAAAACCCTAAATCTTCAAGATTCAGTTTGCTACAATAGGCTACAGCTAAAGTTCGCTATTCTATATCGAATTGTAACGGACTACTTTGTCTCTAGGGGATTTAATACGTAATATTCATCCGCCCTGATACGTCAAAGTGGAATAGGTTAAAACCGAAATTTCCTACATTATTTGAGTTTCGAGAAAGTATTGTTGCAAATTATAGACGTAAACTTCAAGGACGGGAGAGGTAAACTATAGTTGGTAAATATTTCGTTGGCTAGAAGTTTTGTTTGGGTAGCGTCAAGTTTTATACCAAATTAACAAAGCGAGAAAATCTTTATGGAAGGGAAACGCCGAGTGACGAGTCAAATAACGAAATTTCAATTTCGGCTTTAGAGGTGACGGGGTCAGCCGGGGTCACTCAGTGCCGGAGGAGGAATGTTTTTGGAGCCAAGAAGAGAAA
>JAEQBA010004086.1:0-17078 GCA_019434445.1 Phalangium opilio
CTCTTTCGTTTTCGGCCCGTCCCGCTTTGAGGTTGACGACCGGTCCACGCCTTTATGTAGTAGGGAATTTATAGATTGTTTGACATTTCGTTTAATCGATTCTCGAGGTGATATCCGGGGTTTGGGCATCGCTAATTACTCTACTCGTTAACCCAACAGCTTCGGACGCTAAAGTACTAATGGCCGGCCTAATAAAGGGTGTAATTTTGCGCAATAAAGAATTAAAGATACCGCCAACACTAAAACGACCTCCGGATTGGAAAACGTTTGCGTGTAAAGCCGGAAGGGAGGATCCTCTTTGGAAATACAGAGTGTATCTATTAGGTACCATTGCTTCTGGGCTATTGACGTCGAGCCTAAAAAAACAGTTTAATATATACTTTGCCCAAATTAAACGGAATATTTCCCCGTAATCGGATTTCAATTCAATTTCATTTCTTTGTATTCGCAGTTGAAATTGGATAAAAGTCGATATTATTAAATATTTCCTGGTTCTCCCTCGTCTAGCAGCGAAAAAAAGCCGGCATTTTTATGAAACGTAGCAGAGGAGCTTGACCACCACCTACTACCTGTTGCCGAATAATATTGGTATAGACAAACATGGCATCGACGCCTCTCATGATATCCGCGGGATACTCCGAAGTCTCGTTATTAGATACCGATCTAATTGATTCCACTAAAGCCTAGCAATCGTCCCAGTCCCCTCCCGGGTGTTGTTTTGGGAAACAAAATGGAAACCGTATCGTTCAGTTTTGAAACCGTCACGGTTCCGTCTACATTCTGCGTAAATTTTAGACTTTTCCTATGCGCCGGGGACATGGCTTCGCCCATGGCACTTAAAACATCGCTAATATGATAATAAACCCCGGGAGGAATTTCACATGCAAATTGTCAACTCGTTTGCCTTGAGGGTTATCCTGTTGATATCCGGGTAGGGACGGCTGGTCAGCCATATTTGGGTCTTCTGGAAATCTATCCACATCGTATTCGCTAGTCCAAAAATTATTATCCGCTGTCAGGGTCATTATTCTTAATCGAGGATTTACCAGAGCCACTCCCGAATGACTGTGTTGAAAAAATTCTCCCTCTTCGGGAATGTTAAATAACTTGGCCATTGGTCCAGCTACCGAGACGCGAACACCTGGCTCTATTTCGATACGAACATAAAATCTATCTTCCAGAGCATTTTTGAGAATGTACATTTTAAAATACTGGCGAGGCATATATTCTTGAACCCCCAATAACTGGTTTATGATTTTTAAATGTAAAGAGAAGGGAATTACGGCCCCGCTTGCCGTAAAATCGCAAATATAATCGCCCGCGGGTATTTTGATTTTTGCGACACTAGTCTTAGTAAATAGATGCATTAGTGAGTCATGAACGCGATAATTTACAAATGTGTCATTAGTTGTTTTGAAATGCGTAAAATTACGCTCTAAAGGTTTAGTGGATAGAAACGTCCCACCAACGTATTCAGCTTCTAAATTTAATATATCACGCAATTCCTTTGGGAAGAGCATTTCAATTTTTGCCGGACAATGGATTCTAAAATAATGCTCCGCTCCTTGCTTAATAACGCTAAATTCGGCCTGATGTAATCTTAAAGGGTCAAAATTGCGCGCAGTTATTTGGAGGTTTTCGGCAATTTCTTCATAAATCTTATAATCATCTGTCGATCTAAACTCGCCTGACACTTTAAAAAAGAAATAAAGCCAGGGTTCTTCCCAGGGGGTATAGCGCTTTATGGTTCTATTGACTCGATATTCTATGTATGCATTGTCTTTGTCTATAGTATATTCTTCTAACGTCATGCTCAAGGGTCCTAGTTGGTGTTTTCCGGAGTAATATCTATCGGGGTCAGCGCCAAGCAATTTAGCTACTTGGGGAGAAAATTTAATTTCCACCCATTCTGGTGTTTTGAAATTATACACGATAGCATACCCCCAATTATCTACTGTGTGGTATGTTACTTGAATTTTTTTAAATACTAATTTTTCTAAAGTGTTGGCTACGGCTCGATAAAGCCCTTCGGCGTTTTTCTCTGGCGTTTTACTGGCTTTAAAAGTTTGAGGTAAGAACAATACTGTGTAATTGTCATAATCTTCAGGTTAATAGGCTTAGGCTCTTCGGGAATAATTGGTTCAGGCTTTTTTTTCGGCGGATCAACCGGCTGCGGAAACAAGGGTTTTTCATCAACCGGTGGTGGGGAGGGAGTCGGTAATACGGGTAGCTCTGGAGATGAGGGGGGTGTGGGCGAAGGTGTGGGTGTTAATGGTTCAAAGGGGGCGAGGGGTCTTGAGCGTGGGGGCGGTGGTGGAGTGGAGGGTTTTGGGGGTGGTGGCGGAGAAGAGGCTTTCGGGGCTGGTGGTGCTGGTGCCGGTGGAGGAGAGGGAGGTTTTGGGGGTGGTGGCGGAGAAGAGGTTTTCGGGGGCGGTGGTAGGGTTTGTTTCGGGGCTGGTGGTGCTGGTGCCGGTGGAGGAGAGGGAGGTTTTGGGGGTGGTGGCGGAGAAGAGGTTTTCGGGGGCGGTGGTAGGGTTTGTTTCGGGGCTGGTGGTGCTGGTGCCGGTGGAGGAGAGGGAGGTTTTGGGGGTGGTGGAGGAGAGGAGCGTCTCGGGGGTGGTGGAGGAGGGGTTATTTTGGGTGGTGGTGAAGGTTTTCGTTTTGGAGGAGGGGTTATTTTGGGTGGTGGTGAAGGTTTTCGTTTTGGAAGAGGGGTTATTTTGGGTGGCTGTGGTTGTACAGGTACTACGGGCTTAGCTGCAGTAATAGGAATTGGAAGAAAGGGAGTAGTTCGCGGTAAAATAGGCATAGATGGGGCTACAGGCTTATATTCCGGTTGAGGTTTTTTTCTTATCGACGGAACTTCGTGGCTTGTTTTACGTTTAATGGCGGCTTTGGGAATGTACTTGTAATCAAATTTTTTTTTAAAACTATCTCCAACATTATCAATTTCGATTTCCACGTAATTATTAGTGTAATTTAAACTTATATTTTTAGCATGCTTTGATACAGGATATTTGGATATATAAGGAACATCTTCGTAATTATTCTCTTTAAATTCAAATAGCGTGGTCAAGGGGGAATCAGCTGGTATTTTGAACCGTATGTTTTCCTCTCCTAAAACTTGCAGGTAAACGGGAAAGTTTGTATCTAACTGTTTTCCCAGGGCCCCGTCTTTATATTTATTCACTAATTTAAAAGATAATTTGCCTTTTAAATACGGATGACTGTTTACATCATCATTTAACAGCTCGACAAAATTTTGGGGCAGTTCGTACTCTTTGGTCTTGGTATAACGATTGACAGGTATCTCTATTTTTTGATATTCAACAGGCTCTCGAACAGCTGCATAGTTGCCATGGTTTGGGTCACTTACAACCTGAATTTCAAACTTGTTAAACTCTTCGCTTATATTCACCCAATGATTTGGAAATATGATTTCTGCCAGCCCAACTTCATAATCGCTAGTCAAGTTAAGAGGTTGATGCAAATAATTTTTAAAACTTGATTGGGTATTGTTTGGGTATATATCTAGACACGTATTAGACGCTAAAGTTAAAAAAAAGTCGTCATTCATGACTAACGCCTGTTTATCAACTAACCCCAACTTCTTAAACAAACCTTATTTATACATAAAAAAGATCGTCCATAGCTCGGTAGACTGGCCGGGATTTGAACTCGCCACCTTTTTGGGTATTACATTAGTAGACCCTGCCTTTAACCACTGAGCTATGGACGATCTTAAAATACACGCCGTTTATCTTCATCAAAAAACACTTTAAAAATTCTTAAACTTTTAAAGTCGTTACCCTTGAAATATCTACGTAGTTAGGTAATTGACCTTACCCGATTCCAATAAAAAAGACAACGCCCTGACTAGTTCGAGCCGGTTTCAACCTGTTTTTAAGCGGTTATTATATAAGACACGCGGCTTTAATAGTACGTTTCAGGGTGTGGCCAATAAAAAAATAAATTTCTTGAAAGCATTGCCTCTAAACCTCTTTTAATATTAAATTTGCCCTTCGTATTTTCGGATATAAGCTCCGTGTTTCGTAAAGAAAGTTATCAGTTGCTCAGCTATGCTCTTAAAAGTCCAGCTAACGATGTCTTGCTTTAACTCGTGCCGGTTTTGCTGGGTGAGTAAAGACCAAACTCAATTTTCCAACGGAAAAGGGACCAATTTCGATTTCTCTAGCTGTCTCTTCTCGGGCATCGCCTGAAAAGGGACCAATTTCGATTCATGGGCTAGATTTACGTAGCTTTTCAGTACAATCATTTGGTCGCACCGAAAAGCTGCGTAAATTTGTGTAAAGTCGCATTTTTTTGGCCCACCACTCAACATCGACCATAGTTCGTGACCAAATGCAGGAGATTAATGTCAAAAATCCAGAGAATTTGGTCACGGACTAAGAAACCAGGTGGAATAATGTTGAGGAAGTTCATGAATCGACCTTCATTGCAGCGTCATTTGCGTCCATACAACGGACTATTGCAATGAAGGAAAATCTAATTTAAGTTAAGTCCTGCTACTTCTTCCGCGGCAAGACTTAATTTGACGTGTTTTCCATTGGTCTCTTGAAAGTTGCGTAAAATTTGTGTAAAGTCGCCTCAGCCATCAGGATGCACGAGCAAAGCCTTTTGGTTGTGGTTCGATTTCATTCGCAATGTCGGGCTGACGCTGCAATGAAGGAGAAGTTCTGGCCCAAACAACCAGACCAGAACAAGAAGACCAGGCCTCGCAGTGGCTCGGATGTAACTTCCTTCGGGAGGTAAAGGGTCAACGAAGAATTTTATCGGCCCGTACAACCCGACAAGCCCTGCCAGCGCATAAGGTTCTGCGTACCCTGCACCAATTGGAGCACGTTCTTTTCAGTGAGGCCTTGACTTCGATGTCCTTCTCAAACTTAACAGCTGTTCGCTCGATCAACGTGGATACGATTCGGAGCCGAAATGCCCAAGATCTTCCTAAATCAAGCTGATAGCCGACGCCCCGCTGGAGTGAAGGCCGCGTTGATGTCGCGAAATTGTTAATAAAACGCGGCGCTAATTAAGATTTCAACTAAAATATCAAGTTTTGAAAATCAACATTACGCTAGAGACAAGAACAATTACCTTCAAAATTACGATTTAAAGAGTGGCTTTCATTAGCGGTAAAAGTGGCGGTAAATATTTTTGTTTTTTAATTTAGAATTCAGTATGTAACACATCCAGCAAGAAGTTCGTGTTTTTTTTGTGTCTTCTCCGTGGCGATTACAAAGATGGTCGACCCGTTAAGATTTCGACCAAAATATTAAGTTTTGAAAATCAAAATGTCCCTTTGAACAAGATGCTTTTTACGTCAGAGATAAAAACAACTACCTTCAAAATTACGATTTAAAGAGTGGTTTTTATTAGCGGTAAAAGTGGCGGTAAATATTTCTGGTTTTAATTTAATCTTTGTTTATATTAATATTCTTGTTATTCTCTATTTATATTCTTGTTATTCTCTATTTATATTCTTGTTATTCTCTATTTTATTGTATATATTATTTGGTATTTGTTATTAAAAAATCTTTATTTATATATTTGTCTTTGTTTCTCAGACATACTTTAAAGGTTTATGGCGCGAAATTCAAACGAGAATCTTACAAAATAACTAGACCGGTTTATTTAAAGAACTACAGCCTCCGAGGGTTAAGCCGAGCTTGTTTTGGGGGAAAAATGGGTAAAACCCCTCTAAAGAGTCATAGCATGGTGGAAGGTAGGGCTGGTCAGGTAGGAGTTTAGCTTAATCTTTGGGTGGAAGTTTGGTGGATGGGGAGAGGGCAGCCATCTTGGGGTGGCGGCCATCTTGGATCCGTGGCTATTTGTATAGTCCCTACTACTGGGATGGACAAAAGACCAGAAGATGGTGGTGTGTAGAAGCCAGTGTGTACAAACTGGCGTCATGTGGGATGGACAATGAGCAGATGATGGTGGTGATTAGAAGCCAGTAAGTTCAGACTGGTGTCCATGTGGGATGGGCAAATGACCAAAGGATGATGGTGTTAGACACGCAATGGAGTAATAGCCGGTGTGAGTGGAATACAATTTTCCAAATTTCCTGGAACTGTAAATGCGGTCCGGAATTCGAGAACACGTTTGCTCCGACTTGCAAACTGCGAACGCGGTCCCCTGGGGTGTAACAACAGACAGACACACAGACTCGTCGAAATTAGAGCCTCTCCGTGACATACGTCATTCGGAGAGATAATAAAGAAGGAAATTAAAAAACCAAGGTTTTTTTTAAGGGTAACTTACCCTCTCCTCGAACGCCATGAGCTACTGTGTGAAATGTTTTACTCTTTTTTGAATTCAAATGTACCTTACACTGCGAAGAAGCTATTCAACCTAGCTTTATGCTTTATAAAATTCATACCCACTTACGATGATACATTTCAGTCAAAAAATCTGATTCGTACTACATCAACATTTGTTAAGATATTTTGCAATTGTAATTGACAAATATAACTGAATTACTTTTACAACGTTTTAAAAATGTCAATTACAAATTACAATATTTGTTAAATTACAATTAAATTGAGAAAAATGTAACTAAAATACAAATTATAATTAAGTTCAGAAAAATGTGATTGGATTACAAATTACAATTGTTTTTAGTAATTGTAATTCTAAATTGCCAATTTTTAATTTGGCCAACCTTGCTGGTTTTACATCACTGATATTCTCAGTTCCCAAAATCCTGGTTACAAATTCCCGATATTCCCAGTTCCCAAAACAGAGGTTTAAATCCCAGATATAAGAACCAAACACGGGCACCGTGACGATGGAAGTTTCAAATCCCAGTTATTTCCAGTATGTAAAATCGATTTAGAATCAAATATATTTCCATACCCAACGACTAGATTAAATTCTCATTTATTTGTAACCTATTCAAATCGTTATAAAATCTTACGAAAATACTTTCCTTGTTTCACTGATTCCTATTTAATCTTGAGCAGTATGTGACTTCCACTGTTATTTCTTTATTAACAAACTCCTCATAATTTTGTTGCTGTTCTTTCATGTATTCAAAGTTAATTCCAGGACCATCTAAATGCTTCGACATTTTTCTTTGCAAACTCCTCCAGCTTGGTAAACTAAGAATACCAAAACTTCTTAAGGCTTCGTACGCGGCTCGGCTTCTGCAAGCTATTGCAAGGGCTAGGTAATGAAAGTAATTTTCATTCTAATTCTGTTATCCACTTCTATTCGCAAATATTTACCTATTCTGTAAGTTATGATGCTCCATCTGTTGCTCTTCTTTCCATTACCTTTAATTTTAAGAAAGATCACATTTCAAAATAATTTCAAATTAAATATTAAAGTTATTAATAAGAACTATCTAACTTACAATTGCTTGACTGATCCTACGCAAAATCTTATGTCTTTTTCCTTATCTTGGACACAATTATTTTCCCAAACTTCTCTCAAAGTATCCCTAGTTTCTGGGTTTGGTTTAAGATCACGTCAAGCTCCTATGGAAAGTTCTTTTTAATAATTTCCGTTGCTTTTGATAGTTCTTCAATTTGATTTGCATTTAACAAAAGTTCATAATTTTCACATTTTTCATTTAGCTTCTTATTTGATTCAAAAATGCGATGCTTTCTGTAGAGTTATATCATAGAGTTACGTCATTTTAGCCATGCATTTTTTATCAGCTCTTATCAGTTTTTATGACCTAAAACAATGTATATAAATGGGGCTGTGACGTACGCGGATCACATTGCCCTCTACATTGTGGAAGCTAGAGTCCGAGACTCCTTTGTCATCTGCTCCTGGTCCTATATAATGCTATAATTTTGGGAAGCGAGTCCATTTTGTATTACAAAACTCTCTAAAGAGTTTTTGCCCTGCATTGCAGTTTATGGTAGTGAGCCATGAATGTGCGAGAACTCTTAGTCGAGAGCGGCGACAACGTTCATTACTATAAATTATGAAAGGGAAAAGTAGTAATATTAAACGTCAAGTGACGCTCTCATACTTTTTGAAAGCTCGCCCAAATTTTCGGGCTGCGGGCGGGCCCAACAAACGTCGTTACGCCACTGCCAAGAAAGTTCATTCAGTAGGACCTTCAAAACGGCATATTCAATTTCCGCATCGCCTATTAAGAAAAATAACAATTTTTCTAAACACCCCAGTAACCTTTTCCCCGGGCCAAGCGGGCAACTTCCTTTCACTTATTCCTCCCTGAAACCGTTGCAGACGACTGAAGGTCGAACATATTCCTTGGAATACGTTCAGCCCTCCGCCGTCTATGTCACCTCCTTCCTTTTGTTTCTTCTCTCCCCCACCTTTCTTTTTTTATAATTTCAAGCCATAAAAAGCGGACGCCGTAAAAAAAAATAAAGCAGTCTATTCTCGTCAAATCTTCGGAAGGGAGAGCTCTAGTGCCGCGCCACGCGAACGCGAAAATTTTGGATCGCACTGATCCGTCCCTCGTAGAGTTTTCATTTCAATTTTCAAATAGAGGAGCTTTTCTAATTATCAAGAATATGAGCCGAAGGTATGAGTAATTTTGTTTTATTAAGTCTCCAAACGGGATAAAGTTAACGGAATAGGCCTACACTCTTAAATTTAACGTTGTTACGCGGTGCCCCTAGTCAATTTAGGGCTACCTGAACGTCCTGTGACGGAATCCCCCCGCTACGACCGGCCAGAATTAAACTAGAAGGGGGCATTCCGTTACAGCTTTTTAATTTGATTTATTTATGGGAATTGACTGATCTTTGGTTTTTAATTTTTATCTATATTTACACTTCCTATTTTAACGTCACAACAATGAAACGTAGCAAATTTGGTTCAGGTTTTCGAAAATGCTATTCTTTTATATTTGCCATCTTGTGTCCCTATAGTTAATTTACTGATTTCTTAACTCGGACGTTTGTCAAAAGCCGAACTCGATTCTGTGTCGAATATTCTTTACCAACCCCACCGCGTTTTGTTACTGATTATGCTGTTTATGCTGCTTAAAGTACAAATCAACAAAGAAATCGTCTCGCTTATTACCCATAATCTTTTGGAAAAATATTCCTTGTAAGTATAAATTTATTTTTACTGACTATTACAGATACGTGTAGCTTCATAAAACCACGCCTTTTCATCTTTTAAATATCCACCCTCCCATCTTGAAACGGCTAAGAATCTTGTAAGGAAATATCCCCTTTTGGAAGATTCACCTGGTTGTTGCTTTGTATGTTTTACGTATGTGTAATATTGTTAAAAATAAATGGATATATGGAGTTTGATATTAAATATATTTTTTAAGAAATTCGGAGAAAAAAGGTCTCTACCAAGTTTAAGAACTTTATGAGAGGTATAAAAGGGGAAAATTAGGTAGATTAAATTAGAAAACGTTACGCCCACAAGAGACGTGCTGAAGATACAGATGAAGGAGAAGAGGGAGATGTCTTTGGAGAATCCGTTGAAGAGAGCACCCAGAGAATTGAAGATGATAGGGTTGAGAGTATGGTCCAGAACAGTGGTGAGAATAATGTTCAGATTGAGAATATCGTTGAAGGTAGCGTTGAGCTTATCATTGAGAATAATATTGATGTCAACGAAACTCAGGGAACAATAGTTAATGTCTCTGTAATAGTGAGATGTAAAACTGAGACTGAGAAGACTCTAGACACAACTATACAACCTGCTAGAGAGTCAAGTGCAGGTTCACCAACGGTTGTCGATTCCTCGGAACATGCCAGTGTTAACGAGGCTTCTAAACGCGGTTTTATGAACAGTCAGTGGATAAAGACATTAAAAAACAAATGTCTATGAGAAGACTACCACCTCCAATATTAAAGTGGTCAAACATTTTCAGCAAACGAATAAACAGATTTCAAAAAAGATGAAGAAGGCGAAGAGAAACGTTGATGTAATATTGGTTATGTCATTTACACCCACCAAAAATTATATACTCAATTCTCGCGTTTACTGATTGGTGTTTCGAGGACAGTTCGAATTTCCAATTTTTTGGGTCTCAGCAAGTTTAGTCCTACACATCAGAATAGCAAGCGGGTCTAGTGGGCAGTTATCTGCTACTACTTATAGATGGACGATTCACTTGTAGACTTTGGGGATGAAAGATCCATTCTAGAATGGATCGGACATTCGTTAATCATTACACGGCAATTCAGAATAAAGCCGAAATAAAAGATGTGTTAAATGTATCCAAACTTCAAAATGCTCGGCTGGTATATTTGGTCATATGAATAATTTAAAGCTATAGGTCTCATTACATAAAATTCTAATTCTAATTATTAGTTTCGAATAATACAAGCTTAACCTCAATATCACGCGACATTTAAATCTTTAGATTTAGCAAAATCATCTGAAATGTACTGTTTTCAATTTCACTTTTATGCCTATAGATCCGTCGCCTTCTAAAATTACTATTGATTAGCTTTGACACTTCATTCCTTATATGGGATTCCCTTAACTAAATAAAATCATTGGGAAATCTTATTGCTGACTTAAAGAGACGACTGATGTATTCTCTACCACTAAATGGCTTTATTGCTCTATAGTTAATTTTTAATTTTACATACACCTTATTGAACAGAAATCAAAGCTCGCCGACACCTGTAATAGTTTTGGATTCCGATGAAATTGACGAGGCAGATGAACTCGAATTAAGCTCTTTCATTAAAAAGTAAGTAATTTTGGTGGCGATAGATGTTTGTTTGAATATTATATAATGTCAAACCGTTCATAAAGTACAATGTTTCGAAATAGTTATTTAAGTTCACATTTTAGGATCCGCCTTAAACACCGTCAAAGATTCAAAGATTAGAAATTAAATATTCTATTCCTTCCTTAATTTTCAAGTAACGAAGAAATGTTTGATGTGGTTGCTGGTGGCGCTGAGTCGTCAACTGAAAAAACCGAGAACATTGCAATTCACCACCCAAACACTCCTTGTGAAGGAACTGAAAAGGCTGGTATGAACAAAGCACCAAGTAAAAATTCGTTAAACGAAGAAGATAAAGATGACTTTTTCAAGCGGAAATGATATTGAATGCAAGGTTTTACAAAGATATTAGATGCCTTTTTTAATACCAGGGGCAAATGCCTAGTCAATGACGTGATGGAGCAATATCAAAGAAAGCCCTAAGAAAAGAGAGAAGCGGCTAATTCAAAATGCGACATTTGTACTCATCACTACGAAAGAAAATCCTAGCAATGATTTAAGTTTCCTGGATAATGATCCACATAGAGATATCTTTTTGTAATTTACAAAACAAAATTTCATTAGTCACTGTGATAAAAAAAACCAATTAATACTAGTAAAGAAAACAAACCAAAGAAAAGTAAGAAAAAAGCTCAGATGCAAAATGAAGAGGTGTCCATCGTATTAACTTCGGGCTTATCAGGACTAAGTGGCCTTCTTAAACCAAGTTCCTCCAAAGTTTCATTTTTTGATTAAAGCAATTTAAAGAAGACTACCACTGCAAAAGCCCCTTTCCCCAAAGAAAGGAGAGAGGTCACCAACAAAGAAAAAACTAGTCTTTCACTCTCAAATAAATAACAGGACTGTTCGTCGTAATTTAATAAATTGTGATAATTTAATTTCCCAAGATGTACCAATTAATGTTCCTCGAAGTGGAAGCTACCCTATTAATGACTAAAAGCAAGTTTGTAATATTCCTAGTGATTATTTTTATTATTTAAACTGTGATAATAAAATGTTTCAGGTAATTGATTAATTACTTTTGAACAACTTTCATTTGGGCTATCCATTTCTATTTATTTTGTGTTGCCTCCAATAGCCTCAAGTATAATGCCCTTCAATGATTTTTACCTCTCCGAGTGACGTTTGTCACGGAGAGGTTCTAATTTCGACGTGTCTGTCTGTTGTTACACCCCAGGAGACCGCGTTAGCAGTTTGCAAATTTGAGCAAATATGTTCTCAATTTCTGGACCGCATTTACAGTTCCCGGAAATTTGGAAAATTGTATTCCACTAAGACGAGCTATTACTCAATTGTATGTCTAAGGACTCATTTTCATAGGCGCGAGTTGCGTGAAAATATCGAGCGAAAGCGACAAAAAAATAAAAAAGTACGCTTCAGCTATAGCGAGACCATTTTCTTTCAGGACAGAAATGCTCGCTTTAGATAGAACCGTCTTTGCTAAAGCGCGAAAGTCGCGCTAGAACGATTTAAGCTTTGAATAGATATTTTCCGCTAAAGCGAAGAGAGAACGCGGTCTCGATGTGTCAATGGCCAATCACTTTTTATTGGAGGTGGAGCTAAGGAAATTCAGCGAAATTCAATCAATTATAAAAAACTAAAACAAAAAATAGAGGAATAAAGTTGGGTTCAAAATGGGAGGAAAGAAAAGCTATTAAAAGAAATAAGAAATATAGAGCCTCCCTGGGAAGAAGTAGAATTTGCAGTTTCTTAAGCAAGTCAGTTTAGTAGGTAAGTGTATTTAAACCCTTATTTAACTTCTAGCTTCTATGAAAAGAATAAGCTTAAAAGGAAAGAGAAAGCTTGCGCGACATCGTTTGTAAGCGTGGTTTTTTGGGCCGCGCGTTTTCAAACTTGCGAAGCGTGAGAGTTTTCGAATTTTCTAGCTTCTATGAAAACGAGCCTTAACACCAGCATCATTTGGTCTTTTGTCCATCCCACATGGAAACCAGTCTGTACTTACTGGCTTCCAAACAACACCATCATCCGGCCTTTTGTCTATGCCACATGGAAACCATTCTCTATTTACCCGCTTCTGAACACCACAAAGATCTGGTCTTTTTGTCCATCCCACAAGGACACCAGTCTGTTCTTACTGGCTTCTAAACACCACAATCTTCCAGGTATTGTCATACCTATTTTATACACTGTTAAAAATAAGGGTTTGTTGAAGTTCTCAAAAAGGAATACTTTCAAAAAATAAACCCTTTGCTTAACAATTTATAACCCCAAGGGTGCTAAAATATTTTTAAACCCTCTAAACAACACCCTTTTTACATATAAACCCCGAAGGGTTTAAAATAGGGGCATTTTATTAATCTAATCCTTTTCTATTCCTTTAAGATTAATGGTTTTATAAAGGTTTTATTAATTTTTAAACCTTTTTCAAGCCGTCTTAAGTCCTTTATTTTAAAGTTCCAAAAAACAACATTTACAGTTAAAACTGTTTAAAATCCTTTTCGATACAATACTTTTGATGTTATTTTAAAGGCTTTTATACATTTAATCCTTTTTTAAACCATTCCAATTCCATTATTTTCAAAGACATGATACAAAGGACAGTTACAAGGGAAAAGTCACGTTTTTGAAATTATATTTAAAACGATCTTTATTCCATTTTACTCGAAAAATGGATAATAATAAATACATTAACTTTCGATATTTTTATGGTCACCCGAAACTCAATCATTTAATTTTAAATTAAATTTAAATTTACATTAGAACTATGTGATATTAAAATCGGTTTATATCAAACGTAGTAAAGACACTAAGAAATGGTGGAGACAACACCGAATTCCTGAGCAGATAAACTAGCATCAAAAACCTACTTAAACCATTAAAAAAACCAAAGATAAATTGTTTTCATTTTAACATACGAGCTCGAAGTGGCGAATGTGCATTGTATAGCAATACTCTACTCCCTACGCACAACCCCCCCCCCCATATTAGGGGTATCCACTCCTTTCTTGCTCCACGGCCTTCCACACCTCAAAATCCGGCCCCGATTATTTTCACACTATGCATATGTAAACGCTTTCGCCTTATAAAACAAATTTTCTTTAGAAATCTATAGAATGCTTTTGAGACTACAAACCACTTTTATCCCAAACAGCGGATCGCAAAGTTATGAAATCTATTCCTCTCACATTGTAAGAGTCATGCATTACGTGGTAGTTCTCGTTTCCACACATTTTAAAACACCAGCTAGATTCCTCTGGTAGTGATATTTCGTAACAGTGCAAATCTGTATTAAAATGTGTTGCTTTATAAATTTGCCCCGCTAAATATACAAATCCGTTAACTGAAAATATAAACTCAATTTTCATGAATTCTGTTACGGTTTCTCCCTTGACGTTTTCAACTAAAAAGCAATACAGGGTATAAGTGACATTGTTGTATGTCACGGTTTTTAACGAATAAAGGGGATTTGGTAGATTTTGAGGGAATATTTCTTGTAGTTTTATAGGCAATTGCTTTTTATCTAAGAATTTTCCCATAGAGGTTTGTTGTATTCCAGGAATGCTTTCTGAAAGCCAGTTATAACATTGGTAAAACTGATGTCTAATAGATAGGGTTTTAGTCACATTGATTGTATTACGCGTCTTTTGAATTAGTAGCTATGTTTACTTTCGAATCTCATGCACGAGATTGGATACAAAGGACCATATTGTTTAATAGCTGAAGGATAGTGAATTAAGTAATGGAATTTAGGTGTCAGTAACCCGGTGCCAAAGGTTTCACGAACACTTATTAAAAATTCCTCAATTAAAACCTGAAGACGAGGGATACATTCAAGTGCGCAGCTAGGGGCAAATAAGATATCGCAAATCTTTCTCAAATATAAATAAATCTTCCAGTATTCACTTTGAAAATCAATACATTCGTGAAAAATAAATGGAAATAACCGGAATAAACAAAATACCTCACTGGCTGTACCTTTCAAATTCCCGGGGCCTGTAATGGCACTTCTATTTTGTGTTTCCGGCCGATTAGATTCAGTCTTTCCATAATGGAAATTTTGGATTTTTTCATTTATAGCAGTAATTGATATTAATTTGCCATTTAAAAGCGCTTTTAAGCCACATTTTAAAATTGCTGGTATAACCCCTTTCAGTATGTCATGCATAATATCTGGTGGCATTTGTTTCGTGATGTCAAAATAATCAAGATGCATAAGAGGGCTCTCAAATCTAACTCCGTATATTGAGCCTTCCCTCGGATCATGGGCCACGTGATTCAAGTGGTATTTATGACGTGGTAGTGATCTAAGTGTGACGGCGCTCTCTTTAGTTTTGTTATATATCTCTTTACGATGTGTCATACAAAAGCGACAAATTCGTCCTTCTCCAAAATTGCAATTAAATCCACCTAAATCATGTAAACCCAGGTTGTCGCCACTGAATATAGAAACAAAGCCGTAAACAGTTTTTTCTAAAGAATCAATATAAATCCCTTGTTTTGAGAGAACATCTAAATCAAAAAGAAGGGGCTTCAGAACTTCTTCCCAACCGTATTCTTTAAGGTCAACTGATTTAACTAATAGTATCAAGTGAATGTCACTAATTTTGAGCGATGCTTCGCTTCTCGGTTTAAAATTGAAAAATAGCACCCCATAATTTTCTTCTTCCCTCGCTTAGAGGACAGAGGGTCACAGACCTCAAATTCGTCAACATAAATTTGTAGTTGAATTGTTTCTGTATCAAAGGTTTCTGAACCTCGTGTAATATTTTTCGATAGTTCTCCTTGCAAAAAATGGGAAATACTATCTTTTGCTCTTCCCTCTAAATCTACATGCTTTTCAAACTCATTTTCCCTTGAATTTATTTTCTCTAATACCTTTAACAGTGGAACGTGATGAAACTTTTTATTGCCTTCACTCCTAGAGAAACTTATTTCCATAGGCTCGATTAATCCCAGTTGTGTCTTACAAGCCGAATGAACTTTATACTTTGAATTAAGACTTTCAAAAGCTGCGTGTACTGTATCAATTGTCTTGCTGAAGTCGATTTCATTCAAAGAAATGTTTTTATTCGTAAGTTCTTGTTGTAATTGTTTGGTTTGCAATTCCAAAAGATGAAGGGAAAACTGTAGCAAATCATTTGAAAAACCCTCAACTACAGAATATGGAAGCTGATGCCCCTCTCTGTATTTGAGCAGTATCTTAATTATAGTGTCTCTAATATCTACCGGTTTTAAATTATTTTCAAATCTCTCATTCGGTTCGAAAATTGGTTCCTCTCGAGTTTCGTTATCATTGTCATATCCTTGTTCAGGTAGTTCTGTATTTACTATTTCGTCTTGACAAGAAAATTCGTTTCTACCTTTATCTTGTTCAATCACTTGTTTATGATATTTAGCAACATGTTTTCGAAACGTATCAATTCTTCTAAAACTTCTTCCACAACCATCTAAACCACACACCATATTGAAGTCTTTCTGACTTTCATGAGTATTTTTAATATGACTTAAGAGCCACGAAAAACGCTTTGAGTAGAAACGACACATAAAGCAACGGTATTCCATATTTTATCAGGTACAATAACTCAGTTTTTGTCACTCAGAACAGATCACAAAGATTCAGAGGAAAGTCTGTTAAATTTTCTCCGTATTTCAAGTTGACTATATTGGTTTTGAGTTTTTTAAGCTAGGAGCCATGGAGGTTACTCTATTGTAACGTTCGAGAGACCATAGTGTTACTGCATTTTCATCTTACGAATAGAGAACGTCAGTAAGGCTCCAAGGTTACCAATACCTTTGTGTCACGGAAAGGATTCTTAGAACTGGTTGAAACTGCACTCTTTCCAAGAATTTTTAGTAACAGCAGGGAGGAGAGAGCTGGTAACAGCCACGCACAGTAACGCCTTTTTTCTTATCTTTAGATTCGGTACGGTTTTCGTAAAAGGGGTACTAACTAGAAATAGGAACTGGAAATAGGAAAGAGCTCTTGTGGCCTACAACAAAACTTCGGAATGTATAATTCATTGCGGGGATTCAGTGGAACTGCAATAACGGAAACTTCATAGTTTATCTAAACTTATTTTATAAATAAACGCGATTTAATAAAGAAAATGACGAAAAACTGTACTCTTGATTCTTTGAATTTGTCTTTGGATGACGAAGACTATGAACGGCCTAGCTATCTTGTTCAGATAGAAAGTTACAAGAAAACAGTTTCTCAACAAATGATTAAAATTAAACATCTTGAAAATGAGAATGGCCAATTAAAAGGTCTCTAGAAAGTGTAAATCCGTAGTAGAATATGTTGACAACAGTCAATGTTTTGCACGTGCAGAGCTCAACCAACAGACCCAAATAGAAATCACAAAACAGAAAAAGAGGAAACTGCATTAAAAAGGAACTCAAGAAAGTA
>JAEQBA010004087.1:0-35319 GCA_019434445.1 Phalangium opilio
GCGCGCAAAAATAATAAATAATACAACTGACCAAGACATTACATTTAGGTGATTCTTGAACGTTTAAGCTTTATAATATCCGAACTAATTCTATAATCATGCTGTGTTTCACTTCCAGGAATGATTCTCTAGCCCTATTTATTTCTCCACCCCATCTCATTCGTAGTAAACGCGTTTCAGTACACGTATAACAGTATCGTGTTGTAAATGGAAACACTCAGTTAATTGACCAAAGGAGAGAGATTTTCAGTTAAGAGAAAGAGCGAGAGAGAGAGAGAGAGAAATCAGGGAAAATGAGCTCACAAAAGTTTTCTTTGAATGAACAGAAGAGACTAAAAGAAACAACAATCGCCCACGCTAAGCGCGACTCGACTTTTGAAAAGCCCTGATTTAAATCTAGGGTCATTAAGAGGAGAAACGGTGGGGTTAATTCAATATTTATGGTTTACATCCTAGTTTTGCGCCTGTTTTTAACTTGAATGTACTATTTGACAGACGAAAACGTTGGGTTTAAACAGTCCTCAGTTATTTTCATTCATACGATATAACTATTTAATATAGCTGGATGTTAGGCTTAGGAAAAAAGGTTGTGTGATGTAGTGAGAATCTACCTTAACCTTTTAGGCGTTTTGCCAATCGCTAAACATCAAAGGCCTTTTTCAAAAGTCCGCCTTCGCAGTATCTTTAGTAACTGAAACGAATTTCAGCTAAGCCTAATTCCAGTGTTACGACAGGGGAATTATTTTACTCGCGAAGTAATAAATAAATGTTTTAAAACTGAATAGTTTGCATAAATGCGAAAATAATACACTATTTCATTAATCACTCGCATGCAGTGAAACCAGCACGGTTATTCCCCTCGAGGTCATAGAGGTCAACATTTCAGACACTAAATCGCACTAAGAACATGCCCCTTAATTTCTAACAGACCGTCCAGAAACACACTGTATACTTGGTCCCATTTAAATTACCCCATAGCTCCATTTCAGGTATTAAATCAACAGAGTTCAAAGTACGAAACAAGGCTTATTTCCCAACGCCTTTAGAGATGAGGCTCGCCCTTAACCCCTACAGAAAAGTCTAACTGAATGTACTCAAATGTAGCCTTGCAGGGTGGTATCGAAGAAGGGAAGAGAGATCGAGGCGAAGAAAAAAAAATACCTTAAAATGGTTTCCACCCTTTAGTTTCCTGGAAAAGGAAAACCCATTATTCACAATTTACCACGAGCAGCTCTACTCTACCGGGATATATGGATGTCGATTGATTCTGAGTATTCGCTTCTCAGGAAAATCCCAAAGATCTTTCTAACGTGTACCACCCTCCCTCTTTTTTTTATGGAAAAGTAATGCATCTCATGTTTGGAATGCCTTTCACGAAGCTCTCTATCTCTATGACATTACTTCAGTAGAGTTCTAAAGATTCTACAGATAGAATACAACTCTTGAAATGAACTCAAGATGAACACGGGATAATACTAAGGTCCAAAGTTTGGGGCTCCCTTTTGTATTTAAGTTTGCAGTTTGGTACAATGATATTTGTTATCATTTAAGGAATAATTTTGTTATCTCTCTCTTGTAGGATTCACTTATTTTGACAGTAAATGGTCTTAAGGATTAATTCAGATTAGAGGAAGAGTTTAAATAGCTAAAAAACCTTCTTGACAAATATATGTATGGGGATTTCCATTGTTTACAGACTATGAGGATTAATAACATTTACATGAGGAGGCCAGGGTACCTGGCGGACAAAATGCAGTACCAAGTATAGCCTCGCCTCCTAGTGTAAAAGGTATCAATGCTCCTAGTCTGAAAAATATGTATAATTTATTTAAAATAAAAGCTTTATATATTTCATCCCCTATATATATATTTATAAAATAATTTATAATATGGGATTATTTTTTAATGAAAGCAATATTAAATCACGTACAACTATTCAATTAATATCGCTTGAATACGCCAAAACACCCCGGTAATTTAGTTTATATTTTAAATTCAAAACTATAGAGTAGTAGCCTATATATTGAAAGTCAGGGTGATAAATTTGCTAGATCATAAAGATAGGAATTTGTATCGTTTCAGGAAGGCGTAGTGGGAGTAAAAGTCTGCTCCCTGTCTAGATAGATCATTTCGCCAACCACCAAGGAGTAAGAGATCCAATTAAATTTAATATATTCATGATATATATGTATACTAACATAAAAACGCAAAATATAAAACTGTAGGCCTACAGCTCCTTTGCAAAGTTAACGCGTAAACGATAACATAAACATTTAAAATCATATAAAGAACGATATACGCCACGTCGGGTGGAAAATGAAAAATTATCGACTAAAGATCACGTGTATGTAAAATACTCCCAGGCGCGGTAAATAAAAACAAAATCACGTGGTACTTGAAAGAGGCGTGGAAAATGAAAAATTATCGAATAAAGATCACGTGCATGCATCTAATAAAATTCAAATATGCAAA
This sequence comes from Phalangium opilio, assembly GCA_019434445.1. NCBI lineage: Eukaryota > Metazoa > Arthropoda > Arachnida > Opiliones > Phalangiidae > Phalangium > Phalangium opilio. The sequence continues at coordinate 2,473 of JAEQBA010004087.1, forward strand.
GTACTCCTGCGGTAAATAAACGATGCAGAATCACGTGGTGTTTGAAAGAGACATTTTCAAAATTTTGACGTTCTGTATGTCATTTTTCAAACACTACAAAGAATCTGTCGCGATCTAGTGATTTCAAAGGAGAAAGGTTTATCATCTACATCCACGCGCGTTTAAGGATGACAATGAAAACTAGAAGGATACAGGGAATTTTTTTAAGCTTACCATCAGGTAGTCCTTTGGACTCGCTCATGGGTGCTTGACTAGTGCTAGACGGCGCCAGTGTTGCGCTCCGGATGAGGCAGCGCCTTGACGCTTAACGGTGGCGGAAGAACGCGCGAGAAGAAGAAGAAGAAGTTCGGAGAAGAGAAGAGAAGATCGAGAGAGGAGAAGCTCCCGGCGGTAAAAAAGAGGCGAAAATGAGCCAGTGTCGAAGAAAAATACAAGAGACGGCCACGGAAAAAAAGACTTATTGGTCACGTGACTCCGGGATGGTGTCGAAAAATAAACCAGGCTAAAAGAAAGATAGATAGATAAAGATATACCCAAGTTTCAGGGAGGAAACCATTAAGACGATTGAGACACGGATAACCTCGCGGACAAATCAGATTATTTTACAAACTCGACAAGGAATAATATTCAAGGTTGTAATTACCAAGAAAGTTATTAAAAACACCTTAATTACAACCTAGAATATTATGTAATTTTAAACCTATTGATCAGATATCTAAGTGTATAGCTTTCTGGGTTTCAAATTAAACCTAATTAAGGAAGGTAATTAAAACCAGTGTGGTAAATATTATTCATCATTCGGGTCATTGCGCAACATTTTCAGCGCGATATTCGAACTGTTTACGACTGTTAAGCCGCGTTTACACGAGACACTTTGAAACCGTTTTAAACCGTTTTGGAATGTACAAAAAATAATATTACTCTGTTAAAACCAGAGATCTTTCACGAGGAAATGCAAATATTATTTTTCTAAAAGTGTTAAGCCTTTCCAAAACGGTTGAAAACGGTTCCAAAGTGTCTCGTGTGAACGCGGCTTTACACTGTTCGGTGAAAAGCCACGAGGAATCCCGGGGTTTTATCGAAGATGGAACAGCGAGGAATACTCAGGGGGGTTTAGAGAGAGGAGGAGGAGGCGATGGCATTGCCATGACAACAGGTTGTCAAGTTGCTATTTTGGGATCTTTAGGCGTAAAACGAGCTTCATTTTGACTAACGGTCGTCATGACAACGCCATCATCGCCTCTTTTACAGAAGAAGAGGGTATACGAAGGAGGAGGAGGAAAGGGGGGTTTTAGAAGGAAATTTAACTAGACTATTACGAATTGTGTAACGCTACCAAGTAAGTTTTACAATACCCGAGGGGAGAGGGAACGAAGGGGGTAAAACCCAAAGGATATATTACACATTCTTTAGTTTGCGTCAATCCTGCATGGGTTACGGGATATTTCTAAACCTACGTAGGTTAGAAACGTTTTTATACAACTAATAAAAACTAAATTCTATACTAAGTCTATGTATAAACGTCTTAAATCAATTTTCTTATATAACAAATTAAGATTCACGAATTAATTAAATGTATAGGCCTACGCGTCAACCGTATAATTTACAGTGTTATGGTTACGCAATAAAAGTCCAAAGCATAATATCGTGGTCAAAATCGTTTCAAAACGGAAACAAAGGGGAAGTAGGGAGGATTATTTCGAATTGAAAGATCGTAACAGTCTAGCTATAGCAGAAACAATACGAGCTAATGAAAAACTGGAGGCCATCCGCATCGCTACGCGAGCAAACCCCGCGAGAGAGAGGGAGGGAGGGAGTAAAGAGAGAGAGAGAGAAGAAAGGAAAACCCGAGGTTAGTTTCGATATAAAGTTCCGTGCCGGGGGTTAAAGTTGCCGGACATATATACCGGAAGGTCGAGTCCCAGGGCCACACCCCGCTAGAGAGAAGGGAGTCGAATCTGGGTCAAGGACGACATTAGGCAACGAGCGGCGGTAGAAGGCACCCCTCCCCTTTTATGACTGCCAAATAACCGTGCACCCTCTTTAATAATTCTCTTTGGGTCTCTGCGTGGCTCTTCGATTTTTATCTTCTATACTACCCGCGTTCCCGAGTCCCGACTGACTTCGCGCTCGATTCCCCCAGCTACGTGTTCGTAAAAACAAAGAGACCAGCAACCAGGACTGTCACGGAGGAGTACGGATCACAGAGATCGACCTTAACTCCTTCTTTCTAACCCCCTCCCCTCCCTCCCACAGTTTTGGGTACTTTAATAAATTATCATTTATTTGTGTACCAAGGTCAACTGATATCGAGTCAACTGATTCATTGTATACGTTGTGATGGTATAAAGCCATTAGGCCAAATCCAATTTTAAAAACTAATTTACTGAAAAACGATCAGTCCTTGTTTTCCTTTTATGCTTTTATAATGGAAGGCGAAAGGCAAAAGGGTGGAGTGATTTTTGTTGATTTTAGAATATAATAGTCTAGTACTTTTACAGTACATAGGAATACGAATAAAAGTTATAGAGTTCGGGAGGAGTTTTTATAGATAAATCGCCCCACCGCCATTAAGGGAGGGATTTTAAGTTTTTAACACGATGCTAAATGACCCCATAATGGCGATAATAGATATTCACTAGGTCAGACCACTTATAACGTTGTAAGGGGGTGTAACTGACTACCAATACTATGAATAGGCTGGATTTGTGAGCTTTTTTTGTATTATGACCTTGTGTCAAAGCTTTAAATCTAATGATATAAGCTGAACAATTACCTACTTTTATAAACAAATAATATAAAACCATGCCATAAACTCCGGTAATCAGTTGTCAATTTAAACACACAAATACAACTCGATAAATACATACATGCCAATAAATTCACATACCTCTTTGACGATTTTGACACTAGGTGAAAGGTTATTGGCTGATTCGGCAAAAATTATTCTCGAACTGTTCCCGCGCGAATTATTATAAAAGGTCGAGGTCAATTATTTACTACGCGATTCCGAACCGTTTTTCATTATTTATGAAAAAAAATCTTGAACCGTTTGGGCCTGTCTAATAAAATTCACCTGTTGTGGTTGTAGTAATAGTAACTATATAGCGAAACTGAACTTAAGCCTCGGCTCCAGATGATAAATCCTCCGGTGACCCTTTTTCTAAAATTATCGAACGACACTCTATAGTTTTTCGACTTTCACCGATGTGTATACCTTTAAACATTGTTATATAATAGGGTTTACTTATATTTTGTAATCGACATGTTAAATACCCCTATCTATTTAATATACTCTACCGCGATCGAACCCGCAACTTCACACGATTTACCGTTATTCCGTAACTTAAGTTGGTTGCAAGTTGAAGCAGACGGTTCGGTTGAGATGGGGAATGGGATTCGGGCCGGGGAAGATTTTAAAATCATTGCAGTGCCGCCATCTATCGGATTACTGAATATTTACGAGATGGCGCTAAAATCCTTAAAAACCCGCGAAATTTGAAACTACCTTTAACGTGAATTAAATATAACTTTTAATACAACAAAAAAAAAGATTCACTCTAATTAAAAGTTCTCATTTTATTTAATTTTCTTTTTCAATTTACAAATTTAATAATCATGTTTCTAAATCTTGTCTTTCAATCAACAGTGATTTCATGAAATCCAAACACAAAGTACTAACTGATGGTACAACGTGTGAAGGAATACTTAATAACTAAATAAAAACAATAAAAAAATTGTAGTAAAATAATTAAGAAATATCAGAAGGGGATAATAGAGGAAGGATGACACTCTGTATCCTCTTAATGCTTTAGTTATGTAACGTCATTCTTCCCAGGCTCCCCCTTTTAGTTTGCTTTCCCGCTCATCAAACTACAAATGGGCATCGCACCGTAAGGTGAATTCAATAGTTGTTTGGCACTAAATCCCCAGCAATCATCCCACAAACCTTGATTGTCTTGACGTGGGACAAAAATGCACAAGCGCGTTTTGCCAAATATTTAAACGCTAATAGAGTAATGATGAGGGAACTATTTATCGTGTATGTGATTCGGTTTAGTAACCTTGCTCTAAGTGTTCCGATGTTGGGAAGAGTGACGTTACACTTACCCAGCTTTGTGCTTGTACACTTCTCTCGAAGAGAAGTATTATATACTTCTGGAAATATTAAAAGAATGTCCACAAACCTCTTGGAACTGTTTCTTGGCCAAATTTCCCTTTTGAAAAGCTTGAAAAGTAGATTCATACTTTTCAACTTGCGATTTCTTACTCTGAGCAAGGAGAGCTGAAAACTGCGTTCTCGGGAGATCTAAAATTTCGGATTTAGTTTCCTCCTGGCTATTTTCTACTTCGATTAACTTTTCCATATCGGAGCTAATAACCATCAGCTCCTAATAATTAAATTTAATAAAGAAAATTTAACAATTGAATTTATGCCTTTCAAAACAAAACCAAAAAAAAAAAAAACAATTTACTTGTTTTTCATTCATAAAATAAAGACATGAATCTTCAAGAGGCGAATGCGAATGCGAATTAGAATCTTTTTCAAGATCTTTCGATGAAATTTCCTTTTTAGGGACAAAGACACTAGCTAAGACTGGCGTTTTAGTAGCATTTTCTAAAGTATAAATAGGTTTAGGGTCTGTAGGTTTGAAAAAATAACCTGTAAAACAAATAAAAAATAATTAAACAGCCATTAATTAAACAATTACAAAATTTAAGAACTTACAATCGCCTTCCTCATTAAAAACCGCCATAATTTCACTCATGGGATTTTTTGTCAAGTAACAAACATTCATTTCAACTTGCCATTGAACTGTAATTAAATTAAGCTTAATTAGCCTTATTCCTGATCAGCGCCACCTACCCATAGCGGCGACTTTGAGAACTACTGTAAGCGGTAAGCCAATCAGATGTCGCTAAAATCTGGTGACGTCACTGACTGGCACTCTCGGGTCTTACCAAAAATGACGTCACCAGATTTTAGCGACATCTGGTTGGCTTGCCGCTTACAGTAGTTCTCAAAGTCGCCGCTATGGGTAGATGGCGCTGATCAGGAATAAGGCTAATTAATAATTATTTATTTATTGAGTTTTAATTAATATTTGAAGTTTTACTTGTTAATGAGACAACATTCCAGACATTTAAACTAGTTTCAGTTGTAGTTACTAAAAGATGCGCGCAGTTTCCAATTCCAAACTTAACTTGTCTACAATAGTATTTAAAATTAATAACAAAGTATTAAATTAACTAAAGTTCAATTAAAACTTACGAGATTTTATCACTTTTAAGGTCAGAAAATGGAACTGAAAGAATAGCTTTCAAGCAAGCATTTTCAGGGATCCATAATGTGGTAGCGTGACTAAAAGAAACAGCCAAAACTGAACCATCTTCACTAAAATCCGCGTCACCAGCTGGTTCATTTCTATAAAAACCCATGGTGATACATTGCCAGGTTGATTTGGATTCATTCCCATCGGTTTCATCTCTTTCATCTAAAGCCCAAACTTTAAACTTTCCATCATTACTAGTGGAAACTACCATTGGTTCATTAGGATGGAAAATTAATGAATTGACTCTCTGGTTATGTGGTAAAAGAACAGTAGTGTTCAGACTATAACTATAAAAGCCATCATTAATTAATAATTAATAAAATTGGTAAAATGCTTAAAGGGAGGGTGAAGTAGAAAATCAAGTGATTTTTTATCGATTCTTCTACTAATTATAAGACCAGTCTGCATAGTGAAACATTCAGGAAATACCAACTCCGAATGATTCTAAAATTATTTCAAATTAGGTTCAGATTTTAAGGATAATTTTAAACAAGGTCCTCCGACCAATCGCGTAACGCCCTGCCTTTTTGTTAACAAAATTCTCGTGGCACGTTCCATGTCTCGCGCCACGATTGTCACGTCGCGCGCAAATTTTATCAAATCTCGTGATAAATTTCATTTAACACGGAACGTGCCACGAGAATTTTGTTAACAAAAAGGCAGGGCGTTACCCGATTGGTCGGAGGCCCTTGTTTAAAATTATCCTTAAAATCTGAACCTAATTTGAAATAATTTTAGAATCATTCGGAGTTGGTATTTCCTGAATGTTTCACTATGCAGACTGGTCTTATAATTAGAAGAAGAATCGATAAAAAATCACTTGATTTTCTACTTCACCCTCCCTTTAACAGAAAAGAAATTTACTAAAACATACGTCTGAGACTTTTCATTCCATTTCCAAAACTTTAGCACAATTTCAATGCTACTTTCAGAGTCATCCCGACATTGTACAGTGGCCATCCAACTTGATCTATAATCTAAAACTACTTTTTCGACTACTGTATTGGCTATGAGCCTTTCTCTTTCTCTGGAAACGTAATTTTGTCCAGAAATGTCCAAACTAAAAAGCTGTTTGTCATATTGAAGTGAAAAAAACTGAACATGACCAGGTTTTCCATTTAAAACAAGTGCCTGGGTTCGTGAATCGTAAATGAGTCCAGTAGGTACTGGGTTCGAAATGATTTTGCCATCACTAAGTAAGTCTTTAAACGAATGTCCTTGACAAAGACCTTGAAAACATTGGACCACTTGGTTTTGAGGACTTACTAAGTATATGGCTATACAAATATATTTTAAATTAAATTAGTTATCAACAATTAATTAAAAGTACTTATGGACAATTATATCACCATTGTCTTCATGACCAGTGGCTACAAAACTATTATCAGGGGCAACAACTATTTGACAAATAGGTAGTCCTAAACGAGGTAGGAAACTTCGTTCCTGCATTTGTATATTCCATTTAACAAGTACACATTCTCCCCCACCACTATACAAATAGTTTCCTTCGAAGGAAAAGGCCAAATCAGCAACCGGTAATGTGTGCCAATGATACATTGATCTTGATGGTGTAGCGGAATTTGTAACATTCCCCCTTGAATATATAATTTGGGTTTAAAATAATATTAATTGATTTCAGTGGTGTGCGAGTCCCGTTTGTTTCGGTTTCGAGCCGAGTTCGAGTATCGAAACTAATTTCTTATCGAGTATCGAGCCGCGTCTCAAAAATACTTTCGAGTATCGAGTATTTAGATAGGTCAAATTTTGTTTGTTCTTTCGAGTAATTATCGAGTCTCAAATATTGACTTGTCGAGTAGCAATTTTGTAAATTTCTTGAAAATAACGAAGATGTTCAATTATCTAATATCGAACTAGTTCAAAAAGATTGTTAGTGATCAATTAAACATTGAACAGGTGATTTTCAAAATAAATGATCATGAACTCATCGTCTGCTATAGTTGTAAGCCTCGGACTCGAGTATTTGTCGAGTATTTAAGATGTTAAAAAGCTACTCGAATCTGTCTCGAGTATCTCAATGTGTTGTTATCGAGTATCGAGTCGAGTACTCGGCTCGATACTCGAACCGAGTACTCGAACTTAACGAGTACTCGCACACCCCTGATTGATTTACAAGGAAAATTATCTGATGTAATTAATTTTCTAACCATATAAATATCCTCCCAATCATATCACCAGTAGCTACTATATAATCTTTGGGATGACAAGTAACGCAAGTGAATTTTTGAACAGCTATATGTCTAAATATCAGGCAAAAAAAAAAAGGCATTTTTAGAGACTTTAGTCAAGGGGGCTTTATGACGTTTTCTAACTTTAATGTTTTCTTTTCTTTAAACACGTAAATGTAAAGATCTTTTTCATTGATGGCTGCCACAAATTCTCCCTAAAAATACTAAAAGATGAGCGAGAGATCTGATAAAAGACAGTATACTGAAGTGGTAAAACTAACATCGCTAGAAAAAGCAACACTGTGTTGATTAAGTGGTTCCACTTCTCTAAAAATGGGTCTAATTTTATTTTTTTTTCTTAAACTTTGCGAAAAAAGCACGGCAAAACCTATAAACATTAATTTAATTTTGATTCAAATTAATGCCAATTCAAACATCATAATTGTAATTTACCAGTAGAGTAATCGATGCTAGTGTAAAAGAACCGTCCTTTCTCTCCGATAATATAAAATGAAGATATAGGACAGATTTTTTTGGGAACATTGACTTCCTTCAACTTTATTCCATCAGCATAATCCCAATATATAAGAACACCATTTTCACAACAACTAATTATCTAAAATACGAGCAAAATTACTCGAATACAAGGGTCAATTAAATTAAATTAAATTATTGCTCTTACCTGCACTTTGTTAGACTGATTACATTGAATAGAAACTATTTTACTAGAATGGCCTTTCAACCTACGAACACATTCTCCTGTAGATGTGCTATATACTTTTATGATCCAGCCAGACGCGATAAAAAGGTATCTTTATGATTTAGATAACGAAAATATTTAAATACTTAAATTTAAATATTTAAATATCCATGGAAAAAATTTCAACTTACTTTGAGTCAAAGCTAAACAAGGGAGAGACATCCACACAACTACCTCCGGATAGCAAAGAAGTTGATAAGGGTTTCAACTCCGTATTTTCACTCATAATTAACACGTTTATAATTTTTTCTGGAATTAAATTAAGTTAAAACTCTTGATTTAGTGAAAAACTAAATACAACAACGCTCCGAGAAACGCACGTGTTGACCTCCGACCACGTGTACTTGTACTACGTAGTCTGCTTGTCATTATCATAACGGTAGTAGGGCCGTGCAGACTATTCGTTACTATTTGGTCGGACCAAATAATTTGGTCAAAATTGACGTTTACTATTCGCACCGACGAATCGAATAATGATTTTCAAAATTCTAGAATACCAAATAATGAGCTTCGAAAAACCGACTATTCTATAGCGAATAAAACAATTTGAAAGTGAATGTTTTTAACAGTCTATTGACCAAATTATTTGGTATTCGCAACCAGTTTTTGAATTTTTCTGTTGATTTTGTGAATTTGAGGGCGCTGTCATAGAGATAGAAGCATAAATGTTATGCTCCTATCCCTATGGGCGCTGTGATAGTGTCCGCTGGACCGTAGCCTCATAGATGACGCGACTCGGCAGACACAGCCTTAAAATTCTGAGGTGGCTACTGTTAAGTATTACCCGCGTTCACCGAGTCGCGTGATCTAGGAGGCTATAGCTGGAATCAGCCACTCAGTCTTTAGAAGTTCATAGACAAGGATAAATCATCAAAGGTTTAAGGGTACTGGTTATTATCAACTTCTCGTTGCGGAGCTAACTATATTGAACTTCCTAATAATATGTCACTATAGTATACCTATTAAAAATATAGTATCATGGAAGAGGTCATACATTGCAAAGTGAGTAGGGATATATTGACAACTAACCTAATTTTGATTAAAATAAAACCTTTGATTCGTTCAAAAATACGTTTTCAGCTGTTCAAAAGTACCTTTCCGTGTCACATTATTTATAAATTTGAAATTTGGTAGAATAGTTTTATAGAAATTTAAATTTGGTCGAATTTTTGAACTTCACACTATTTGGTCAAATTATTTGGTCATTTTACTATTCCGAGCCGAGAGATGGCTCCCAAAAACACTGCTATTTGGTATTCGACGAATACCTTAAAAAGTACTATTCGCACAGCCCTAAACGGTAGTGAGTGGAGGCAGGGCCGGAAATAAGAAAAATTTCTCATAGGACGTGTCCAGTGACCCCTGTTTGACTTGAAAATTTATAGGACATTGTCCACTGGAGTGTGCAAAAATAGTGTTGCATCTCCACAGTCAAGCTATCAAAACTTGGGAAAGTTTATTGGTCAAACTGTCCAGTGACCCCCTTAGTTTTTGAAAAAATTATGGGACATTTTAAAATTTTATTGGACAATGTCCAGTGTCCTGTGCTTATTTCCGACCCTGAGTGGAGGCTTGGAGCATAGCCACGCCTCGGCGGGAAATTTGAAGGAACCCAAAATTGACATTTTAGTTCTATGGGAGGTTTTTTTTGGCCAAGATCATCTGTCCTATTTTTTACCTGAAATTTAATGGTGGGGTGCCCATTCTCATGGTATTAGGGTGATTAATCGAGTCAAAGAACAATTCAATCACTTTATTTGGTAATATTTATAAAGAATATGAATTCGTATATTTTAAAAATACCAATATTAACAGTAAAATTTCACAATAATCACATTTTTACCTTAACAATATATATATAGATATTTCTTCGACTATTATCGATGATATATTTTTTGGGCCTTTTTGTTTAAAACTGGGTTATAACATTATCGTACCGAGGCGAGAAATAGTTTTCTTAATTAAAAACTTAGCCCTCGGGGGTGATTCGTATACCGTAACGTCGAAAAATGTGTGTAATAGGATGTATTTTGTTTTGATTTAAATTTAGAAAATATATTTTCATATATATATTTTTCTTCGCAATTTTCAAGTATAATCTTCAAGTACTTACAAATATTTTTGATGAATGAAGGTGTAGGCCTACGTGCTACACAGGTACAAACTCGTGACTAGATTCTGAGAGGAAGGTTACGTTAATTACAGTGGCGCTTACCTATTTAGTTCCGTTTAACTTTCTGTCGCCCAAAGTAATTATGAAGATAGGTTTTTTTGTAACGTGGAAACTAATTACTTGACTAGACGTGATTGGTGGTAGGATCTCTACAATACTCTGTACTCCGTTTTGAGCCCTTTACGATTCTTCTTACTCCGTTTTTTGTCAAAATTAACGACTTGAACGAGGTTCTCGTCGTTGTCGTTTTGGTCCCGTCGACTTCCTTCCGATTTGGATTTAGGTGAAGTAACAAGGCGGCACGGAGTTCCGCTCTGTACAAGAAGAAGCCTTCTTTCGTACGCGGTGGTTCGACGACAGCAATGACGCCCGGCTACAGTTCGAATCGTTCTGTTCAAAGATTCAAAAATTAATACATTCTTCATTTTGAAATTAAAAGTTGGTTTAAAAAGACGTATTTTACGTGTCCCAATTGTGTCGTACGTCGGATATGGTGGTGATATGGAGTCGATTGGTTCCCTTGATATAGAAAACGGAAGATATGGAAGCCGCTGACGTTTGTTCCGGCGGTAATGGCGGTGAACGCCAAGTGAAGACGATTCTCTCCAAGTTTTGCTTGAAGAGACGCGTTGTCATGGTGTACAAAACTGGATTGAGCGCCGCGTTGACTGGTAAACTAAAGCGACAACAATAAGTTTTTCAAGGACGTCAACAAAGGATGGTTGACTTACATAAAAATGGCGATCCATCCGTATAAAGTGTTATCCACGGTATAACCTGTCAAGAAAAGGCCGTGTTACGTACGATGGCAATTAAAGGCCTACGGACAAATACTTTACCAGCCAATGTGTAGAATTTGATAAATATGATTGGACACCAACAAACGAAATCGGTGCCGACTATAAAGGCGAAACGTTTGGCGATGGTTCGTTCTTGTTGTTGCTGGGAAGAGCGAAGACCCAGTCTGGATCGAACGATGGTAATGAACATTTTGACGTATGCGGCCGCGATGACCAAGAAGGCCACGGAATTAAGTCCGCAGAAGACGAACAAGGAATATTGCCAACCGAGGGCGAAAGGCTCGTGGATATGTAGTGGCAAACACGCCGCATTCTGTCCGTAAAAGTTATCGGAGAAATAAGGCAGCCGAGTCCATGGTAAAAAAGCCAAGAAGATAGCCAAGAGCCACGATGAACCCATTGTCAGAAATGATATCTAAATAATATATATCAATACCGTATTATATATATATCAACAAAGTTTCCATTATGAAGAGAAGCAGAAACTATCTCGCCCAATAATTGTATTGGAAACGGATGAAATAATTGTAAACATCTTTCTCGTATCAAATATATAAAAGCAGAATTGTCATACTCGAAAATGCTTTTAGCTTATCGCGCATCTCTCTCGCTCTCTTTTTCTTTATTTATTTCTTTTCCTCCCCCCCCCCTCTTCATTCTTGTCACTTCTCCGACAGAAAAGGATGTTAAACGCCTTAATGCTAAACTTATATTCGTGTAGTTCCCGATCTTCTTTTTTACCCACCCGCAATGCTAAGCTCTATGACGCAGATCGTCGTTTGTCCCACGGTCCCTTTAACAACGTTCCTTTATATCCCCAAGGGGAAACGAAAGGAGAGAGAGAGAGAGAGAAGAGTTAGCTTACTTTTGAGGTCCTTCTTCTTAGGGCCAAAGGATACGTGACTGAGACGTACCTATCCACTGTGATAACAGCCAGAATGAAAACACTGGCTTCGCTACTCACGGCGCATATGCTCCCTATATATCAGAGAAAGATATAAAAATATTCATTTTTAGCACCTTAGTTAGTTGTTTTAGGGACAATTCATGACGGGGCTCCTTGTTCTAAACGTCTAGGGTAATAAATAAAGCCATAAATGAAACTTGCTTAGCTCCAAAACTAGAGGTCAAGTTTAAGCTACTCTTTATTTGTTATTATCCGCGAAACCATAGGATATGTCTAGGAATTAAGCTCCAAAAAAAAAAATGCACGCGCAACAATTAATCCTACCTAGTAGATGACAATACCAATTTTTTCGCCATCGTCTGTCATAATGAATATAATCTCCTCGGAATCTGTCGGAAAAGAATTAAAATAACAATCACGTTTTAGAATAAACTGGAATCGGCATGATTAAACTGGAAATCATAGAGACGACACAGGGAATTATTTCCTCCAAGTCTCAATCGGGTACTTCATTAAAATCGCTTGACGTCAATAAATGGCTCCTCCCACATCCAAAAATATCTTGGCTTTACAATAATAATAATTCTCCGTGCCACCTCTATAACTTCCTGAGTCAAATAATACCTGATGTCCTGTATAGCAATGGCAAACAAATAGACTCCCATTAGGAAATCGGCGACACTTAAATTCTTTATGTAAAAACTGTGAACTTCATTAGGCTCTTTCATCATTAATCTCCCAATTAGTACGAAGAGATTCCCCATACAGGAAGCCAGGGCAACCAGCCAAACACTCAGTCTTAGGAAAGGGTTTTCCAACATATTGTCCGTGGATGAAATTCCATCCGATTTGGGCTCGCAGTCGCGAATTCGGGGAGCGAAGGAGCACAGAGTGAATTGAGGCATATATCTGTAAAGACGTTTTAAATTATCGATTTTCTTAATCAACTTGAAGAGATCTTTTCAAAAGGTTGAAGTGTAAATATCTTTCAACTATGAGTTAAATTAGTTTCGTCAAATTAAAGCCTTTAATTTAATTAAGGACTATAATTACGACTTTCTCTGATGCAATAGGATTTAATTGGGACTTAATTAAAAGTAAATATATTTACATATGTTGGAGATTCTTTAAATGATCAAATATTCCGCTGGGTAACGCTTGGAATGGATTTCCCCGTAGACTCCTGCCAAAACATTTACGCAATTTATATAAAATATTTGATAAATAATTATGTAATCCCAAACATGGAGGTAAATTTAAACTTCCTGATATATCACTGGATGAAACAGAATGTAACTAACCTATACAGTGCTGGATTTACCCAAAAACTATTATTTCCTTGACCATAAGAAATTAATAGGAGCTATATATTATTTTATTAGTAAACAGAAAAAAAAATATAGCAGGGGGAATAGAAGGTTAAGTCAAAAAAAAATATCTAATAAAAAAAAACTTGAAATCCTATCGGAAGAAGAAACCCAAAGCTCAGAGGCGCCTTCTCATTTTACACTTTTACCTAGCTCGCTATATTCTTTCTTCTCAAAGAAATAAGGACCCATGGCTGGTTATGCAGACACGTTATAGTCCCTTTGCGTTTCTGCTCTATGTGATTTGTGGGACTTTCTTTTGGTTTTTATGCCTAACGGAAATCCCCATTTCGTCTTTATATACACTAAGGAATTTACTTCATCATTTGCTATGTCTTCTACTATATTATTTAGTTACGTAAGAAAAATACAGAGCAAGGAGCTTCCGTAACAAGTGTGGAAACCAAAATTTCACCTCTCCGAGTCGAGAGGACTTATTTACCAGAAAGCCCCACCACCATTGGGAGGGTAGACTTTTCTCGTAACCCAAGCCTCGTATATCTTAACCCTAACGATGATAAAGAAGTTTGCTACGAACGATTTGCAAACTGCGAACTCTGTCCAATGGAGTTTAACAATGACCACATACACACATACAGATACGCACAAAACAGAACCTTTCCGTGACATAGTTCACTCAGAGAGATAAAAAATGCAATATTTTCTCATTTAATATTTACTCTATAGTCTGGGCATGGCTAACAGAAACCAGACACGAATGGTGCGCGCTGTAACTGTAATGATGGTATTTTTTTCTTTAACATCGCGTCCTTAACACTTAGTAGAAGAGGACTACAACAATAAATTTCTTCTAAATATATTAAAATTAAGTATAACAATTCACTACATTAGAGTCCGTTGTTATAATTATAAAACTAAAGCTATTGATTATGAAATGTTTCGCCTACTTTACGAACTGCGCTTCATGCAGTTTAGATCATTATAGTGAATGAGTGAAATTATTTTGATGACTTACAAAGTTTCGAGAGACGGTAAATCCACAAAAACTTTCAAGTGAAAAATCGTCAGTCGATTGTTGTTCAAGTCCCTGTGAAGAAAATTTTTTGTAATAGAATTAATAAGAAATTTACCAAAGAACGTGCGCGAAAATGTGTAGCGCTTTGCTCTAGACGTAGGATCTTTCAAGTTTGGTGCGAAAAAAATCAAACAAAAAACGCGCTTTTCAATTTGTATTATTATACTTCACGCCTACAAGTTTTAATTAAATATTTAAAGTGCAGAACGTCTAGGGTGCTACACATTTTTCGATTAATTTCTCAATTGTATATTTTACAGATTGTGTAATTTAGAAAGATTGTAGAAATCTCCCTCTTCTAGCTGATAAATTTTGTTTCCAGCTAGCGATCTATCCAATAATAAAATTAGAACTTTATTTTTACAAAAGAAAAAGAAAATAATCGATTTTTGAGAGTACTCACAAGTGTCCTAGCCCGGGCAAATCAGATAGAGCCAAAGTTGGAATTTCTGAGAAATTATTTCGGTAGAGAGATCTTGGAAGTGGAAAGTTAGAAAAGAGACGAGGATGGTTAATTAATTAACGAATACTACGACGGTATTTTGAGTGATGATCTTAATTGGTGAAGAGTTGTTGAAGTTTGGGAATCTACTTACAGAGTTTCGAGGGCTTTGAGAGACTGAAACAAATTCTGGGGTAACTGGGAGATTTTATTTTCTTGAAGCCACCTGTGTATGAAATACAAATTGTGTTGAATTAGGTTAGAAAGCCTCCTAAACTGTAGACGCAATTTTATAGTAATTTTAAAATAAAATTATCGTTCTGTTGGTAATTTATTTCTAATCTAATAAGTTTTCTATTAACAGATAACTAATTAGCTAAACTAATTGGCACAATTTGTTTACTTTCTAGTGTCAAGCTTTAATAGTTTTCCCCGGGATAAACTTTGATAGTATCTTTACAAATTTGACATATGCAAATTAGTTTTGTATATAAAATATAAACAGAGGTGAATTTTTATGGTTTTTAACTTGGAAGTTGGAAAAGGAGATTTTTAGAAATAGTTACTCACAATTTCTCTAATTTGAGCAAAGGCTTGAAAACATTAGGATGTAGATCGGATATTTGACACGTTCTTAAATCCCTGCAAGTATATAGGTTTAATTTGTATTAGTAATTCGAAATGCGATAGATGCCCCTTAGGTTAGAATCGTGTAATTGTATATTTGAACAAGCTTTCGTGTAAATCCCCAAAAGAATAAATGAATTATCCGAAGAATGGTTCTAATAAATAAAAGGAGTTCGAGCTTTATTGAAAGAGGGACTTACAGCTCTCGGAGATTGAGCAGACCTTGAAAGGCACCTTCAGACATAACAGAAAGAGGGTTGTACGATAGAACTCTTTTGTTATAGATGCGGAGAAGACAAACACGGAGAGAGCGAAAAGGCGGAAATCGATATTAAATGAGGAAGAAAGAAAAAGAGAAAGTAAAGATTTATTAGTCTCGGGTAGAGAGATAAGGTCATGATTAATATTTCAAGAAACGACAGGTGTAAAGTCTTTTCTATTGGTACGTAAATGAAAGGTTTAAATGCCAAAATCTTTCAAAAAAAGGGGTGTTGATTTTCAAAATATGATAAAAAAATAGGTGTTAAACACTTTTCAGAGCTTCAAAATTTATCAGTGCCTATTATTTACTAGATAGACAAATCCCAAAGATATGTAAAGTGTTTAGAACGGATTTACTATGGTTCTTTGACATTTAAGAAAACAATTATGCCTTTCAGATGAATTTAATTATGACTTAAACGGATTTATACTTCGTTTCCCATTTCCTCTAGACGAATGGAAAGGTTTTGAAAGCTATTTATAAAACATAATTTATAGCTTTTGCACAACGGAAAACCTTATTTGGGCGGAAGTAACGCGTAGGCAATCGCGCTTTGGGATTTCCTTTTTGGCTATACCTATTTCCTAGTAAAGAGCAGTACCATCTCGAAGGAATTACTGTAAGTACCAAGTGTAAAATCTTATTAAGGTGCAAGTTCTTTTTACACCCACGCATTGCACCGAGTTAAAATGAAATCAAGGCCGAGGTTGGTTAGAGACGAAAAAATTTAGAAAACTTACAACAATTCCAGTTTTGTCAAAGAAACAAAACATCCATTTTCCAAACTTGTTATACGATTGGACGTTAGGTACCTTTACGTTTTTCAGAAGAAAAAATAGAGAGAGAGAGAGAGAGAGAGAGAGAGAGAGAGAGAGAGAGAGAGAGAGAGAGAGAGAGAGAGAGAGAGAGAATTTATTAGTTTTCTATGTCTCGTCATGTTGGTTTCTATTTGTTACATTCCTATTGTTTCATCCGACTTTTCTAATCTCGAAAGATAGAGGCGTATTTCCTCGAAAAGTACTCTAAGTTATAACTAAATTCATGGGTAGACTTATATGGAATTCTATCTTACTTTAACCGCAGGCTCAATTTATTTTATTTTTTGTGAAGTTCTAGGAAAGTTATTAATTTAAATTTAACGTTTAGGCTAAATAATAACTTATATAAGAGATCAAATAATTGAATTAAATAGTTTTTAAGTCTCTATAATGAGAGAAATTTTGCTTTTAAAGACTTTGGTATAAAGCCTATGGATTAACTGCTCTTAAAGGCTTTCAAAAATTGACAGAAAATTCTTTTCTTCTATACCAAGAAAACTCAATAATAAGCCTTGGCTAACAATATAAAGTTATAAAGCCGTCGCTTACTAAATAAGGACATATCGGATAGTAGAATTTTAGGGTCCAAAATTATTAGGCGCCGTTAACTCTATTCGAGGATAAATGTAACGCGTAAGAGGTTATAAAACCCATACGCTCCATAAGAGAATTATTATTAAATTATTTAATGTAATAACTGTATTTATCTAATATTCTACTATAAAATCGCAATTATTAGAAACTAATGAAGCTTGACCAATTTGTGTCTAACCTCCCTTCCCCCTTTCGCTTGAGTCCATTTAGGTCTTGAATAATCATCAATTATTTAAAGTTTATATAGACAGCCATTTGATTAAACAAGTTAGGTCATGTCGAGTGGTCAGTTAATCAACTTAATCAACTATACATTGGAGTATAATCTTTAAAAACCCTATACAGTGATTATAGCCCCTTGTTGTGTGAATAGAGATTTGAAGTGGATGGTGAATCACCGATCAAAAAAATTTCAATCATATTCATAATAAATTTAAGTAGTATCGTCTACCAAGACCTTTCCAATTAACTTTCAAACCCCCCGCTCCTTGCTGAACAGTCGAGGTATTTCGCTAATGAGGAGAGAGACGCGGTTCTAACAGTCTGTTTCCCTCCCAATTTGCTAGGCCTAAACCTAAACCTAAACCACGAACTCCGCATCTAAACTCTAATTGAAAGGACGGCCCACGAAGGTGACAACTATTAACAACACGACTAAGAAACCCTTGCAAACTATATTCAGCTCCAATAGGTATTAAAGGCCGCCGAAATCCTAAAATCGCGCGACCTTCAGTTAGCGTGAAATGCCTCCGCTTTAATAATATTATTATTAAATCTAAACGTGTCTATTTGTATTTCAATGCCGTGCACTGAATAGAGGGATTGGAGCGTGGAAATTGATTCACATATCAATTACGAATTTGAAATTACCTTAACAAGAGATAATATAACAAGTATATTGAAATGCTAACCCCTGGTCGAGGGTATTACCTTGAGCTTTGGTGTGCAGCGGGTAAAACATTTCTACAGGCGCTCGTAGGAAATACATTAGCTTTGAAGCCCCTGAATGTACACTTCTCCCGATTACTTTTTTGGTATTTATATTGATTTATTGATTGCATTAGGCATCTCGAAATTGCGATTACATAAATTATTGTAACTTTAATTTTCCATTTTGGTGGTTATTTTCAAATGAAGTCAGGAATTTTTGAAATCAGGAAGAAATATCGAGGAATTTCAAAATTGTCACATAGTCAGGAAATATAATATTGATTTTGTATATAATAATAGCATATTTAAAGGATTATGTGGTAATAGTAATTTCTAAAACATATTCTGACCTTTTTCTTCTAAATAAAAGTGGGAAAATTTGTTAGACGGTCAGGGATTGTATTGTCACAAAGGTGGTTGCTTAAGGTAGAGACTAACGGATTTTGTATCTTTTTGGGACGTTTTTAAGTTTTAATTTAATGGGTTAGTAGGTCAGCGACTTACGTAAAACTTCTTCGATCAACTTATTTAAAAAAAAATTATTTCCTTACTAAAATCAGGGATGGATAAACGCAATCTCTATTCGCACATGGACTTATAACTCAATAAGTATAGCGTATCGTTTCGATTCCCGATGGTCGTGAGTTCGTTATTTACCATATAGTACATAAACCCCAGTATATAAAAAATATATAACACTTTTACGCTTCGAGCGACAAATTCCGAATCCTGACCCTAAAAGCAGACATCTACAGAGACCGGTAATGATCCCAGATGGGACATAAATATCTTATTTTTTTTAACTTCCGTGCTCAATAAATGTCTTACAGACTATTTACTTGTATCAAGAAGTCTATTACTTACATTCTGTATCCGTAAACTAAATTCGGTTACGTAATTAAAAACCTTGCCCTTGACAGCGAGTGCTAAGACGATGGTAAATAACCCGTAATTGGACATGCATTTAGAATATAAGAGTGTATACTTACAAATTTATTAGGTTTGGTATGTTTCTAAAAGTATCCAATCCTATGGATTGAACGAATCCAGTATTCACAATTCTAAGATGATACGTGATAAGGCTTTTTCATCTTCGTTTATTTGCTAAGAAGTACTTTTTATTCCTATATACTTACAATGTTTTAAGAGAAGGAATACGAGTGAAATTTACGGCTTCTATTATTTCAAACTGATTCCCTGAGATGTCACTTCGTTAAGAAAATATTAAAAAAATAAATAGAATAAATTGAATTAGGTTCTTATTTGAAAAGAAGAAAAGAAGGAACATTTCTAGACTATTCAGATTCGTGCCAGCTGTGGTATGAACGAAAGAGAAAATTTAACACGTTTTAAAGACAACTTCGAAGAAATTTTTAATTAAGAAAATATTGCTTTAATTAAATTTTTTTCTTTGGTGGTGTCTAATTCTACGAAATTAAAAAGTAAATTATTCTACAAAATTAAAAAGTAAAGAAAATTATTTCAAATTGGAGACAAAGAAACGGTTGTCAAAACAGCCGACTTCAAACTATTCTACTCTGTTTTCTACATTGATTATTTTACAAATAACGAAGTTACGAAACATGCCTTTAAGTACAATACAATTAAACTTACAGTTCTGTAGATTGCTCCGATATATTTGTGGGTATTTCTAATAGATCGAAATTGTCGCAAAACACGCTGTGTTTACTGCACCAGCAAGGATCGGGAATCCATTGAAGTTCTGTGGATGAAAATAGAGATATTTAACGAAAAATATTTCGCTCATTGTTCTTAATATAGATAAAGACTTTAATCAGTAGAAACTTAATTAAATATTGTATAGAGTATTTTCATTACTGGCATAAACAGTTCGTTCAAGGACGGAAACATCATTCGGGAGAAGAAAAAAAATGGAAATGAGTTCCGAAAATGAGGTTTGGGCGGCTCACTATACTGACCGCATTTGGCTTTTTTCTTTTCTCTATCTTCATCCGGTCTTTTGCGATACACAGTATTCATGAAATTAATTAAGCGAACATCATCTGAAAAACAAGGGGAGATGAAAGTAAATATGGGTAAAGGGAAATTGTTCTTCTGAGTTTTTTTTGCGCCAAAATGTATGTATTCGGTATTACAGAAGGCAAATTAAAATAACGTAAATCACTCGTAACACGAGCGTTTACTACCTAACTTTCCGCTATTTTTTATTTGCCTTTAGTACTACTAGGCCTAGTGATGCTTCCCCATGTTGACGTTTTAAATCTACTTTTAAAATGTTTAAAATATTTATCCCACTAAGACGTTTTGTTTACTTTTGTTGACCTCAAATTCGGTTAAATATACAGACGTTATCGCCTCAGGATGGTTTCAATTCAAACCAAAAACTAATATCTATTTCTTGAAATTGTGTAGTGGTTTATTTTTTTTTTAGTTTAGAATTATCAAATTTATTTTAAGATGAAAACCTTTACGTAATTAGCCTATTTTTATAGTTCCACTTGTTGATATCAAAATAACATTCAATAATAAGTGCAGATATTATAATTATGCTTAAGGTAAAGATTTTTTTCGGCAATTTATTATTAAAAATTGTATTTGCTATTCGTCGAGTCAGTAATATTGAGACACTTTCCGTTGAATTATTTAAAATATACTGAATATTGCTATCGAAATCCCAACCAAGGCGTAAAGGGTTTGAATCCTCTTTAAAGTTCAATGACAAGCGTGTTTACGAAAACGGTTCTCATAAGTGCTTAATTTTTCATCTAAAGGGTATCATTCTTGGTATTTCGTAACAAAGGGGAGTGAACCCTATTAATGAAACATTAATATACCTAGCTAACTTCCATTAAAACTCTTTTAAAATGATTTTGATTATCGAGATTCTTGGAATATAATAATTTCTTCAATTATCGCGTGAATGTTCAACGAGATTTAAGTCTATAAAGTTTCCCTTCCTTTAAAATAAGTGCTCTATATCGTTCAATATTCAGGGGAGAATGAATAATTCGGGCTTTGATCCGTGCTCGATTTCGGAGTCTTACGAAACTTGAACGCATTATCTCGTTTAGATGGTTCCTTTTCGGAACTTTATATTACGATCACTTATAAAGGATTAATAGAAGAAAAAGGCTATGGAAGGATGATTTTCTTCTCTAGTTTAAGACTTATCATGTTAACGCTTAATTCATGAAATCGCGTTGAATGAAGGTAAAGGGTTTTCTTTGAGTTTTCCTTTCAGACCGGGATAACTTTGAAAGGGTTCTCTTAGAGATGAAAGCTCGGGAAAAACATAAAAACGGCGAAAATAATTTTGAAGTCAGGACTTCTTTTTTTTCTTCAAAGAGGCTCAAATCGAATTGAATAAAAACATATTTTCTTGAAATCCCAAAACTTGTTTACTCTAGAATGATTGACGAGTAATCATGAGTGGATTAACTAGTTCATTCAATATTACGAGAGAAAAATATATTACGTAATGGGGAGCTTCAACTAAAAAAAACTGGGTACTTACAATTCCAATAACTTGGAACTTTTAAATCTAATATTCATATCAATCCTACTTGTCTGAAAACAGAACTGAATTGATTCCATATCAATTAGAATAATTAGAAGCATTTACGACACCCCGTTTAAATACTTTAAAGGCGCCTGTAAATCCCATACACATATTCCCAGCGTGTCAGATTAAATCTCAAAAACTGGAGACAAGAAAGTTTATTTTCGGTTCATTACCGGAAGTGGAAGCGGAAATAGGGTATTATTTAATTATTTACTTAAATATGTCACGAGATAGGACGCGAATTGACATTAAATCCCTATGCCTACTTCCTTTAGCTGTTAAACATCCAGTACAATTCCTTATCCCAATATTTGCGAAATACTCGTTTTATTAAAAGCGTGTAAATATAATTTACACTCGGTTGACATTTACCACAATCCCATTCGTCGGAGCCATCCTGGCAATCCCTTTTTTGATCGCAGAAATTCTTTTGTTCAACGCAAACTTTGCTGTTATTACAAGCGAAATATCCCTCCTGGCAATTTAGAAGGGAAACTGCGGTGCTGCTAGTTGAAGCCGATCGGTGATGATTGTGTAGAAAGCCAAAGGCAGCCATCGTCTGCATTAAAAATAGTGACAGAGAACCCTTACGTTGTTTCATCGTGTCAGAAACGGTTTCGTCTTAGACCTACGGATAAAATAGATGAAAACAGATTGTTACGTCATGGACATCATAACGTTAAAAAGGACTTGTATAGAAGTCCAGAGTACAGTGAACTTGGGAGAATGCATCTCATTTACTACCTCTTTTGATTTCCATTGTCTAAATCAGTTTCTTAATTAAATGTAAAGCGATATTCGTAAAGACCTCCAATCTTCAAAGAACATTTTTTGACTTGAAATCGCCTAAAGAATACCCCCATCTCTTAATTTGCAAAAATTATCCTTACCCCGGTTGCCATGGCAACGCCGGTACTCTTTTATGGTATTTCAATGTAGTTTAAAATAAATGGAAAAAGTTGGAACAACCAAAATATTAGTCTCTATACGAGTAGAAAAGGATTTGCAAACTGCGAACGCGTTCCCCTAGGGTGTAACAACAGACAGACAGATAAGTCGGGAACGGAACCACTCAGTGATATACGTCACTCGGAGAGGCATAACAAAATTTTGGCTCGGACGGTATAATGAAACCAAGGATCGTTTTTTAAATTGAACTACTTATAAAACAACTCTTTGAGTTTTATTTAAGTTTTCAAATCTTGAAATATGAATGAAAGAAACTCCAATTCCCCTGATTTTCTAAAATAGTTCATTAGCCGATATTCTTTCATTGAAAAGAAATTTATTACCGAAGAAGCTAGTTCTCATGAAAGACGTTATAAAAATCTATAAAATCTTTAAATATAGAGAAATATAAAATGATCTCCGTTTCTCATATTATTCAAGACACTGGAGGTTTACCGTTATATAAATTTGTATAAATATATAACATATAGGATACAAATATAATTTTTTTTCGAAAGCAAATTTATGGATGTTTTACACGCATTATTTAAGATAGTGCAAGATTTTTCAAAAACTGGGTTCAAGCTCATGCAGTCAAATAACTTTTAAGTTTACATGAATTTCGAAATATCAAAACATCCTTGAAAACTTATTTTTTCTACATATGGAGTTTATATATATATAAATA
Source organism: Phalangium opilio (assembly GCA_019434445.1). Classification (NCBI taxonomy): domain Eukaryota; kingdom Metazoa; phylum Arthropoda; class Arachnida; order Opiliones; family Phalangiidae; genus Phalangium; species Phalangium opilio. Next base: position 25,888 of record JAEQBA010004087.1, read on the forward strand.
TATAAATTTGAAGCCCGAGAAAATACGATTGAATTCAAATAAAAAAACCATTCGATTTCATGGTCTATTAGAATAGGTAGGGTTACCGTAGCGCCAATCTAAACTTTTCCATACACAGTATTAGAAATTTACTGAAATACATGGCATCGTATCGTTAAATTGGTATCGCTATAGTCCTAGTAATTCTAACTTTATCTGGAATGATATAAAGAAACCCTTGCAATTTTGATAAATATCCGAACTATATAGTCGTAATATATCTTGCAACGCGTTATGGTCCAGTCTACCCAATTCCTTTTAAAATAATTTTCAGCTTCGACGTTCCCAGGGGCATGGGTTCTCCTTGGAGAAATCGTCTTCCACATTTTATCCGCGTAATTCATTTTATTTCACTGATTCACGCCGAACCTAGCAACCTTCTCTCAACCTTATCAACTATTAACTTAAGGTCCATATTAACCAATTCCCTGAACGGTAATTGCATTTCCGTACCTTAATACTTTAATCTTTCTCCCTGACCCTGACCTTCGCGCTATTAATGGCTCTTAAGAAAGTGGTTGAAATGATCGAGAGTTAATTAAATTACTAGCCTACTTTTAGTTTTTTATTAGACTTAAGATTGTGTTCAATGTTTGTGAATTCAACCATTACTAATGGTCTTAATATATATATACTTCAAATGTATGTCAACAGTGATAAACACATTAAAATAATTTAGTAATATACTCATATCTCATTTGCGACAATGATCCCAATTAATTTATAATTAATTTGAGCTATACATCATATTACACTCCAGTACATTGAATTAAATTATAATTTGATTATATTATATTATAAGAGGAGCTTCATTAGTTTATTAAATGAAATTCAACGAAAGGTTTTATATTAAAAAGTTTTTCCCTTGAGGCAAATTTTAATATTAAACTGGTATTATAATATAAAGATCTTCAAAGGTTTCATCATAGCCTTAAATTAATAAATTTTCTCATGAAAAATTAGGAAGGGTGTAGGCATAGTTCAAAGGTGGAAACGAAATACTTTATTCATGTAGACAATTTATAACGTCTTTGAAATTTAAGGCGTATAAAGAGGGGGAAACAAAGATGAAGTTTTTTTGTCGGTGTTAACTTTAGAAAGATTTTAAAATAGGCTAAATAAAACCTTTTTCCATGGGGAAATTCGATTTACTTCCTGTAACTTGTATTATTCATTGATGAAACCGGATTTTCAGTAGTGAAGCTAATCTTAACGTATTCAAGTTAATTTTAAAAAATGTGTGGAAAAGATCAGATAGAATAGATCAACTTTTATTTTGTTCATACAAAATAAATGTTAGTTTGATCAATTCTACGTTGTATTTATTTTTCGACTTACATCAGAAATAATATATGCTTTTAAATTTCATATTCCACTCGAGACAATAAACCAAAAAACAAAAAGAAATTTTTTTAAAACATTTGCATATTAAAAATTATATTTAGTTGGTTTGGTGACTGCGGCCATGGATTTCTATTGTCTTCTTATATTATGGTAATAGGTTATTTTGTAAAGTCAACTTTAAAATCCATTTAAATCACGGTCCCAGGGGCCTGTCTATATATTTATCTACCCGTGACATTTTACACGCCAACCATCATTGTTTGGTCACCCCCAAACTTAGATGTCAAATTAATATCGACAAAAATCTTGTTGATCGTGTATGTTTACTCCAAGTTGAGTCAATAGAGATTGAAGCCTAACTGAACTGGAAGGAGAAGGTGTTCGGATAACAGCAGCGGCTGTTGATAGACAGTTTAAGAAACGAAAAGAATATTTCTTATAAATCGTAAGAAAAAAAAGGAGATATTTTTAAAGGTTCACTAGTATATCTTAAAGAGTTTATATCTGTATATAGTCTTGGTATACTATTTTTACCTCTCCTGGTGACATATGTTACGGAGAGGTGTTACAACTATCGTATCTGTCTGTCTGTGTGTGTGTGTCGTTCACTGCATTCGCAGTTCACAAATTTGCTGGGCAAACGTGTTCGAACTTTTCAACTTTGTTTTTCCCAACTTTTTCGTTGTTATTGTTGCCGTTGTAAAATTGCTTTTCTTCGGGCAAAGTTGAAAGGCCAAGGTTTACAAATGGCATTGTTTTACGCCAAAAACGCGAATCCGATTGTTATCTTTTAATGTTTTTAAAGTGAATGGTTACCGGGCCGGAAAATTGCTTTTAGCCAACTCGAAACATAACTTCAAATTTTACTTCAAATTAAGTTTGACTCGAATAAAATGTTTCTCTATGGATCACTTCACGGTAACTTCGCTAGTGGTGCCATTTCCAACTCGTACCATGGCAACTATATAAAAATTGTATATATTTTACACTCTGTGAGCGCGTTAACAACATTGTAAGAAAATGCGGGGTTAAGGGGTCTAAACGCCAGAAGGCGTGATGAAAAAAACCACTCTTTTAGTTTTATCTCTCTCTCTTTCTCTCTCTTCTCTCTCTCTTTCTCTCTCTCTCTCTCTCTCTTCTCTCTTCTCTCTCTCTCTTTCTCTATCTCTCTCACTCACTCACTGGCTCTGTATCGAAAATCAAGGAAACTTTTTTTTCTTTGGTGCATGCGAGTTTCTAAACAGCATTAGATACTGCATGCGGCAAAAAACGGACAAAATACTGTCCTACCGAGTAAACCTAGGAAAAGAAAAATTATTCCGTCTGTTGGTATTTTAGATAATCCTACTCCTGAGAGGGTTTTTGGCTGAACTCTCTGACAACCAACCGTGAGCGGATTCACATTAATTAAGATAAATTTCTTTATTTTAACCTAATTTTGTTCGGTTTTTTTTCCTTATTTAAAGAAAGGGTAATCCAGGGTTTAAACAAATTGAATCTAAGTATAAAATAATAATTTTGAAACTGACCCAGCTAATTTTTAAAGTCCATAGTTACCAAATTCTCAAAGAATTTCCCTGAATCTTTTGAAATAATGCGAGTTATGACGTGGCAACTAATGGGGGTAAAAAATACTGTCTTATTTTCTTAGTAATGTTTAAAAGAACTCCAAGTCTTAAGTACCGTTTGATAGAGAATAAGTATAAGTCTACGTACTCAAAGGATTGTCTTAATCTTTCGTTAGACTAGAGTTCTGTTGTTTGTGAGAGCGTAAGTAACTTAACAACAATGCGTATGACAGTCGAATAAGTAAAATATGAATTCCTAGGACCAACTAGTTATTTTTCAAACCCCATTCCATAACACGAGAAAAAAATTTCTTTCAATTGGAAGTGTCATAGGCCTACTTATTGATATTATGTTTCTTCAGTGAGAGACGCGTCTTTTAAGCTGGCTTTTATATAGCCATCCCTAATGGATCAGAAAGCTTCTACAAAACACGGAGCTTCAGAAAAGCGCCAGCAGAAGAGACAAAAAAATAAAATAAAAAACAGACTTGATTATCATCAAAATATTATATTAATAGCTTAGTATGGCAGAGTGTTTGAAAATAATGAATTTTTGACGCTGAAGGCAAAAATTCTTTTAAAGACGCTGTCAGCGTTAACCTTCAAAACTAAAGGTATATTTTCTAATTAAGTACGACGTAGGTGTCATCCTTTCTATAGTCAACTTTCTTTTTTATTTTCCAAGTTTTAATTAAAGGGTAAAGGGTTAGTGGCAACCTTACGCGTTCTACCAGAGCGCGATACCTAAATAGGCGATTATTCATAGGTGTCATTAAACCTTAAATGAAAAACGACTGATATGTTTCGCTAATCTGCTAGTACTAATAAAAAACAAGATGTAATTAACACCTGCACTTACTAATTTAAATATTTAAACAACAACAAATATAATAACTAAAATTGACACCTCGTAAAATTTATTATTTTAACCAATTCGTGGAAGAAGTGGATAAATACTTGAACTCGAACAAAACGCTTAAACGATTTTAAGTTTCATTAATATTGACTCACCTGTTTGAATTGAAAGGCTTCTATCAAGTGTGTCGAAGTCAGAAGCAACAGTTTTGTCGTGGCTTCTCGCTCCTCATCCATGCAGCTTGAATCCCTTATCTATAAGCTAATCATAAATGTCCGCGCTCTATTGGTAACCTAACGGCTCCGTAATTCTAACTCTACTACACCCGGCTTATCACTAGACACTACTAAAAGTCCGTGATGTTCGCAATCTGAGAGATACGCGGTAATGTTAGGGCTTTACCAACTTTCGGGGCGCCCTCGGGCGAGATGCGAACGGAATTTTATCCATCTCTATGTAGCCTTGTTGTCATCGATTGAATCCAGTCCGAAGATTTTGATGGTCTACTATCGAGGATGAACTGGGGATAAAACTCGACTAGCTCTTTCGTTTCCAACTGTGTTTTTGTTGCGAGAGGGATGAACTTGTCTAGATCAAGCCCTATCACTTAACCTATACGTTCGCTTTCTAAAGACTAAAAATGGCTCCATTCATATGAAAAACATGGCTCGTAAAACGTTAAAACTAATTATTTTAATTGGGGTTTTTATAAGGTATAAAGGAAGTTTTCCATTTTAATTTCGCTGAAGTCTTATTTAGGGAAAATAAAATATTTAATTCCTTGTATATAGAATCGGATCTCTTTGAAATTGATATGAAAATGCATTTTTCTAAGTATAATTTTTTATGAGAACTTTTCAGAGTTTTTTTCCCCCTATAGCTCATTCATTCCGCAATACTTTGATGTCATTTATTATATACGAAAGTCAGTATACGCTACTTAATTGAATTTCAGTTCTCTGTGATCGTGAAACATTTCAGTATTAATAAAGACTTACGCTTGTAAATTTCTGCCTACGATGAAAAAGCTCTTCTCTGAAAAGATGATGACTTTTTAGACTAAAACTGATATCTCCGTTCACTATCAAATAATTCAGTAGACTTTCTAACGAGGGGCTAATCACTCTATTAATTTTCTGCACATCAATTACGGGTTAAGTGTAATCAATCATTTAGCACTATCAAGGGTATGTACTATAGTTTTTGAAGATAAACGTAATATCTTTGGCAAGAAGTGATATCTAGTTTATTAGGGAGAAGGTAAAGATGTCTAAGTATTCGCGCGCCATAGTCCCAGTCCCCCTTTCAAAATACAAGGGGGGACGTAAAAAGAGGCCGGACCATTTTGCCTCTCCACACTCTGAAAATACGTAATTTTCGTCATTCGCGTCGCGCTGACGTGAGTTTTCAAGAACCAATGAGATGCTGGTTGTAATTTAGACGCGGGGATTAACTCCGGAGCTACGTTTGGACTGGATATAAAGCTGGAAATGTGGCGAATTTACACCTTCCTAATAAACTAGATATCACTTCTTGCTTTGGTATACATGCAGTCAAAAGTACAAAAACAAAATGCTATGATCCCCTCGTTTTCTACCTTAATTTCCCATGTTTAGATTTCGTTCCAGGTGTGGGACGAAATTCAAGTCGAAAAAACTTGATCGATTTGTTAATCTTTTCAAATATATTTTTACACCCCTATAAGCTATCTCTAATATTCTTCAAGTACTCGCAACCTAGTAAACCTTTCTAAGAGATGCCGAAAAGTGTTTCAATTTTTGTCTGAAAGATCTCGGTATCGAATTTCAAATTGAAACTTCGAGTATAGATCAAATAAGACCGCATTAGGATTCGATAGTTTGAAACTGTTTTCAACAGAATTTCATGGTCGCAATTTCGATTTCAATAATCAGAAACCCGAGTTTCTGAATAGTCGAGACGCTAATTTCGAAGTTAAGACTAATGGAGCTTCGTCAAAGTTTCGTATGTATTTAGTAAATGTATCCCTTCCTCTCTGTTCAGCTTCCGCAAACTAACGCGTGTATTATTCGCGGTAAAACGCTATACCTTAGAGATTGTAAAAGTGGTTTTGAACTCGTGAAAGTGGCACAGTGCAAATGACAAAATTCGCAAAATTATGACTAATATATTAGGATGCAATTCAAACCATCTTAGTATCTTCGCGTTTTGAAATTAGAGTTCCGTGAAAGAAGTAGAGTAATTTTTAGATTAGAAATGCCGTAAAATACTACCAGTAAGTTAGGCGTGTGTTTTAACCCATATTCTTAATTATCCTTGCTTTTGGTTACCACGTGTTGGGTCCTGGATTCCAATCATTTTCACGTCAACAGTCGCTTTGTTGATATTTAAAGTTACTAATAATTGTTTTGCAAACTAAATGCTGTCAAAATGTCACATATAAACAGATTACATCAAGTCGGTCCCGGGATCGAACCCGGGGCCTTCTTGATAATGCGAGGAGAATGCTAAAACCTCTACGTCACCCCACAAGAAAATTAGGCTGAGAATAAGACAACCCAATTTTGTGAAAAAAATATTATGGGATTGATAGAAAGTGTAAAAACTGTTCAAGAAAGTTATATAGATAATTTCGGGTTGATCTACTTCTGATCAGTATAGGTACTCTATTTGAAAGCACTTGAAACTTTTCCCGGATGAGCGAAAATCTTTATAAAATGCGCGGAAGTTTTAAATATACGCGATTAACATTAGAGCTAGACTAGCAGAACAAATATTTCAAAACGCAACTTCATTTCGAAGACGCTTTTAATCGTAATAATCACATCGTTAACTCAAAAACTTTCTTGTAATTTTGCACCAAGTTTGACCATGAAATTACCGCTGAGTCGTTCTGCTTCCTTCTCTCCATCCAGTCCCAGTACTGAACTCCAGTCTTCTGGTATCCGAGCCCTGTTGGCAAAATTACAACGCGCTTCGTTAATTTCAGTTGTATTTTATTCTTGCTCGAGCTTCCCCGAAACTTGCAAATTCCTAATCGAGTTACGCGCAAGTTTTGCGTATTTTGTGTCGCACCAAGGGGTCTGAATTTACCCCGCCCCTAATGTTGTCAAATATATTGCATTTTATTTTATTTTCAATGATTTATGATTTATTCGTAAAGACTTCATAATTGCAGTTTTTTTAGAGATATTTGGCTAGAGGCATTTACCGACTTACGCGTAAGTATTAGACCCCTCGGTTTGGTTATCAGAAAGGGTGAAGCTATTAACGACCACCTATAAACATCCCTCGAGTATGTTTCTCAATTAATTATCTCTCTAACAATATTTCCAACCATCGAAAATCCAAAATGTGAAATTAATTTATAAATCGGCTCTTCCGTGTTTACAACACTGGATTATAAATCTTTAAGATATTTTGATGGAATTATAATTTATCATATTATCTTGTGAGGACAGCTTTCGTCTTTCAAGAACTTAAGGGGCATGTCTAATTTAAAATTAAATTTTTAAATCCAATTTAATGAGGCTGGGGTATTTTTTAATTTCTAGTAGGTTCTTAATTTAATGAAAATTATTACTTAAGAGTGGCTATACCCCCTTTGATGTTGAGCGTGAAGGTGTTGTTAATCAAGTTAAATTTTACATTTTACAAAATTAATTACATCACTGGATGTCCTTGAAACTGTTCGTTTGCTGGACGGTTTCGACCAATTATTATGCGAGAAAGAGTTGGATAGAGTGGTCAGGACCGTCACATCTTGAATGACCCCTCCTTTGTGTCGTTTCTCGCCCGTCCACGTTCGTATCGTCTTTCTAATTTCTTTCTTGAATACCTTCGTGGTCAACGTGTACAAAACTGGGTTCAAGGCTGCATTAACCGGAAGTAAAAAGACGGCGCACCATCCGTATAAATCGTCAGAAATACGAACTCCTGTTTGAGAAGAAAAAAATCCTTAAAATGCTCATCGGGGACACGATGAATTACTCACCAGCTAATGCTAAAACTTTAATAAGTACGACTGGCATCCAACAAAGAAAGTCCGTCGCTACGATGAAGGCGAATCTCTTGGCAATGGCTCTATCCTGTTGCTGTTGCGATGATCTATTCAGAATAAAATATTACTTAACCTGCTTTGATTTCTCGTAAAAATTGTATTAACGTACCTGAGTCCGTTTTTGGACTCCGTGATGGTAGCGAACATGGCGCAGTAGGCGTAAGCCACGGCTAAGAAAGCCACCGAATTGAGACCGCAAAAGATAGTTGTTGAATATTCCCAAGCTCGAGCGTACGGCTCATGGATATGTAATGGTAAACAGACTCCATTTTGACCGTAATATTCATCCCCAAAGTACGGAATACCAAATAATGGTAATGCAGATACCACCATCGCTAGGGATGGTACATAGTTCAACTCTCTGACGTCAATATTCAAATATTCGTCGGTATCCTACCAATAGCCCAAAGGGATGCCATTATTATCCTGGCGAAGGTAAGGGTTCTCCTCTTTAGGGAAAGTGGGAAAAGGATGGAGGAATATCTATCAGCGGTTATTACAGCCAGTATCAAGACAGATGCCTCGCAGCTGACGGTATTCAAGAAACCGCATAATCTATTATACATAAATTATACGTTTAATTTTAATCAATATATGTTAGACTTAATTAAATTCTCGCCTGCATTGCCAGCTACTTCTCCAGTTATTTTCCCTTTGAATATAAACTCCACGGTACGCTACGTCGTGTCCAGCTACAATTAGTAAATAAACACCCATGGACATATCGGCCAAGGCCAAGTTCTTGATGTAGAAAGAGTGAACGGCATTCTTCTCCTTGATTAGAAGCCGACCCACTAAGACGAATAAGTTGCCGAAACAACTAATTCCCGAAACCAACCAGACGCTAACCCTGAGAACGGAGTTGTCCAACAGGTTAGCGATGCTTGAGATACCATCCCCGTGAGGTTCGCACACTCGACGTGTAGGGCGGACGAACAAAAACTAAAATCGTCAAAGTATCTGCGAAAATACGTAACAATTAAATCGCTTCACACTCCCTTTGAAGTTTGTACGAAAAAATAAATTTATTTCGCATCAGATGCGTGCGATTTAAATAAAATAAGTAAAACAGCTAAGGAATAAATTTAAAGTTAATTAAGCTGATATTACTTTTCAATCCTCTTAGGATTTAACCTAATAAATTAGAAAATAAGTCACAAAAATACCCGAGAAATTAATTTTCAAGAAGAAAAGAAAGTAAATTTTGTTAATAATATTTTGCCATTGCTGGAATATTTTATTTATAATCCCCAAAGACAAGAAAAAATATTCCAGGAACCAAAATGGCTTGGATTCTTTAACCATATAAAAAGGAAATGGTTTTTTTCCTTTTGAAAATCCTCTTTTATATAACAAGATGAGAAAACCAAATAATAGTCTCACCGAACCTAAGGTTTTACGTAATATTTTTTGTGTTTACAACAACTATGCTTACAATAGGTATCAAACTAATATCTTATAAATTTTTGTTATTGGTTGAGGGATCCGAAATTTATCTGAAACTATAGGCCTAACAGTAAAGATTTTAAAATGAAGTAACAAAAATACAAACTTACATGTGATGTAGTTCGCTCAAGTTGCTGAAA
>JAEQBA010004088.1:0-19092 GCA_019434445.1 Phalangium opilio
ACTATAAGCCCTGACAGCAGTGCGCCAGTCACCAGGCGTATGTCGCTCGCTTTATAACGAATCTATGACCTACTTCGATTAATTCATGACAAGCTCCAGTTAGTAACTAGTGACAAACTTAAGGGATGAACATATCACTTATGAACTTAAGATGTTAGTAAATAAATTTGAGAAGAGATGATGATTTGAAATATTTATGAATTTTTCTTTGTTTATAATTAACTCTCTTTAGACATCTGCGTCACGTTTTCTCTCAACCAATTACGAAACGTGGGGATTGAGGAACCACCCCTCGTACTAGGGACCACGAGCAGTCACATGACTTGCTTAACGACATTCATCTTGTAATACAAGGTCTTAACTATAAAATATCAATATCATTGGATTTGATTATCACCAAGCCCTACCGTCCATATTCCCGCACTAAACTAGCTCACTAAAATTTGCGATGACCCAAGCTCAACTTTCGTTACGGATACATCAACTGCTCAAGCCAATCTTGATGTTCCTGAGATGGATTTTATTCCACGGAAAATGAACCACGAAAAAAGGACCTTTTCGGTAAGCAATAGTGTTTTGGGACTTTTTAGCTGGGTTCAAATCCCCCGGGTTTAATGGATTTTCTTCGGGGCTTTATTGGTTTTTTCTGGGTTTAAACGGGTTTTTCTCGGTTTATTTCTAGGGTTTAATGGATTTTCTTCGGGGCTTTATTGGTTTTTTTTGGGTTTAATGGATTTTCTTCGGGGCTTTTTGGGTTTTATTGGGTTTTCCTGAATATTTTTGGGTTTTATTGGGATTTGGAGTTTATACCTTTGACAGTTAGAAATTGTCATTCAATAGTAACTTCTTATAAAAAAAGTCCTAAAATGTTACATTAAAAATAATAAATATTTTTAAATAGTACTTTTGAAGTTGAAACAAAAATGTCTTTAAAATAAAATTATTCTTGCAAAGTATTATTTAATAATATTTATTATTTTTTAATAAAACATTTTAAGACTTTTTTATATTAAGCATTTACTTTGGAATGACAATTTCTACCATGCACGCAACTGCTGAAGACAAAAAACCCAATAACACCCCAAAAAACCCATAAACCCCCCCAAAAACCATAAAACCCCCAAGAAACCAATAAAACCCAAAACCCAAATAAAACCCAGAAAAACCCCAATAAAACACGGAAAAAAAACCAATGAAACTCAGAAAAAACTCAACGAAACTCAGAAAAAAAACCCAATGAAACCCAGAAAAACCCAATAAACCCCGGTGGGCTGGGTTTTTTAAACCCTGCTTTTTAGCCACATCGTATATATACTAGCCTGTACCCTTGTATACTGGCAATAATTTTTCCGTGAATTTTAGCCACATCGTTTGATGGACACCTACGATATGAGTATTAGTTTCATCTGTCCTGTGTAGTCGGCGGCGTGCCAGAGTACCTCCTTTGGCAGTATAAAGTTTTTCGTTCGTCATTGAAGGGAGAGTGAATGGGAGAGAATTGTGGTGAGGTGATATTTTTGTTCGTGTATTTTAAACGGATTGGAATTATCAAGAGCCTATAGTTTAAAAAGAGTCTGTCTCAAACGCTTTTTCGTACCTTCTACCATAGGTTTCTTGAAAACTAGCATCTTCGCTATCTACCCCCTTACCCCCTATAAAAGCTAGCCAATCAAATAAGGGGAAACAGATATTGATTTTTTTGGAAAAGTAGTACCTCGACATCAGCGACGCCTGTAGAATCTTTGTCAAGCTCAAGAAAAATCGTCTGCTTTATTATTTGGGTCTTTGGAAGCGGCTGTAGGATGAAGCGCTTTGTTTCGAATCCTAGGCTTAGCTTTGTTTGCCTACTTTTCAATTTTTTCACCATAAAGTCTGGTTTCAACTGTGTTTAACTCTTAATACCAAGTTCGTACTTCATTGTTATCAAGATTTAAGAGTGAATTTAACATCTTTCAAAATGTCGGGTAAGAAAATTCGGCCGAAATGTAAAAATCAATCTACTCAGTACAATGCATATATAACGTTTAAAGACTTGTATAAAGTATACTAGCAGAACCACTTTTCGCGGCCGAATAACGCACTTTTCAATGTGCTATGGCACTCAGCTCAAGGGGGGGGGGGTAGGCACTAAGGGAGATGTTGTTAGTTTTCATGGCGCGCGCTAACCGCAGAGAGGCAGACTCTTTTTAAACTATAGGCTCTTCTCGTAGGCTGTCGGAATTATATAGTTTAAAGAAACAAAGAGCATTCAAAGGGTCTGACTTCAGCTGCTGACGTCAATGATTAAGGGGAGGGTAGTCGGTTGACTTAATGAAGTCGCCAATAGCGGAAATAGTAAGCATGACGTCAGACTGGAATCGCCACGTGTTTGAGGTTTCAAAAAATGGGGCACTTTTCTTTTCCGTGCGTTATTAAAAAAAACATAAGGTTATAAGTGATATGTTCCTTCCATAAGTATGACACTTTCTATACTTTGTAATGCTACTGAGAGACTTACAGCTCGAGATAACTAGTTCGAGAATTGAAGTGGTTAATTAATTTTGCAGTGGACTTCCATTCCATCTAGGTCCTATTTAGTGTGCATTGCTAAGCCTTTGACAGCAGCGTCTAACCAGGCGTAAGTCGCATTACCTGGAATCTATGACCTACTTCCATCACTTGATGACAAGCTCCAGTTTGTAACTAGTGACAAAGTTATGGAATGAACATATCACTTATGAACTTATGCACGATAGTGTTAGTTCAATATAATTTTTAACACATCTGTTGTTAGGGTTACATTCCAATACAGATATCACGTTCTTTTTGTAGCACTTTTTTCTGGTGCTGCGATAAGAAGCTAGCTCGAAAACGGCTTCCTCACACCATTGTCTGAGCATGCGTCTCTTGACCCGGATTCTACTTCTCCTATTCGCTCTCTCTCTAGCATCTCTAATATTCGTGGGAAAATGTGGACTACGTCTTGAAGAAGAACTTAAAGGTGCCGAGGCGCTGTTATCAGGGCCGGTATCACCACCTGATCCAGCCAGTTCCGGAGGACAACAACCCACCTACTACTACACCGAACTACTACGACAACAGCGTAAAGAAACTGATAACTCCGCTCTGAAATCCGGGATTTACGACGAAGATTAAACGAATACCAAAAAATGTCCGATGTAATTTTACCAATCCCAGTCGATGGTGCTACTAAATTAGAGGACATGACTGACGACAATATTGATGATTGCAACGATTACGTCATGAAAAAAATCGAAACCGCCGAGATAACCAAAGGAGTACAACTTAATAACGAATACGAAATCATTCCATTTAACCATTTCACATTTAGTCGCGTATACCCCGTTGATTTAGCATTGGGTAAACGTGTCGTCGAGAAACCAATTGGGTATAAACGAAAAGATCTACTTGAAATATTTTCTCGCGCTTTGGAAGTAATTAACAAAAATCGTCAGGGTAAGAATCGGTTCACTGTTGACGATTTTGTGGAAGGCATTTATAGGTTGGAACCGACTTCCGGTACACACTACGAGCTGTATTTTAAAGAAAAAAACGTCACGCGTTCGTATCGAAAACTATCAATGATTAGACCGTTCGGTTCAGTTCACACCGTCAGTGAAGAAGGCCCCAAAACCATGCGGGAATTAATTAACATCATCCTACCATTATCAGGAAGATTGAACACATTTCGAAGTTTTATGGATAAATTCGTTAAAGTCGCGGCTCGGTACGACAGAAGAATATATCTAACAGTCGTGTACTTCGGCGAGGATGGCTTACAGGACGTCAGACTAATCCTTACCAAAATGTCAAGGGAGGCCAAATTCAGGAATATTAAATTGTTAACGTTAAACGAAACATTTTCACGAGGAAAAGGCTTACAAATTGGGGCCCAACATTGGAATAAAGGCGAGGTACTTCTATTTCTATGCGACGTTGACGTCATCTTCTCGGCGAAATTTCTAGAACGTTGTCGGTTACATACCTCCCCCGGAAAAAAGGTCTACTACCCAATTGTTTTTAGTCTCTACAACCCAAACATCGTCTACTCTTTACAAGGCAAAGAAATCCCACGCGAATTAGACCAATTGGTCATTTCGCGAGATACGGGGTTCTGGAGAGACTTCGGATACGGTATGACGTGTCAGTACAGGAGTGACTTCTTAGGAATAAAGGGTTTCGACGAAGACATAGTTGGATGGGGAGGCGAGGATGTTATGTTGTACCGCAAGTACGTCAGAAGTCCCGTAATGGTTATTAGAGCCACTGATCCCGGGATTTTCCACGTTTGGCACGAGAAGAAGTGCGACCCTGATCTATCTGTCGAACAACATCGGGCGTGTTTGAGGTCACGTGCTTTAAGCGAGGCCTCGCATTCCCAGTTAGGCTTAGTTGCATTTGGAGATGAGTTGAAGAAACATTCGGAGAATTATAATTTGGCTGTTAAACCAGCCGAAATTCCCCCTAGAACCGAGGGTGAGACAGTAGATGTTTCTAATGGGTTAAAGACTGTTAATGGCTGCGTGTGAAGGATTGTTTCCGCGTATGCGTCACCAAAGGACTGCTTTTGATTGGGTTACGTGTAATTGGGGGCAGGGATATTAGATGTTTTAAGAGGGATGAGTAGCTCGACTCTTTTCACGTACATTCCGCGGAGGGTTATAAGGGTTCGGACTAAATTTTTCCATTGAAAATCCCTGACTTTTCCAGCTGCTTATCCCTGACCAAATTTTGCCAATATCCATAATAATCAAATTTTACTAATATCCCTGATAACCAAATTTTGCCCAATATCCCTGATGACCAAGTTTTGCCCAATATCCCTGATGACCAAATTTTGCCCAATATCCCTGATGACCAAATTTTGTCCAATATCCCTGATGACCAAATTTTGCCCAATATCCCTGTTGACCAAATTTTGCCCAATATCCCTGATGACCAAATTTTGCCAATATCCCTGAGGTCCATTTTAAGGTGTTTACCAGAGCCCATTTCATGGTCACACCTGCAGCTCATAATAAGCATTGCTCGAAGCATGGTTTGATATACCAAACAAAATCCCTGACCTATCCCAGACTTTTGAAACCAGCTTATGCCTGACCAAATTTTGCCAATATCCCTGATAATTTTAAAGGTGTTTACGAGAGCCCATTTCATGGTCACACTTGCAGCCCATTATTATCATTGCTCGAAGCAATCATGGTTTGATATATCAAACGAAATCCCTGATCTATCCCTCAATTTTCCAAATCCCTTACTTATCCAGGTTATCAGGGCCGGAAATAAGACAAATTCCTTATAGGACATATGTCCAGTGACCCTCTCTCACATTTGACTGGAAAATTAATTGGACATTGTCCACTAGAGTGTGCAAAAATAGTGTCGTATCTTCATAGTCAAACTATCAAAAATTTATTGGTCAAAATGTTCAGTAACCCCCTTCGTTAAAAAAAAACATGGGACATTTTAAAATATTACTGGATAATGTCCAGTGAGTGTTCTGGGCTTATTTCCAACCCTGCAGGTTATCCAGGTGGCGTATACGAACCCTGTGTAAGAGGGAAAAGCAACTCGAGCCTTTTCACCTACATTCCGACGCCCCTGCGAGAGTCTAAAACGCGTCGTATTCCGAGTATTCCTCCCCCATTTTGTTGCGTCCCACCGGACCTAAGCCGTTCCATAGTTAGCGCGCGCCCTTATTTCTTTCAGATTTCGCATCCTCCAGTTCCCATCATCCTTCATTTGTCCTTGAACGGTACTATTAAAAACTAGAAATCCGCTAGACGGTCCTACTGCGCATGGCACGCCGGCCGATAACGCTCCCACAATTTCCCTCTCCCTTCCAATCCCTCTTAAAATATCTAATATCCCTGGCCAAAGGCCGGAAACTTTGAACAAAGTATACTTTTTTTTTTTATATGTTTGTGAACTTTTGAAATTATTTATCAGCTCAACTATTCCTCTTTACGGGTATTTAATTCCAGTTAATAAAATAATTCATCTCAGTAAGAAATAGTTTAATACAAATATATTCCCCTTATTTTTGAATATCATAGCAGGAATTCAGCAACCTTATCATAACGTAGTCTAAGTGAGCCAATAAGATAATTTTAAATTTTTGTTACGTGTTGAAGGGAGGACCTCTATACTGGCATAGAGAATTTTGCACATAAGCAGTGGAAGACTAGGTTTTCTAGAGTGCCTATAATTTTTGACTTTCTATTTCCGGCGGCTTGACGTCATCTCTGTCGTCTCCTTATGCAGTTTTTTTTGGTCGGTTGAAAGCTATGTCCGCGATAGCCTTGGTTCCGAAGCCTGTGAAGGTTTGTAATGTCTTAATTTAACTAACGGTTACTCACCTAATGTTTTAATTTAATTATATATATTCAAACTAATTAAAAACTGATAATTTTTGCTAGAATGTATGTACAATAACCAATTACTAACAGACCTGAGAACATTAAGCCTTTGCTCAAGAGCTCTTCTCCTTCCTCAATTCATATAATTAAACAACAATATTTTCCTTATTTGACTTAAATTTGGCTAGTTTAGTGATCCAAAACGAGTATTATTTCCTTTATAATCGTCGATTAATACCTACTGATTAATTAAACGCCCTTAACAGTATAGTTTTCAAAACAAAACTTGCCGAGAAAGTAGTTAACATGCCCTAATCATAAAGCAGACGACAAAAAAATTATTATCCAATCAGTGACTTTGTATTTCAGCCAATTACTGACAACCGGAACTAGGAACCTCAAAAAAATAGCCACACTTCTCAAATGCACTGTCAAAGGCTTCGTCTTCCACTCCTTATGTGTAAAATTCTCTCTGATACTGGGCTATGAGTCGGACTGAAGTAAAGACTAACCGTTCTCTATTCCTGCTTCTCAAATTACATGGATCCCTGGTAATATTTTAAATAAAGGGAAAAAGTGAACTTTAAAATATCAGTTCAATTCAAGTCTCGTTGATTAAGGATTGTACGGAGACGAAGTTTATACTATCCAGTAAAATTTAAGGAACAAATTAAACCATGGTAAATTGAATTTTTGTAAGATTAAATCAGGATAATTTGAATTTTACCAGATTGTATCATTATAATTTAAATTTGGTCAGACTTAATCATCATAATTTGAATCTTGTCAGATTAAATGATGAATAAAGCATGATTTAAAGGATTTAACAAGATTAAATCATAAATAAAACATGATTTAACTGATTTCGTTTGATAAATCATGACTAAAGCGTGATTTAACTGATTTCATCAGATCAAACCATGATTTAAGCGAGATTTAACTGATTTCATTAGGTTAAACCATGATTTAAGCATGATTTAACTGATTTAATTAGATTAAATCATAATTAAAGCATGGTTTAACTGATTTAATTTGATAAAATGATGAATAAACCATGATTTAACTGACTTCATTAGATTAAATGATAATAAAGCATGATTTCATTGATTCAATAAGATTAAATGATGAATAAATCATGATTTAACTGATTCAATAAAATTAAATTATGAATAAAGCATGATTTAACTGATTCAATAAGATCAAATGATGAATAAAGCATGATTTAACTGATTTAATAAGATTAAATCATGATTAAAGTATGGTTTAACTGATTTAATTAGATTAAATCATGTAGTTTATGACAATAGAGTAACTTAATTTCCATTCAATACATTTTTGAATACAATATCAGGGCAAAGACTTATCGTGCAATCTTATATTGGAAATCTTTTACGCGTTTGATTTGAATCTTTGTGAAAAAAAAAACAACTATGTCAAATACGTGAAATCAGAAGGGAATAATAGAAGAAGGATGACACTCTGTATTATCTTAATACTTTAGTTTTGTAACATGATTCTTCCCAGGCGAGGGAGCCCTTTTTGTTTGCTCTTCCGCTCACCAAACTACTAGGGTCAATTCTATAACTGTTTGGACAGTTTGGTATTTATAAATCCCCAGCAATCAAGTAGGTACAAACCTTGATTGTCTTGACATGGCTGGGACAAAAGCACACTAGCGCATGCGCATTGGCAATAGTTAAGCGCTAATAGAGTAATGATGAGGGAACTATTTACATGGCGTATGTGATTCGGTTTAGTAAACTTGTGCACTCCAAATTTTTTGGCTGATGTTGGGAAGAATCATGGTACAATTACCACGCTTTGTGGTTGTACGCTTCTCTCGAAGAGAGATATTATATACTTCTGATGGTATATAACTTCATGCTACGAACGATAAAAATAGACGCTGAAAGAATTAACGATTTGACGTTTTCTTAGCAAGATTTAAAACGATGTATTAAAAAATGGTTTCTAACCAATTAATTTATTTCCAATTAAATACAAACAACAGTGGGACAAATCTAAACCGGTTTGTCTTCATATCTTCAAATTGAAGGACTCACGACCGAGGGGTCCGGCATTCCCTAAAAGCGTACTGGATTTCGTGATTCGCCAAAGATTTCGCGATTTCACCAACAATTTCGTCATTTCTTCTCTGATTTCGCGATTTCTTCTTTGATTTCACGATTTCCCCATTTCGTGATTTCTTCGTTGATTTATTTCGTGATTTCACCAAAAGATTCGTGATTTTTCGTTGATTTCATCAAAGATTTCGCGATTTCACCAAAAGATTCGTGATTTTTCGTTGATTTCATCAAAGATTTCGCGATTTCGCCAAAAGATTCGTGATTTTTCGTTGATTTCATCAAAGATTTCGCGATTTCACCAAAAGATTCGTGATTTTTCGTTGATTTCATCAAAGATTTCGCGATTTCACCAAAAGATTCGTGATTTTTCGTTGATTTCATCAAAATTTCGCGATTTCACCAAACAATTCGTGATTTTTCGTGGATTTCACCAAAGATTTCGTGATTTCATCTTTCATTTCGTAACTTCGTGAATTCTTGAAAGATTTCGCAATTTTGTTGGAAATATTTCGTGATTTCTTATTTGATTTCACGATTCCCCCAAAGATTTCGGAATTTCCTCTTTGATTTCGCAACTTCGTGATTTCTTCTTTGATTTCGTGATTTTGCGTGAAAGATTTCGTGAGAAGCGTACTGCAATTCGTGTAAATGTCGGACCCCTCACTCACGGCTCAAAAATATAAGCGTTTTTCGCGAGTGAACAGTTTTGTCACAAGCTAAGATGAATCTCAACATATATTACGAAATGAACTTCTTAAAAAAATGGTATGTCTTCCAAAACAAATAAACTAACAATGGAATTCAATGTAGAATTTCTTAATGTATTATATTCTTTTATTTTAATGTTAAATATTCTAAGCGTATTTTCCATGTCAACTATTTCAAATCGTCCGCAAAAGTTGGGATTGGAATAGTTTTAAAGTGTGTTAAACAATTTTACTATAAAAATTAACGATAGTTATGAATTGCTTGACTTGTATTTTATCTCTATATAGGCGTTTAGCTCAAAGTTAACCCTTTGTCAGCTGCCAAAAATGAATATAATAAATTAAATATCCAATCCACAATTGCTATCATCACTTTTAATTCCAACATAACTTGATAAGATATGTTACATCTATAAGTTTGTCGCTGGTTACAAACTGGAGAGAGCTTGTCGTGAAGTGATTGAAGTAGGCCATAGATTCGAGGTAAAACGACATAAGCCTGGTGGTCTGGCGCTGCTGTCAAAGGCTTAGTAATGCAGACTAAATAAGACCTAGAAAGAAGTCCTGCAAAAGTAATTAACCACAGAGTGTTGGACTTCAATTGACTCGCTTCCGTCGTTCTCGAACTAGTTATCTCGAGATGTGTCTCTCAGTAAGCATTACGAAGTATAGGAAGTGTCATACTTATGAAACGGAACATATGACTTATAAAGTTATGTTCCAAATATATAATTCTTACGAAATTTTTATATTGAAAATCCCTGAATTTTCCAGCTTATCGGCGATACGTTATCGCTGACCATTTTAAATACGTGTTTACGAGAGCCCACTACATAATTAAACCTGGCTAGGGTTACCCTGGTAATTTACCAGGGTAACTGTAATTTTCAATTTCCTCGGGTAAATTTCGAAAATGGTCATTACCTTGTAATTTACCACCACCGAATTCTTATTTCTTTCGTCTGGAAAATGGTCTATGTTAAAGGGAAGGCGAATTTACAATTTCATATCATATTTTACCACGAAAGTGGTATTATGTTACACTTTCAAGTCTCTACTTTCAAAATATCCAGTTTTTAATACAATTAAACCGAAGTTTCTATTTTTAAAATCCATTGAAAAATCACGAACACTTAGTTTCGATGTATCAATGATTTTGTCTTGTCGAGCTTGTTCGCCCGTTTGATGACATCACTATGACGTGAGGGAAAAAATCTCGGGAATACTATACGCCTCTCGAGCTTCTCTCCAGTCTAAACTCTGGGTCTGATAGCGGAGAGAGTGGCACCATCTCACGTGAAAAATATATCTGTGACGTCACCCAATGGGAAACGTTTTAGCCTTTCATAAAAAGTGGATTTCAAATAATTTCATATGAAGCATTTTCAAATGCATATTGCGGCCAAATAACCAGAAATCGGAAAATTAAAAGCTTGATATTTTTGAATTCACAGAAATTAATTCTATCTTTTGTTATATAAATCAGACGTTTTCCAAACGAAGCTTCTCATTCCCTTTAAGCCTCCATGTTTTAAATCGTGTAATACACTTAACAATTATACTCTACCCGCGCATGCGAATAGACTTGAAATGGGAAATAAAAATATGCTTTAAAAAGTGCATGCATTTTTCATCATTTAGCTTAAAAACTATCAATATAATTTATTTTTAAATTTTGGTAAATTACCTTGAACGGTCGTAATTTACGCTGAAAATTACGACAGCGTAATTTACCACCATTTTCCCAAATAACCCTATTAGCCCATACTTAGCATTGCTCAAAGTAATCATGGTTTGATATACAAAACCTATCCCTGACTTTTTAGGAAGAAACTTCAAATCCCTGACTTTTTCCAGCTTATTTCTCATACCCCTGACTTATCAGGGAAATCGTACGAACCCTGAAGTTCTACCCCAAATTATCATTATTGTTTTAAAAAAATGCATATATAGTGTCTTTGAAAACTTAAAAAATATTTTAAAATCACTGGGTAAATCAAAATTTCAGACGAAGGTCCTATAAAATCCTATATTTTCCTGAAAAAATACCTATAATACCTATAAATATTTTCGAAATTAGGCTGGGAGTCCTGTTACGTACTAAGTGTACACCGGAATACGCTCGTGTCCATCCCCTCGTCCAAAGGTAAGAAAACCCGAGACTTTAAAAATCTTTAATTTTGTCGATTGTGAAAGTCTTAAATCAATTAAGCACTTTGTAAATTATAAAAGTGAAAGCAAACATTTTTAACAAGCTAAATTGTTAATTGAAAAACGAGACAAGCACCCCTCTTCCGAAAAACCTGGTTCCGATAGAAACATTGAAAACCAATGGACCGTATAGAAACTTGAAAACGTTTTAAAAAAGATCACACGGGAATAATAAAAATCCAAGGGACCAACTGTAAATTTTAAAATCAATATAATGAATTTTTTTTAGTGCGATTTCAATCATTTTACTGAATTAACTTGAATAATTCAAAATAACTACGGCTTGTCAGATTCGAGTGTGTATAACAACTTGGGAAACCAAAACAAACCTCTCCGAGTCGAGACGCAATTAAGAGGTTTTTCTTAAATAATTAAAAAAATATAATTGATATTAATTATTTTAATCGGCAGTAACTTACCTTAATTCTTGTTCAGGCGTTTTAAGAAACTATATTCCTAAAATCACTTTAAACATAGCTATTGTTGACGTTCGAATTCAAGCGTATGCCTCTTTAACAGTTTTTGTAAATTTAGGATATATAAGGCGATTAGTTCACTACAAATGATGAGAAAAGCCGCAATTGCGTGACTCTTAGGTGAAAACCCTAGCTGCAATTGGGAGGAGGCTAGACGTTTATCGTAGCCCTAGCCGACAGCCCCGTGCTTCTTAACCCTAACGATGAAAATGGAGTATAAGCAAAAAATTGCTTTCTGCGAAAATGTTTGCTCCGATTTGCCAAATGCATGCGAACAGACATGCACACGCACACAAACACATTCGTCACGTCATCTTCACACACTGGCCTATGGCGAAAATGAGTTAGTCTCTTGTAGTTGGATTATTACCTTGTGAAAGCCCCATAAGCCCATAAGCACTAAAAGATTTCTTAGCAATATTTGCAAAATTAGTAGAATTTAAACAAGAGACATTTTGTATGACAATGTAACCAACCCTCCCCACGTCTTAGGGGCGCCTTTCATTTAAGCTTCTTGTATATAAGAACGGATTCTAGTTCAGTAGTTTAACCATAATCTGTTTAGCTTGTGTCATAGCAGGATGGCGTCCCATAGTTCCATTCGATTCAGTCTTCTTCTAACGGTAAATCTTTTCATATTTTATACTAGCTGATACCCGCGGCTTCGCTCGCGTGTAATAAGAACTTCCATGAAAATGATATAAAGAATGGGTAGATTTTGCCTATGACAAATATTTTTGTAGCACCTTTGGAGCGAAGGCACTCGGCGTTGTCCGTCAGCCCGGAGAGACATTTTTTATTACTTTTCACGCGGACATTATTCCATAAAGAAGGGTTTTTAAGTTTTTGGCCGCCATTTAAAAAGATGGAAACAAAACGAACCCAAAAGACCATTCAGACCGTCTATAGGTTAAAGGAAACCAGTGTACTAAATATTTGCGAAATCGGTTGAAACGCGCGGACTTTGTTGCATAGAGAAGATTTTTTCCGTTTCTCGGCGCCATTATTTCCCGCCTTTTTTTGATCTAGCAGACGACAACTAATAGATTCCTTCCTATTGGCTGTCTGACCACACTTGGAAAAGCTCAGTCCGCGGTGGTCGGCACTGAACGTTCAGTTCTCAGAACCATAATACATATACACCGAGGAATTAGTCAAGCCATAATTTTTAGGGAAACCGGCCACATTTTATGGTTTTTTTAAGACCGGAGTCCTGTTGGTTTAACCGATGGGTTGCTTAAAATTCGCACAAATTGCAAAATTATAGGACGAATTTGGCCAAAAACAGGATTTTATTGGACAGTTTTAAAAATATAGGATTTTTGATGACTTTGCGAAAAATATAGGATTTTATAGGACAGTTTTAAAAATATTGGATTTTATATGACAGTTTTAAAAATATCGGTATATATAGGACAATTTTAAAAATATCGGTTTACATAGGACAATTTTAAAAATATAGGATTTTATAGGACAGTTTTAAAAATATAGGATTTTATAGGACAGTTTTAAAATATAGGATTTTTATAGGACAGTTTTAAAAATATAGGATTTTATAGTACAGTTTTAAAATATAGGATTTTAAAGAAGAGTTTTAAAAATATAGGATTTTATAGGACAGTTTTAAAAATATAGGACTTTATAGGACAGTTTTAAAAATATAGGATTTTATAGGATAGTTTCAAAAATATAGGATTTTATAGGATAGTTTCAAAAATATAGGATTTTATAGGATAGTTTCAAAAATATAGGATTTTATAGGATAGTTTCAAAAATATAGGATTTTATCTAACCGTTTAAAGGAAATAGGATTTTATAGGAATTATAAATCTGCTACTTTATGAGCCTATTCATGACGTCATAAGTTTATAAAAAGTAGAACACGATGCTGGCGATCGTTATACTTTGTGAGCCTATTCACGGGACGGCTTGTTCCCTTGCCACAGCCGGGAAGGTAATCATACGCGGTAGAGGGGGGGGGTTGACACTATTTTGGCTGGGATTAAGGAGTTAGTGCTTCTCATATACACGGCACCTACAAGTTACAATTAATGAAGTGTAGGATACTTTTTTTCTATCTCTATACTTTTGCTAATATTATAATTCCATCGTTGTACAATATCTTTCATAAACTTTTACAGGTATCTCTTTTCTATTTCATAACTTTATGTGAAGGCAACAAAAACATCCCACAGCCGTTTAAGGGCTTCGGATACCGTCTCTTTACCAAACACCCAGCACCAGGCACGAATCAAAAGGGCGAATTTAACCTGGTCCATATTTCCCTACCACACCCTCAGTTCCCCATTTTTGAACCCTTTCCTGACCTTCTAACCCCTTTATTCCCATCGATACCCATGAATGGAAGGCCTGCCTTTGGCAAACCTGGAGTGGCTCAAACACCAATTAGTTCTGGAGGATTCAATGGTACAACGTCGGAACAAAATGGTTCAGGCGGTACCACACCTGGTCGAGGTGGAGACTCAAGTACATCGTCAGAAGGTATTACCGAAACCAGGGATATTTATATTTAGCAAGAGGAGTAGAAGTTGAGCAAAGTGCCATACGTTTTTGGTTTTAGCAGAAGTCCATTAAATTAGCCAAGGAAGTAACCAAAAGCTGGGTTTGGGACTCCCATCTCTTGTGTAGTAATACGGAAAAAGGGCGACACATTCGCCACTTCGCGACAACTTTTCTCAGACCTCCGGTTTAGGCGCGACTCGTACGCCAAAATTTGCCCTATTGGGAGACAAAACAGCTTTTGGCTGAACATGAACTCTGAATCTCTAAAGGGACCGGAAAACGCCCGCCTCCCACTGTACAAACCGACTTCTCTCTAGCATAGCATCAGGGGAAGGGATGGGGGCTGTGAATTTGGGAACAGTCAAGGCCATTCGGTCTTTTGTGATTCTTTTTTTTTATAAAAGCAAACGTGCTATAGAGAGGAATCTACCCCGTTTTCCAATCCCTTTAGAGATCCAGCGTTCATGGTCTGATGAAGTCACGCTCCCTTCATGCGAAGAAAGATTTTCAAGAGAGGAGCTCGAGATTTCAAACAGGGTTAGGAAAGGGGGGGGGAACTAACAACGAGTTAAAAGGAGTTGTAACCTCAGCAGAGATGTACTCTATACCAACTATGTTTACTTCCTAGGCTAATTTAACGGATTTCTGGTTTTAGTTTCCAGTTAGGTGTCTATGCAAATTGGGTCCCTATAAGGGTCCTCAGTAAGGATGTATGCAGTTAGTCAGGTTTCATGACGTGATTAATCATGCTGTGAATGCGGGTTACTTGGGAGGTGGGGGTGAAGTCACCTCCGGTGGACAAGGGGCAGTCGACCAATATTATTTAGGAAAGCAAATCTAAACGATTCAAACCGCTTCGAAAGATAAGTATGAGCTAAAGTTTTGTTGGTCTAGTCGAGATCTCAAGATTTTGGGTTTACACCCTGTATGTTAAGATTTTGAAGTGAGATTTTGGGATTTTGAAGCCAGATTTTGGGATTTTAAAGTGAGATTTTGGGATTTTAAAGTGAGATTTTGGGATTGTAGAGTAAATTGTCGGATTTTAAAGTGAGATTTTGGGATTTTGAATTGAGATTTAGAGATTTGGCAGTGAGATTTTGGGATTTTGAATTGAGATTTAGAGATTTGGCAGTGAGATTTTGGGATTTTGAAGCCAGATTTTGGGACCTTAAAGTGAGATTTTGGGATTGTAGAGTAAGTTGTCGGATTTTAAAGTGAGATTTTGGGATTTGGCAGTGAGATTTTTGGATTTCGAAGTGAGATTTTCGAATTTGAAAGAGATATTTTAAGGAGATTTCAGGGAACAAGCTGTCCCGTGAATAGGCTCATAAAGTAGTACCAAAAATTACGTTTAGATCACCAGCATCATGTACTATTTTTTATAAACTTATGACGTCAAGAATCTCTTCGCTGATTGGTTAATTCGTGTAGGCGGTTAATTTAGAGGAGGGTAGTTTGCTTATTTCAGTTTACAAGTCGTTTACAGTTAACCAAAGGCAGCTAGAGAATTTTGAATGAAGTTTACTATTTGTTTTTATATCTATACACTTTTGCCCAGATGTATTGTAGTTCTCTAAAACCGTAGGGTGCCTTTTTATAAAGCCTTGGCTTAAGTTTCTATTCCTCTTGATAAATGTGTCTACCCACCTGGTCATACTAGAACTGATAAATAATTTACTAAATGTAGGCCTAGATGCACGTCCTGAATCAGTGTCCGACACCCCAACCGATACCGACGTCCATACTGGCACTACGCCAGATGAACCCACTGAAATAGACATGCCTGAAAGCGAAGCCCCGAATGGTGACGGAAAAACACCAGGTTCTAACCAAGGAGGATACGACAGCAACGCTGAAAATGATCCTGGTACTACCACAAATGATGACAACTACCCAGCACCGGAAGACGGTGTATCACCGGCAATAGATTCTGATCAAGAGTCGAGCTTGATTCCAGGCACAAATGGACCCACAGGAGATGGTACTAATAGTAATGGTGGCGATGGTGGTAACGCGGTACAGATCGACTCCAACGCTCCAATTTGCGTCTATGGCAACTACAGTGGTCTTCACCTCTGTACAAGTGATCCAGATTACCCCAGGTAATGAATATTACCATAAGTTTATAAGTGATATGTTCTTTCCATAAGAATGACAATCCTATATTTCGTAATGCTTACCGAGAGACTTACAACTCGAGATAACTAGTTCGAGAACGACGGAAGCGAGAATTGAAGTCATACACTCGAAGGTTAATTCATTTTGCAGGACTTCTATCATAGGTCCTTTTTAGTCTGCATTACTAAGCCTTAACCACCGAGTGTAGGACTTCAATTCTCGTTTGTCATTCTCGAACTAGTTATTCGAGCTGTAATTCTCTCAGTAAGCATTACGAAGTATAGGAAATGTCATACTTATGGAAGGAACATAAGACTTATAAACTTATGGTGAAACCAGAAGTATATAACCACAAAGCGAGCGGGGTAATTGTAACGTCTTTCTTTCCAACATCATCTTATTAACATTTGGAGTTCACAAGGTTACTAAACCTAAACCGTGTAAAATATTCCCTCATTATTACTCTATTAGCGCTGCTTAACTATTTGCCAAGGCGCATGCGCTTGTGGATTAATTTTTGTCCCACGTCATGACGTCTGAACCAAAAATAGGCCTAATATTTGAAATTGGAACAATCTTTACTAAGAGCTCAATGTGAGCTCAAGCTTAGTTAGTTTTTATAACTGAACTCACCTCGGGCTTGGGTTCATTCACATAACTTTGATGGGCTAAGCTCGAGCTCAAGCTCTCTCTAATATCTTTCGCGGGTTCATCTCGGGCTCAAGAGAAGACCTAATTCAGGCTGAAATATACCTAATAACGGCACCAATAATAGGCTAAATATATGAACCAAAAATAGGCTAAACATATGAACCAAAAATAGGCCAAATATATGAACCAAAATCAGGCCAAATAGATGAACCAATATTAGGCCAAATAGATGAACAAAAAATAGGCCAAATATCTGTGCCAAGAGTAGACCTAATGACGGAATCAAAAATAGGCCAAATAACAATAGTGGGTTGTTTGCTCAGGATTTACTAAATACCATACAATTATAGAATTCACCCTAGCACGTTGCGATAGTTTGATGAGCGGGAGAGCAAACAAAAGGAGCTCCCTCGCTTGGGAAGAACCATGTTACATAACTAAAGTATTAAGAGGATACAGAGAGTCACACTTCTTCTATTATCCCCTTCTGGTCATTCGTATTAACATATTAACAATGGGTAATTCTAGCGGCCAGTTGAAAGCCTATATACAAGCTCGGTACTCGACGTTTGTAACCATGTACTCCGATGTCAACGGACTTAACACTGCTAATTCGGTGGATGGTTTAACAAGTCAAGTGCAAGAAACATACATATGTCCAAGCAAAGTACGATATTGGAAGCCTTTGCGAGCCAGAAACTCTGATGGACTATGGAAGATCATAGTTAACATCGAGCAGTTCACTCAATCAATAAGAATAGAAACATGCGAGTAAGTAGTTGTAACATTCTTCCTAAAAGTAAAGTCCATTAAATTAGCCAAGGAAGTAACCAAAAGAAGGGTTTGGGACTCCCCTCTCTTGTGTAGCAATACTGAAGAAGAGCGACACATTCGCCACCTCGCGATAACTTTTCTCAGATCTCCGGTTTAGGTGCGACTCGTACGTCTACCCTATTGGGAGAGAATCAGCTATTGGCCGAACATGAACTCTGGATCTCTAAAGGGACTGGAAAACGCCCGCCTCCCACTGTACAAACCGAGTTCTCTCTACCATAGCATCGGGGGAAGGAATGGGGGCTGTAAATTGGGAACAGTCAAGGCCATTCGGTCTTTTGTGACTCTTTATTTTACATAAAGAGTGGAATCTACCCTTTTTCCAGATCCTTTAGAGATGCAGCGTTCATGGGCTGAAGGAGTCACGCCCCACTCTCGTGAAGAAAGACTTCCAGAGAGGAGCTCGAAATTTCAAACAGGTTTAAGAAAGGTCGAAAAACGAAACCCCCATCCATGGAGTTAAAAGGTGTTCTTACCCCAACAGAGACGTACGATATTTTAATTGTTTACTTCCTAGGCTAATTTAATGGACTTCTGCTAAAACTGTTTAAGAACATATCTAAGATTCACTTGATTTTCCACTTCACCCTCCCTTTAACTAATATTAATATATTTATAATTTACGATAACAGATCATTGGGTAACCTTGTTCTATGATCCCCCCATGTTTTCCGACATCTTGCGTTCAAAAGCACGTCTACCAACGACTATTGACCTTTGACCCTTGGAACCATTACTATCCCTTCAAGATTGATATATTCAAACTACCATCCAGCTGCTCGTGTCTCATCAATTCGTCCAATATGGACCTTAAGAAATGTAACCAAATTTAAAAAATGAATAAAATAACTATTTTTAAAGCATAGCAGCCAGCTGTCATTTTGAATTTTTAGCCACATCGTATGATGTACATCTACGATGAGGCTCTTAGTTTGACCTGTCTTGTTGTTGTTGTCGTAGTGGGGGTGTCACAGTACAGCCTATGGCAGATTAAAATTTTTCGTTTCGTCATTCAAGGGAGAGTAAATGAGAGAGAATTGTGGTCAGGTGATATTTTTGGTTCCTGTATTTAAAAGTATAGGGATTATAATAGTCTCCTGCGTTTAATAAGCATCATCAATTTTTT
>JAEQBA010004089.1:0-69799 GCA_019434445.1 Phalangium opilio
CTTTTTAAGTGATGGGGGATCAGCTAGCTGTTATTGTTCAAGAAGGGACACGAGGGAAAGAAAACCTGATATCACGGTGGTCAAAACTACAAAGTACAGCCCCTTTCAATGTTCTTAAGTGGTGTATGGGTTCTTGGGTACGACTTTAAAATTTATTGTTCATTGTTAAAAGACGGCGGGAAATCTTCTTGACTTGTAAATTTTAACAATTAGGGTTAACTATATCTAAAATAGTTTTGACTTTCGGTTAACGTTTTCCGTGGGTTCTATATCTAGACAATATAATTTTCTTCGAAATGAAAAGGTACTCAGCACATGCGGCTATTGCATCTAGAACGAATTTCATTGTTACTGTCGTATGAATAAAGAGTAAAAACATTGACTAGTTGATCGCAATTACAAAGGTCTAATGGTTGTTTTTTACCGGTTTCCGTACCCTTAACGCGTTCTTCCTGCCCTACTTTAGACAAGACAAGATTATTGTCTGAAGTTTAGCGACCAGAGAAGATGATGATTAAAGAAAACCAGAATGTTAAATCATTTTTTCTTTAGGTTTTAATTTTGACGGTTGAAACTCACCTGGCTACTTAATTGCTACTGTACAGTGCTAATTGTTTATAATATTAAACTGGGCAAGAAAGGATGAGGGGAAAGATAGTTTTCATTTTGATTGAAACCGTACACTTTTGCAATTGTCGAAGAGTGTTCTAGTATATGTCCCCTCTATATATAAGCATAAGTTTATGTAAGATATGTTCCAACGTTCAATCACATTTCGAATTCATTGAATATTTTCTCCACAAATAACAAGATGGCCCCGGCCATATTACGCTTTTGCCCAACCAAATTGGTCACACGAAAAACTGGTAAAGAATGTGGGGAAAGGCAAGCGC
Source organism: Phalangium opilio (assembly GCA_019434445.1). Classification (NCBI taxonomy): domain Eukaryota; kingdom Metazoa; phylum Arthropoda; class Arachnida; order Opiliones; family Phalangiidae; genus Phalangium; species Phalangium opilio. The sequence goes on from JAEQBA010004089.1 coordinate 894, forward strand.
CCAGCCGCAAGGGGACCAAAAAATAGAGCTTTTCGACGTAAAAAGGGGGTAGGCCACCCTCAGAGGGTTGATACATCTCTGCGCAAAAGCGATCTGGAAGGCGCAGTTTTACCCCCGTGTCTTCCCCTTTTAGTTACATCAAAGAGGTCTATAGTTTTCCAGCCCTAAAGTGCGCGAAACTAAAAACAGAGAAAGAACACATCGTATTACCTTCTAATGTACACTCTAATGCAATGCAAAATTGATCGCAAATAACATAAAATAAAATCGGTACAAGGATTTGTTGAACAAAATAAAAACCAGTCGAGATTTCTTTTTTTAATAATCGGAATTTCCTCTAAAACTAAATCGTGCGTGTCACACACACATTTCATTCCGAACAAAACATTTTCTTACCAATGTTACCTTCTACAACAACTATTAAATTCTCAGGTATGGTCTTTCTTTTCCGTATCACCTTGATTTTGATTGGGCATTTCCCGTTTCGCCTCTAAAGGGGGGCTTTGAAGAAATAGCTAATTTTCGAACACAATACACTTCTTTGATCTGGGTTATACCGTTGCGATAGGCGAGCGAGCTGCTTACCGTGAAATTTTGTTACGTACAATTAACACCTGTCTCTCGCACACAAAGAATGAAGGAATGAATAATAAAATACCTGATTTAAATGTTTAATGACCCAAATGAAGGGTGCAATAAAACTCGCGCGCACCTGAAGGGTGTTTCGATATAAATAAAAACATTATTATTATTTACAAATTTTAATAATTAATTTGTATCCTAATTAAAGGTGTATCTAATTTGTAATTTAGTATATCTTCCTTAATTAGGTTAACGTGTTTAAAATATTTAATATTAATACGCTATCAAATCTAAATATTTTCTTTAATTATTATAAAATTAATCTTAAAGATTAAAATAATTTAATTTGGGTTAATTCTAAATCTATTTAAGTTAAAAAAACCTGACTGACTCCCATGTTAATTAAACAAACATAATGAATGCATAAAATAAAATTACTTTAAAAATAATAACAACCGATCTTCAAACAAACTGAATATAATCTAAAATTAATTTTTCAAGAATTAAGATTAAAAAAAGAGACCCAAAAATAACCTCTTTATAACTACCCTATTAAAATATACTTTTAATTAATTAAATAACTGTACCTTCTTTACACAAACTATATAATTAAAAACCAAAATAAACAAAGACTATCAAAAATTATCACCGAGATGGTACACGCAGTGCACGCCCCGGCACTTTTACTATATCACATTCTTAAATATTGAATTTACAACCTAAAAAATGGTTATAACCCCATAGATAACTCGTTATTAAATGGCCCATTCTAAGGTTGTTTCGCAATATATTAGCTTGACCCCTTTGCCAGCGGTTGCGTGACAAGGTGACACAGATTCGAAAAGTCATTCAGTTTAACTGGCGACCAGTTTCAAGGTACGAGATATGTCTCGAATAACTTTCGTAAGAGGGTACAGTTAACTTGACAGTGTCCACTGAAGCGAATCAAATAGCCCGGAGGAGAAATTCTAACCAATGATGGACGACGGAATTGACAAGAGGAATTTATGTTACATTTACAATACGAAAACTGTCATCGAATGGTACACGTTTCTGGTAACACTGCCGCCAGCTCTGCAATTAAGAGGTTCCATCGAGCGGATAATCTGTGGTTACCTGCAGTAAACGTCCTTGCCAAAAAGCGAGCGCGTATTGTTTTTTATGAGTCCAATGCACCATGGTCTCTATTCTTAAGTACGTACAAGAGAACGAGAATTTATAATGGAATTATTTCACACGAGTCATGACACTTTCTAAATATAGTTTGTCGTAAAGATAATTACATAATTTAGCCTAAATGAAGCTAGGCCTAACAATTTATGACCAGAACGAATTTCATAAGCGTGGTCAAAGTAACCACGAAATTTTCCTGGTCTTTTAAATCCAAAATTTGTGAATGTTCATAATATGGTTTTTATAAATCAACTCTTGGTGAGTTATGTTTTAAATCATATTTTTCTCCCTAAATGAAAATTCAATGACTTTGTCAAAATTGCCTGGCTTTTCCCTGACCTTTCTGGCCAATTTTAAAATTCCCTGGCTTTTCTCTGACCTTTCTGGTCAATTTCAAAATCCCTGAATTTTGACTGACCTTCCTGGCCAAATTCTAAATTCCCTTACCATATTCTCTGACCATTCTAGCCAATTTTTAAATTCCATGACCAATAGCAGCCCTGCAATTTCTAATTTTCTGATGATTGCTCGTTTTATTTTAATCAAAAGCTGAGTTTTAAGAGAATCGTCCCTTATTTCCCAAATTTCTTACATCAAATATTATTATTAACAGAAACTAGGGCCTAATTAAGACTATTCAATTAATTAGGAATGTGTATACAAAGAAAGGGTTGAATCTAAGGGAAACGCGTAACATACGCGTTGAAATGCACTTAAGGCAACAAATCAAATCGAATAAATTGCAATATATTAGATTGAATTCAACTCAAGGATAAAGACCGGAATTTGTACAAAGTATTTACCATCATTAAGAAGGATCGGGCACTTCCCGAAGGATGTTTTGAACTAGATAATCATTAAATTTAATAAAATTTAATAAAAGAAAAATAATAATAAATAAAATAATTCTAGTGGAAAAAAGGTATTGTTGAATTTCTTCTCGCGTTTGAATCAGAATCAGATCCTGTTAATTTTGAAAAGCTACGAGCCCGCAGAGAAAAATCATAACTGAATAAGAAAGCTTTTCAGCTTTTATACAATAAAACACGGAGTCTGCAGCGAATTTTTAAGAAGTAATAATTACAGGGACGACTTCTACAACCTACTTAAGTTTATTCTTTATTTTTAATTTAGTTAAAGAAATACTCCTTATTAAATCGAAAAATAATAAATATATCAATTGAAACCATGTTTCTATCTACAATATTAAAGAAGATACAAGCGATTAAGTACGCGAAATACTGGGGAGTACACCTATTGGATAACTAGTACCACCTGACTTTTCTGCAATAATTTTCTACCAACCAATGAGCTCACAGTTAGAAATACGTCAGAATTATGAGGAGTCAGGAACGGCCCACAGAACACGTGATATATGGGGGGGAGGCGATAGAGCGCTAGATTTCGTTAAATTTCTCCGCAATGACAATAAGATTAACTTCTCATTCGACATATTAAGGTATTCTCAGTTTAATTTCTCGCCTATTGTGAAAATATCTTTATAATAATATTATTAAATAATATTAAAATCACACTTGAAGTAACGAGGTTACATACAACGCCTGTTTTTGGTTTTTTTTTACATAATTGAGATATTTCCCTTTGAGGCTGAGCACAAATGCACAATATTATGTGTTTATAGTTTAGTAAGAAAGAAAAATTACTATTATAACACCGATATAAGTCTTAATAACCACGCGTAAAGTGAATTTGTGATCTAGATTTCGCTTTCTGTTTTGTATAAGGCGGACACAAAGGACTTTTTGATGTTAATACCGAATTCGCTCCACCCAAAAAACCAGGGTATTATAGTTACGAAACGAAACGTCTCTTTAAGAAAGGATTAGATATTTTTGTATAAATCGTAGTTGTATTATTAACTTAATATTCATTTAAGTAAATTAACCCCAAAGTTATAAGTAAAAATGTTCCTTGTGGCATAATGTCATACCAGGGATAGATTTAATTTTAGAAGTAGGAATGGAGAACAGAGTAATGTGGGCGCGCGTCAAAGTCCCGGACCCCCTTCCACGTGACGGGGGGGGGGGTATGAAAGAAGAGGCGGACGGGTCATAGCGACAGAGGTAAAAAGGAATTACGTATTTTACGCCGTCCCCGTCAGCAACGTCATCAAAACGTATGGTTTTAGTCAGCCAATAAGATAATTTAAACTTTTCGTTACGTGTTGGAGGGAGGGGCTCTATACTGGGTGGGCTATGAGTCGGAATAACTGAAGTAAATACTAACCGTTCCGTTCTCCATTCCTACTTTTAAATCTATCCCTGATGTCATACACGTTACATTTTCGACTCAAAAATGATTTCCAATAATCTTACTACTACCAATTACTGGTTTTTAACTTCGCGTTTATCTACTTCTTATCGAAGGATATAATTCACGAGATTAAGAAGCATTTTTCACTTGGGTGTTTTAGAAATGAAGTCGATTTTTCACGTCAACTTTTCGATACGGTCAACTTAACACTATCTAAAATATCTATCTGAAGAAATTTTTTCAAGTCTTATAAATCTTGAACTGGGTTTTAAAAACATTCCAATACTCGTGTTTAGGGCCCTTAATTCGAGGGGGTAATCACTACCAAATTCCCTATAAATTGATTACTGATAAGGCGTAATCATTTTAAGGTAAAATATGTAATTCCTTTAAAGGTAGAGATTGTAATACATCGATTACTCTGAGTGACCATCCCCTCTATTTAATCGACAACCATATATAACATCAAATGTGAAATTTATAACCCAATATAATTTAAATTTTGTTGTTATTTTTAACGATTGTTCATCAATATTTCAGTATATTTTTAAACTTTTTCACAACTAAATTTTTCAAACTTAGTTCTAGATATTTATCGATCACCATTCACGTTTTTGGGTTAAATTTTGAGTTATTTTTCTAGTAAAAACCTAATTACAGTGTTCAGTGATTGACTGGTCATGATTATTTGAGAAGATATATCTTTAAAAAACCTTTTTTGAACAATTGAAATAAGGCAAAATACAAAATACTTCTTTTGGAATATTTTGACTATATTTTTTGTACTTATTTGACCATTGTCCGCAAATTAAAATTGGGGTCAATCAATCAACTTAAACAAGGCTTCCCAGAGTACCTGGAATACCAGGTTAATTCAGGGAATTTGGAAATAGGTGTGGAATATCTGGGAATTATTAAATTTAATATTAAACAAGTAAAATTTGTTGTTCATAATGATTAGTCTAACTAGATCTTCACACAAAATCCGCTTAGATTCTTTGAGATAATTGCACGTATGTACACAAGTATTCCGAATAGGTGTATGTATTCCTAAATAATTATTATGTTTAAAATCAATGATAAATAATTCTAGACGATATTAGGTCGGACACTCCCACATCAGGGCGAAGAAGAAGAATTGAATTTACCTGAAATCCTAAATATTAAAACCACAGACCCTAATCTTGATCATATGTTATAGTAAGGATCGAGAGAAAACCGTTACGGATTACTCAATTTTTAGATAACGTGTTAAAGTTTTTTGTTTTTTATTATAAATAAATTTATATTGGACTATCTATTGCACAGACACGATTTCCCAACCCTTTTTTATTTCATTCCTTCATTCATTCTCATTCAAGATTTCTTTTTTTTTTACGAGATTAAAATTTGATTAGAAAATAAAAAAAATATAAAACTAGTTGAATCTTCAAAAGATTCGAGTACTAAACCAAAAAGGGGTGTTTTTTTTGTGGTTTTGAGCAACAAATCGTTGCCAAGTTGTCTAGGAAATAAGAAGGGGCTCGGATACTTGCTATCCAAATTATTTTAACAAACTGCTAAATTTAAATTATTTTTTATTAATTTTCTAAATTAATGAAATTTTAAGTCATTTTACAAAACTTATACTTTGTAATGCAAGAGACTTACAACTCGAGCTATAGTCAATTTGGCTTAGCAACCCTATCCCTCCAATAAATAAATAAATAAATAAGTAGAATTAACTACAATCGGTGGTTAATTTTGCAGCTAGGACTTCCATCTAGGTCCTATTTAGTCTGCATTACTAAGCCTTTAACAGCGACTCACCAGGCGTCTTCGCTTTACCCTGAATCTATGACCTACCTCAATCACTTCATTACAAGCTCTCAATAACCAGTGACAAACTTATGGTGAACATATCTTATGCACTTATGGTTTAGCAAGTGTCCGACCCCACTTTGAAGGTGGGGGGGGGGAGAGGAAGTATGTCACGAGCCAATAGGTCCCGATCTTTCCGAGTTCTCCCACGGACTAAAGAAGTTGGGATGTTTAAAACAAAAGGCGGAAACGAAATATTTCCACTCGATGCCATTTTGATAAAAACAAATAATGAAAAAAAAAAAAAAAACAACGGAGCAATTTTCCTAGCTAGTGATTCTTTCTTTCTCATCTATTAAATCTTCAAAATTCTTCCCACATATTAACATCAGTAGCTTATGTTACATTTTCACGAAGGGGGTAAAGAATAAACCTCAAAACAGTATTAACTAACATCTGACAAGTCTTGCACAATTTAAAGGCCGACTTCCGTCGAAAAGAGTTCTAGCGAACTGAAAACCGAGCATCGAGACTAACGATGGAGCGAGCGTGCCGATTTTCGAATCCCCGCTGGGGTAAAAGATGGAAGGGTTCTAGCTAACTGAAAGCCGCCGTTCAATGTGATTTTAGCGAACTGAAGATAAGCAATAGAGAATTTCTTTCGTGGGAAATCAAAAATTCGAGAGGAAATAAATTTAAAAGGATTTCTATTGTTCATCTTCAGTTAGCTAGAACCCTTCCAACTTTTGACCAAGCGGGGCTTCGAAAATCGGCACGGTCGCTTCATTGTTAGTCTCTACGCTCGGTTTTCAGTTCGCTAGAACCCTTTTCGCTGGAAGTCGGCCTTTAAGGGGGAAGTTCTTTGGGTGGTTTTTAGTTGAAAATGCAATTTCTGTGACATTTTGCCACTGTTTTAAAGCTCGCGACCTCTTGTAACCCTCACTTTCTAATACCTTTACTTGCATTTGTTATCAAGTCCGATTCACTTCTCTTAATTTTAGCATTCGAACACTACGTATATAACACAATACACCCCACTTAGTATAAAGTCCGGGCATTAAATCTTTCTTACAACAAGATTCTAAGAAACATCGTGAAAGAAAGAAAAGAAAGTCTTAAATAAAATTGTTATCAAAACATTACATAATCTTCTATATGGTCCCATTGTCTTTTCCGGCATTTTATTCTTTGAGAAACAAATCATTTCTTTAATCATAAACTAAATTCTATCTATTTCCTATAAAGGCAATGCAAGACATAAAAACCGAAATGAAGTTACTGTACCTCTTAGTTCTTTGTAGGTTTGGCAGAAAAATAAATAAATAAAAAACCCTTACCACTCCTTATAACCCAACTTATAAATAATTTATCTATATCTATCTAGAAAAAGAACTACAAAATTTTGCCCTAAATCTGCCTTTACAAAATTAATATTTTTGGGGGGTTTTTTTGCATATTAATAGGGTTATTAATTTTCCGGTTTTTATTTTCTCTTTCTCAATATAGTTTCTTCACTATGTCAAGCAGCTGATAAGCAATTTAATTGTCCGGAGCAATTCGGGTACTACCCTGACACCGATGATTGCAGTAAATACTTCGTTTGCGTTTTTGGTGACGCGTTACACGAAAGTTGTACCGGGGGACTATATTTCAGCGTAGAGTTACAAACGTGTGATTGGCCCAGAAACGTCGAATGTGCCAATGGTAAGTTACCTTTATTTTTCTTCCCCCCCCCCACAATCAAATTACATGACCTTTCCCTGACCCTTGGCAGCTCTAACATCGTACCATAAACGCAATAAATACAATTATCTTTATTTATGACTTGTAGGTTATAAACCACCAGTACCAAAAGAAGCTCCACCAGCATCATCTAAAGACGAGAGTTTCTCGGCCAATAGGAGAACCCCACCGTCAAACGCCAATAAACCGCGTAGTACGCGACCTTCATCCGTATCTCAAGGTCGTTCCGCGGGTAACCTACAGCCAAATCAGGGTACGAATACCAGAAGTCGTTACGCCGATGGAGAAGACGATTTTGATTCGTCCAGAAATGGACCAATTAGAAACGTCGACGCTAGGACGACCATCAGGACAACGCAGTTGCCTCGTACCACACCCAATACTATTCCAGTAGCAATCACGACGCCATTACCATCAGCCGCGGACAGCGATCTTCCTACGCCACCCGTTACGACAAGTACGGCTTTGCAAATATACAAGGACACTCCCGATTACGAAACGGGGACAAGTGACACCACGACGCCCTCTAGCAAGGACTCTCTCGATTCATTAGAAGACGCTGGAGCTGACCCACCCAATAACAGGTTCCCCGGGTACGATCCTCAACAACCCCAATTCGAAGAAGCCGTGCCATCTGTCGTGGACTCCGAAGGACGCATACATATTCCCGATGGTCTATACAGCAACGGTCCCAATCATCCAGGAGTATCGGACATTTCCGTTTTCGTCAAACCCATCTACGAGAACGACGAACGCGACGAGAACGATCGCAAAAACACCAACACCAACAACGACGATGACACTCGTCACCGTAAACCAGCTTCGGAAAGCAGTCCCTACGTCACGCCAATTTACTCCAATAACGGTGGATCGCGAGACCATGACGCCGATCGCGTCATCACCAACTTCCGCAATGAAGATGTAGACGCGCACGATGAAGACGAAGATGAAATTGTCGAAAATGAAAAACCATCCGGAAGAAACCCAATTCCTCCGGAAATAAACAGCAATAATGGCAACCATAAAGAACCAGAAGAGGAAGTTAACCGGTATTACCGTACCAGTGGTAGCCAAGATGGCAGGGACCCTAGAGACAGAGCCACAACAGTCGTCCAGATTTATAACCCAAGAGATAACGGACCGTATCCACGTCTTCAAAGCACTCATAACTACGATAATAGACCACCAGTCAGGTTCCCATCTCAACCGGCGGTTTACGAAGAACCAACTGTATACAGGGAACCAGCTCCGGCACCCGCTCCTAGTTACCGGGAACAAACAACCGGTAATCATTACGGAGAAGTACCGCAAAATCAACCTCAAGGTAGACCAGTGTCCAGTCGCGAACTGAATCTAAGAGAACCAGTACGAGAGATTGTCGCTATTAGAGAAGAACCAATCAGAGAAACAACCTACAGAGAACAAGCCCCGCCTAGAGCCGTTTACGAAGACAACGTCCGAGACATACCAAACAGGGGTCCGAGTTACAGAAACCAACCCGATCAAATCCGTAAGAGAACAACTACAACCACAACCACGACGACTACAACCCCGAAACCAAATGTGGTTGAACCGCAACTTAATAGGGAAGGTTCGAGGTACTCAACCAGCAACCGTAACCGTAATAGCTACAGAGCCCAAGATCGCAATCGTCAACCCAACAAAGAAATCCCCTTACAATACGTCTCAACTCGTCACAGACAAAACCAGAATCAAAATCAACCACCACAACCTAACTACGAATTCACTGAAAACCCGGTCAGAACCGACTACAACATCTACGCTACACCAAAACCGGAAGTGACCGAAGCGCCCTACGAGTACGGAAAGGTTCCCTATGGTTACGCCGCTGACCAGTACGAAACCGATGATGAAAAAGCTGTCTTCGTGGCCACGAGGGCAAGATCAACACAAAGACCCACGTCAAGAGCCACACGACCCAGAACAACCGCTATCGCAACCACCACACCGGCTCCCACAACTCCCGCTAGAAGTAACAGACGACCCATGCCAACTGGACTCAATCGCCCAGCAACGAGACCACCGTCAACCGAACCAAAATTGCCACCAAAGCCACCGTCGCGACCAGTTAACAGATACCCAACCCCAGCCCCATTTTCAACCGCGACCAAATGCAACACGAGGAACTGCAAATTGCCTGATTGCCGATGCGGAGGAACCGATATTCCAGGTACGTTATTTAAATTAAAATTAATACAGAGGTCATTGAATAGTTCTTCAAGACACCCACAAAAATACGCGAGATGCATTCAATATTCTCTTAATTAAATACAAAGAAAACAAAGCGATGGGTCGAGGTCTTTAAAAAACCCTTTCATAACAAACGCCTTAAATATTATTCAGGGTTCAAGTTTTCCATCTAAAACTTATAAATATTCGCATCAATATATTCATATCCCTTTTTTATCGTAATACAAGACATCCTTCGCAACCCGTATTTCCTGTTAGGAGACCATGCTTCATCTTAAGGAAGATTTAGGTATGGGCGACCCCCGCACGAGTTCTCTAAACTTTCATTCTTATTCCGGGTGTTACAAAGAATCTTTACGCGGTCTTTTAACTAATTACACCCACCACAGGGAGGCCACCATTTTAGAATCTTTAGCTACCTCTACCATCACCAGTAACGTATTAAGAAAAAGTACGATGTACTTCCCATTGATTGTTGTAAGACTCAATATCTCGACTACCAGAACTTGATTAATCCAAACGTTCATATGGAAAAATACAAAAAGTACACTTCATCGAAGCTTTCTCGCGATGTGTAATATGAGAAACGCCCCCTTTACCTTTCAGAATAGTCTCGATCCCTTTTTGTGTCATACTTATTGCTTTATCTTACTTAAGCCTACCACGTAACAAAACACTATGGGGCTTCAAAGAAAGGAATATTGGATGTGCACTCACCCAATCGGTTCTATTTTCTCTTTCTTTGTTTTTAAAAAAAGGTGGAATCCCAAGTAGCGACGTTCCTCAAGTCGTGTTGTTGACCTTCGACGACGCTATCAACGAGTTGAACTATGACCTCTACGAGGATATCTTCACAACGCGTAAGAATCCAAACGGATGTCCCATCTTGGGTACCTTTTACGTCTCCCACGAATGGACCGATTATGGAAAGGTGCAAACCATGTACGCCCAGGGTCATGAAATGGCGTCTCACTCAGTAACGTAAGTACTTGTAGCCAAATCAGTTAGTCAGTCGTATCTGTAATTGTGAAAGAGTGGCATGAAGAAAAACATTTTGGGTTGGGTTACGAAATTAACTATACATGGTCTCCACTAAAAAGAGTTTTTGGCGTTCGTTGCCCCAGTGTTGCCAGTCCGTTAGTGAGTTCAGTTTGACGCAGTACTTGACCAATTTGACTCACAGAGGGCCTGACAACACTGCAGAGATGCGGGAGGAATTTTCTATTGACATCCCTAAGTCCGTGTGTTGGCAAAACATATTAAGATTGAAATTCCCTTAGTTTATCAGGTTTTCCCAGACTATTTCCCCTAATCTTATTTCCCTGATCGTTTTTAGGGGGCCAAAAGTTAGTTTCCAATATTAAGAGCATATTTTTTAACAATGATATTTGTTTATAAACAAGTTTCAACTCTTAATTTATTAAGTATTAATTATGTTTTAACAACATACTTATTACGATATTTAACGTTGCTATTTTGACCAACCAAAAAAGCAAGAAATTTTCCCTACAAAATCAAATTCCCTAACTTGGGGTTAAAATCATTAAAATTCCCTGACTTTAAAAATCCAAGCTTTCCCTGATCCGGTATGTTATAATAAGTGTAGGCTTACCATTTAAAAAAGAAAAAAAAATGGGGTTCAATGGACAATTCCTCAAGGCAATAAACATCCCATAAATATTTTCCAAAAATTTGAAATCAAAGGGTTTTACCCTACACCATAATAACGCACTAATATATGTCCATGTCCTGGTAATTTGTAATGCCAAATACGTTGCACTCTATTTCATAACATCTCCCGGGCCCATGTAGTAGGGGCAGAAAAAAATAAATTAAGTACTTTCAGTTGACCTTGGTGGTCGCGGGACTTGTTGGCAACATCTTAATTACACATTTTCGGTCTAAAATGATACATAAATCAAAAAACCCCAAACCATATTTTTTAACTTTTAAACGACAAGGTATCTTGCTTGATTATTGACCTTGCACGGTTTATGACCAAGCTTCAAGGTCACTGACAGTATTGATACGTGGTTATAGTGGCGACTGGATGGTTCTTTATAAAAAGACCAAGGGGTAACTGAACCCAAGACGCCATGCAGTTAAGAAATTTTAAAAACGAACGCAAAATTAATAGGGTCCACCTATAGCTTTTAAAATGATCGGCTAGCATTAATCAAGTTAGCCCTCATTGTGGGTTGAAAGTAATTTTTCAAATCTTACGCCCAAATTGACGCTATTTCCTTTAATTTTAAAGGGAACGTGAAATGAGATTAAATTAACAAAATTATTCGGGGAAAATTTCTGACATTAAAACCATAATATGAGGGGAAAAGGTGAGATGGAGTAGAAATCTCCATACCTATAACCCATAAGTTCATAAGATATGTTCCCCATAAGTTTGTTAATCTCTGGTTACTTAGAAACTGGAGCTTGTAATTTTGAAGTGAATGAGGTAGGTCATAGATTCAGGGTAAAGCGACATACGCCTGGTGAGGCGCTACTGTCAAAGGCTTAGTAATGCAGACTAAATAGGACCTAGATGAAAGTCCTAGCTGCAAAATTAACCACCACCGAGTGTAGGACTTCAATTGACTCGCTTCCGTCGTTCTCCCTCGAACTAGTTATCTCGAGCTGTAAGTCTCTCAGTAGCATTACGAAGTATAGGCAGTGTCATACTTATGGAAGGAACATATCTTATAAACCCATCTAAGACAACGGCAGCATCCTCATTTTAGGGGGTAGAAAAAATAGAAGCCAATTCATGAGAACTAGCTTATATTTTTAATTGACGCTAGGCGGCAGCACTTAACAATCCCCTATCAAAGGTAGGGGGTCGTGCGCGAGGTACTTTGGGAGACTTTCATTGCCACAAATGCCCCACGAAATACCCCTCCATTTCACCTCTTTCCTCCACGATAAAAAAGTGAACAATTCACGATCCCTTTAACACCAAATTCCTTCTAACTGTCTTAGTTACCGATCTATTTATAAATCGGATATTGGCAAATTTAAATTTTTTCTCGATTATTCTTGCCATTTATTTTTCTTTTTTTTTCTTGTTAAGTATTTGAGGAAAGGAAATATAGCACTCCGGCTGTTCGGCACCCTTAATTATCCTCCCCCCTTATCTCTATAAGGTCGTTTCTTTCCTTAAAAAACAGAAGTTTTAATTCTCGATTCGATAATTTGGCCGTGAATCGATCTGATTAATATCGATCGATAGTTATAATTAGCAATACACTTTTTTGAATTTTTTCCCTTTATTTTTACTCAAAATGATCATCGATATTGATTGCTTCAGGGTGTCATAACTAAATTAAATTGTCCTTTACCGATTAAGGGTTCATTGGAGATTTTTTTTAAAAAAAGAAAAAAAAACTATTTTATTTTCCACTTTGAAGTGTTATAATTTTAGTATTATAAAATATGCAAGGAAACCCTTTGAGTACGTGATAGCCCTATTACTTCCCTTTGCAAAGACACTAAATACTTGTAGTTTCAAACATCGGAATTTAAGTAATTAAGCAAAATATAGCGTTAGTTATATAATTTCAAATCCTTATTGACACACCACTTTGAAGTGTTATAACTCTGGTTCTATAAGAGATACGGTTAAATCCTTTGAGTATGTTATAGTCCTATCTCTTCCCTTTCCAAAGATACTAAATACTTGGGGTTTTAAACCTCAGAATTAATCAGAAGTAATTAGGCAAATTAGCAAAAAATTAGCGTTATTTATACCCATTTAAATTTTTAAGACAGCCCCGTGCACTTTGGAGTGTTATAACTTCAATTCTATAAGAGATACGGTTAAACCCTTTGAATATGTTATAGCCCTATTTATTCCCTTTCGAATGATGCTTAAAACTTAGGGTTACAACAACCAGGGCTCGAGTAATTAACAAAATATCAAAATGTAGAGTTCGTTATATCCATTTAAATTCATTATGACACCTCCACTTTGGAGTGTTATAACTTTAATTCTATGAGAGATACGGTTAAATCCTTTGAATACATCATAGCCCTAATCCTACCCATTCCAACGACACTAAATACTTCACAAACTCAATCACTATTCACTAATAAACAATAAAACATTCAAATATCTAATTACGAAATATTTAAATTCCAACAGACACAGTTATGGCGAAAAATTCTCCAAGAGCCAATGGCATAAAGAAATAAATGGTCAACGTGAAATCCTCCATCTTTACGGAGGGGTCAACCTAGAGGACGTTCGTGGCATGCGAGCACCATTCTTACAAATAGGTGGCAACAAAATGTTTGAAATGTTACACGAAGCCAACTTCACCTACGATTCATCTATGCCCGTTTTCGAAAACAACCCACCATTTTGGCCCTACACGACTGATTACGCCATAAACCACGAATGTATGATCACCCCGTGTCCAACCAAATCCTTCCCAGGCATCTGGGAGGTCGGTATGGTCATGTGGATTGACTTAAGAGGCGGACGTTGCTCCATGGGTGACGCCTGTTCCAACCCAACCGACGAAGACGGAGTTTACAAAATGCTAATAAAGAACTTCAACCGACACTACAAATCGAACCGGGCTCCATTCGGGTTGTATTACCATTCGGCCTGGTTCAGTACCCAACACCACCGTAAAGGTTTCTTCAAGTTCTTAGACGAAATTAACGCCAAAGATGACGTATGGTTAATTACTAATTGGCAATTAATTCAATGGATGAGAAACCCGACACCATCTTCGAAGATTAACAGCTTCGAACCGTGGCAGTGCAAACCCGACCCAAAGAAACCCCCGTTATGTCGTAACCCGACCGTTTGTAATGTCTGGGATCGAGGTGGCGTTAGGTACATGAAGACGTGTCAACCATGCCCCAGTAAATACCCATGGGTTGGAAAAACTGGCTTCGAGAACCGAAGTGGTTAATCATAATTAACACACTCAATTTTCTAATTTCGTTCGTCGATCAACCAAATACTTTTACCTTTGTTAATAAGTTATTCTGAGCCAATTAAAAAAAGAAGCTAGACTAGGTAGTTGAACATTATCATATGTTCTGTGACAAAAATACTCAGACTTTAAAAAAAGAGTTAAATGAAATCTGTTCTAACGATTAATTATTTTTCCCTTTGACAATTTAAGTGGGTTTATATTTTCATAAACCCACTTGGAACGGATTAAGTTTAAGTTTTTAAATTAAAATATTGCGACGACGAAATTAATTAATTAATTAATTAAACTATTACGACAAGTCTTTCAAAGATAATTGTTTATATTCGTAAAAAATAATAATGATGATGATTAAGATGAAAAGTGGTGGACTTTTTTAATGTTGTTTCAATGAAACAAACAAACAAATTGTTTTTGTTTATTTTTTTGTTTTTGTGTTTTTCTTTTTATGTCTAGTGTTGATAAAACTAAGAGAGAGATAAAAACTGTTCTTCATGATGTATATATATATTATATAAAACTGTTACGGAGTTTTATAAGAACAATTTTTCATCAAAAAAGAAAAGAAAACCGAAAGACGATTTAATTTATAGTTTTTTTTTTGTCATGTTTTTCGTCCCATTTTGTTCAATATTTTGTTTTTTTAGTTTTAGTTTGTTTGACCCTCTCCCCCTCTTACGTAATTTGTACCTAGCTAATTTAGGTCCTAATTAAGATTAAGATTAAGAGGAAAGATAAATTTTCTCGTTAATTTAATTTAATGAAGGAAAAAAAAAGGTATAAACTTTAAAATTATTTTCGTTGGTCGGAAAATATTTTCATAAAATTTACCCGAATTTAGTTTTTGATTAATTTTATTTAAATTTTTTTAGGTAGCTTTTTCCGGCTTTGTTATCATCGTTTAATTTCTTTTTTTCGATTTACAACGAGACCGATATCAAATTTCTTAAAATCAAAACTTAATCACGCGTTTTTTCAAAAAAAAAAAAAAAAATTTTTTTTTTCCTCCAATTTAAGATCGCTAATCTTTTTAATGCGAATACGTTGTTATGTAGTATAGTTCAAAAAACTTTTTCAGCCAATTAAAAATACTTTTGGTAACGCCAACGTTTGAATATACCCACACCCTAGCTGCCTGGCGAAAGCCGCGAAACACCCTTAACCCTTTGGCTACAAAACAGTTCCCTTGCAAAGGAAACCAAAATTCCCAAAGCCAACACATTCAACTTTGAAATAAGTTTAAACTTGATACATGACCTTTAACTATTATTATGTTTTTTTTTATTATTCGCATTGTTTATCATTACCAAACCTTTGAAATAATTCTGGCATGCCAACCATAAATTCCTAAAAAAAATGTTTTGCAATATTTTTCCGGTTTGTACTAATTTTTAACTTGCACTGCCACTTTAAAATATGTACTTTCGTTTCTTGAAGTTCTTAAAAAAAATACATCCCATACCAACAAGAATTTTGCGTTGTAATGAATAAAATTTAGGAATAATTTAATTTTTAAATTCCCGTTTCACTTTCATTTTCTTTAACTAAGGCTTAGCATAAACAGGGGCCCGCCATCTTGGATTTTCAAGTTGAACAAGTGGCGTTTACCAATAGAGCTATCTCGGAACCCTTATTGTGACGTCACCCATGCTATTTGCCCATAGAACCTAAGCGGTACCCACTGCCAAAGCTAAGCCTATTACGTTTTACCTAGGCACTGACGTCACAGCTGAGATAGCTCTATAATAGTTTAATTACTAAACCAGTCAAAATGTAGGCATACATTGTTTTCAATCCAACCGTTAAAATTTTCAAACCATATTTCTAATTTTTAAAACCAAGGCTTAGAATAAAAAGAGGGGCCGCCATCTTGGATTTCCGAGTTTCTCGAATCACTAGTGACGTTTAGGCCTAACTACTTAACAGTAAACAAATACGAATACCTTTTAAATTAGAATTTAGAATTCAAACATGAAACCACTGAAATAATAATTTCTAAGCGCAATATGGCTTCACTAACTTTTTAAAAATTAATCTCATTAAGCCTTTGCTAATAATAATAAACTCCTAATTTTCAAAGGCTTAAGACGAATTTATACTGAAAAATATAAACTACTTATAAATATATGATCTAGTCTAATTGGATAGCAATTTTAATAATAGGCTTGAACACGGGAAATTAAACCAATTAACGGAGTGTGAAAAATTAGCGGTAAAAATCTTTTTATACGTCCTTCACAAATTCACCCCTTATTTTTAAAATTTTACCCAAGGACGTTTAAATAGGGTTTAATTAAACTGGTCACCGTGCCACCACTCAATAAATGAATGAATAAAAGCTGGGAGGTCTTAATGGGGTTGGAAATAGGGGTTTTGCTATTAAAAAAAACACCATTATATCCCTAGAAAACGAGTTAAACAACAATGGTCCACGATTAGCCCAAAAAAGAAGCCAATTTCAATAGCAGCGCATTATTTCACACAACTGGTTTTCTAGTTCCGTTATTTCCCCCCTTTTTATATAAGTAACAAATTATCTAAATTAAATTGGAAAATTAACCCAAATGGGGTTTGGTTGCTACGATTCTTATTTTCAATGCATGATGTGGGTGCTTTAAATTAGATTTCCCGTTAAGCCTTGGTCATTAAAATATATTTATCTTCCCGATCTCAAACACCGAATCATGGAACGCAAAATCTAACAGTTGTTCTTAATATATTCATAAAAGATAAAATCCCGCTACAAACCCTAATTTGCATTAAATAATACTTACAATTAAATATTCTTTTCTGATTCTCATTGCCGATTTTGACAACCGCCGGAGCACCGCCTTTCAAGTTTCAAAATCTTGCAGACGGACGGTGAAAAAAATGGCGGCGCCTCATCATTCTCACGTGACAACTTTAAAAACGCAAAAATTGGCCAATCACAGCACGCGATGGATGACCTTTAAATTTTTGCGGGAAATTTAGACGAAATAAACGCACGAGGTGTTGAAGTTTCTTTAGTAACAATATCGACTTTATATTAAAAAAACAAACAAATCAAATATACAAAACAAACTAAGCTCATTAAGAGCTTATTATTTTTTTTTAATGAAGAAATATCATAAAGACCAGAAAAATTTGACAATGTTAATCAGGCATACACTAAAAACATCCACAGATTTATGTAAAATATTTACAAAAACGTTTACTAATAAACAACTGTTGACTAGTTTTGGGGCAAGATGGGGTAACTTAATTGTCATTTAGTTGTTAATTAGACACGTAATTAAAAAAAATGTACTGTATCTTACTGTATATATATTATTATCACCATTGGTACATTCAATTGTTTGGGGGGGGGGGGTTGGTATTATAGCTCTCTGTTATTATTAATTTAATAATTAAATCTAATTAGTTAAGTAATTTACGAAGCTCGTCACCAGATTTACACCAATAAGCGAAATATTTATTTTTTTAATTAATATTTAATTTTTTATATCACAATTTTGAATCTTTTAAAATAATTTATTCAAGGTATTTATTTATTTATATTTATTTGTAATTAATCTGAGGTTGTTTGGATTGGAATGGTACAATATTAAAGGGGGCGGGGCTATCTTAAAAATATATGGACGGGGGAATAACTATTTTACAAAATAATTATAGAAGTAAATTAAATAGAAGTTATAATTTAAATTTACTTCCGTGGGTTTTACTTTAATTATTATATTTTTTTTATTTTTTATGGAATGAAATTCAGGGGGGAAAAGGGAACCAAAATTTAACTATTATTTAACTATTAAGTCAAGGTTCTATTATCTATTAATTAAATTTAAATTTTAGTTAATAATCTCATTTACAATTGATTGTATATTGATGCTAATTATATTCTAAGTGTAAACAGAATAATATTTTGCGCTGAAATACGTATTTTTATTTTGTTAATTAATATTTCAATAATAACCAGTGCTAATTAATTAATTAATTAATTAATTAACACAACTGAAATTAATTATTTATTTATAATATTTTCAATCATAAAAAAATAATAAAAAGAACTATTAATTAGTTTGTAATTAAGAAACAATTAATTATCTTTTTCTTTAATTATAATTATTATTATAATTATACTGTAGATTTAACTGATGTTCATTTAGTAACGAGATAGAATTAATTAATTAATTATTTATTTGTTCATAAAGGAAGGTTTTACTGCGCCTAATGAAGATTGGTTAA
The DNA here is from genome assembly GCA_019434445.1 of Phalangium opilio. Taxonomy (NCBI): domain Eukaryota; kingdom Metazoa; phylum Arthropoda; class Arachnida; order Opiliones; family Phalangiidae; genus Phalangium; species Phalangium opilio. The sequence continues at coordinate 19,844 of JAEQBA010004089.1, forward strand.
TTAATTAATTAAATCATTACTTGTTTTAATTAACTATTAAACGTGTATCTTGAAAAATAGTTTTAAATATATTTATATAATTGTGCGATTGATTTCACTCACTCTATTTTTTATATGTCAATTTATTTCTTGACTGGAGTTGCGATTTTTGACGGGCTTTGATTAATGCCAACTTTGCTAATGTTAGTGAACGATCCACTGGGTGTTACGCTAGCAACTGGTAACCTCCAGTAGGTAAAGGAACTGTATTGTTCAGGAGCCACAAAATTGGTGGATAACTGGCCATTAACTGACTTACGACGTTCTAGAGGTGGAAATACGTGGTCTACCACATCACTTAGACGAGTGTAACTGCACGGAAAATAGTTAAACATGTTTTTAATTCAAATGATTATTTAAATTTTATTTTGAATGGTACTTTGTACCATTTTTAACCCCTATAAGCCCCCAAACTTTGACAGGACTTAACCTTAAGCAAGAAGGTCAAAGGGTACTTTAAGGTCATTTTAATTTAGGAAATAACTACGCAATAGTTCGATTTGGAAAATCTTCCAAAAGATTTTGATTTTTTCTTCATTTTGGATTTCTACTGTCCGACCCCTCGGATTTAACTCAATAGGTCATAGGTCAAATTGTCACTTTAATCTCAAAGTTATCAAAAACATATTTTCGTTAGGAACCACACAAAATTGGTGGATAACTGACCATACGATGTTCTAACTTTGGAAATAAATGTCTGACCCATTGGATTTAGCCCAAAAGGTCAAAAGGGGTGAGTATTCCGGTTATCAAAAGGTCATTTTAATCTCTTGCAGATTAAAAACAAACCCATCCTTAAAATGCTCCGGTACCCTTGTAGTTGATAAAAATTGGAACGAAGAAACACACACAGTTTCAGAGGCCCACCTACGCATGACAAGTGCTTCTCAAAGTACAAAACTAAACTACCCTACATACAAAAAAGACGACTAAGGTGAAGTCTGAAGAAAATCTTCAACAAAGGAAAATAAGTAATTTTTATCGTTGATTGATTTGATCTTTAGAAATTTAGACTTATAACAATCAATTAATAATAGCAAAGGCAAATAGAAAATAACAGAAAGTGCGACAGTAAATTCGCGTTGCCTCGGAGCCAAGGGAAAACATATTTACTGCCCCCCTCGCGGTACACTAGGCAAAAACACGCGTATAAATACCAGCAGAAATATATAATACTTCTCTTCCAGAGAAGTGTATTTACCACAAAACGGGGTAATTGTAACATGATTCTTCCCAACACCATAAAATTTGGGGCAAAGTTACTAAACTGAATCACGTGATGGGTTTACTGCACGTCGTAAACCATACTGGGAATACCGTCTACTCCCCAAGGTTTTCATTAACCTCCCCAGTGTCTAGCTCACTTTCTGTTATTCATATTTGCCATTGATAATAGTCCAAAACATTTGGAGCAAGGTTATTAAACCGAATCACGTGATTGGTTTACTGCACGTCGTAAACCATACTGGGAAGACCGTCTACTCCCCAGCGCCTAGCTCACTTTCAGTTATTCATATTTGCCATTGATAATAGTCCGACATTCATTCCGAACTTTTCCTAAACAGAATCTATTCACTTTACTTAAGAGAAATAATGAAATAACTAAGTCAGGAAGTTAGTTATTTAGTTAACGTCAGGGTGAATCCCTCAATAAAACACAAAAGATCGAAAACTGAACTGAAACTGGGTCATCTTATCAATCTACAAAACTCGACAGTAGAATAATACTTCAAACATCTCTTTCTCTCTCTTGAAAAAAGGGTGGAGAAACTTCAATTTTAAAGTGGTTAAACTTAAACATTAATAATTAAAATTATCTTTAAATAGCGAAGAATTAAAATTTTGAAGCTTAAAAATAATAGGTCTAGTAACAATAAAAAAATGGAGAGTATCATAATATTTTGATATGCTTATTAATATCAATATAAAAAATTAGAACTTATTTTTAAACCTATTCTTAATTTAAGTACGTTAATTGGTTAATTCATTTTAAAATACCACAAACATGGCCCAAATTTGAAATTAAACGCGATTTCTAACTCTATAAGTCAAGTATTCTAAAGTTAATCTTAGTTTAAGTACCCTAAATGATAATTGGTACTTCTTTAAAAAAGTACCACAAATATTGCAGAAAATGAACAAAGTGCGATTTTTTCAAGCCTTTTTTTCTGTTAGTTTTTTTTGGGCGAACTAATTGGACTTTTCCTTAATCAAGAAGCGATATCTAGTTTATTAGGGAGAAGGTATAAATTCATTCATCCACATTTCCGGGCAGCTTTATCTCCAGTCCAAACGTAACGTAGGTCCGGACTGTTAACCCCCGCCGCCTGTAAATTACAACCAGCCAGCATCTCATTGGTTCTTGAAACCTCACGTCAGCGCGACGCGTGTGACGAAAATTACAGTCATATTTTCCGACTGAGGAGAGTGTAGCGAAATAGCCCGGCCTCCTTTTACGTCCCCCCTTGTATTTTGAAAGGGGGACTGGGACTACGGCGCGCGAATATTTAAAATATGCATCTTATACCTTCTCCCTAATAAACTAGATATCACTTCTTGCCTTAATATTATACAATAGACATACTTCCAATTTGAATAGTACGGTATATGTATATAAAAAAATTACACCTCAGGCGGTATAATTTTGATAAACTTTTGAGCTAATTTGAAAAATAGAAGTTTGAAAAAAAAAATTAAATAAAAATAATATAAAACCTGTGTCATTTTTTTTTATCAAAATAGCTAGGAGCGTTACGTAATTATTTGAATTTTAGATTAATATTAATGATTAAGAAAAATACAGTATAATTTTGTACCAAATAAACAACATCAAAACAGGCCTGAATTGAACCTTAATTAAAAATAATTACCCCACTATTTTCAATATAAAATTGTCCCCAGGGTATTAATTAATATTAGGGCAGTAAGGATTTTCGAGGGTGGAATGAAATTAGACTAATTAACATTTAATTTGAATATTAGTCGATTATCTTATATACAGGGTGTTTCATAAAAGGGGTAATTATAGGATAGAGTACAGTGAATTTAATACAACCCTTTTTGGACCACACAAAAGATTAAAAACTGTTCTAAATTTTAATTAATTTAAATTAAAAATTAAATTTACTTACGAGGACTCGAATGTTTGGATGAGTTCAGATTTGAGTTCTCCTCTGTGATTGATTGTGAAAATTCTGGTAATTGGGATATCAACAGCACGGTATGCCCATGTGTCCTGTTTCAAAATTAAAATTAAATCAAAAAATTTAACCCTAATAATGACGTCATCGCCAAGTCAAACAAATCAATTAACTAACTTATTAAACTAAGTTTTGAAGTACGTTAATTTTAATAAAAACCTTCTCGAGGGGCTAATCACTCAGATTCCCTGCAAACCAATTACAAATAGCAAACGCTGGCCACGACACCATTATGACGTCATCACCCAGTCAAAATTACGCTTTTAAATAATTCAGTAAACGAAATTTCTGCGGTTTCACGTTAAAGTGTTTTAAACCTTGTCGAGGGGCTAATCACTATCCGACTCCCTGCAAACCAATTACAAATTGCAAAACGCCAGTCGCGACACCATTATGACGTCATAACAATTTTAACGAAATTATTAAACGAAATTTCTACGTTTTCACGTTAAAGAATTTAAAACCTTCTCGAGGGGCTAATCACTATCAGATTCACTGCAAACCTATTACAGATAGCAACTGCCATTCCCCAACATTATGACGTCATCGCCAACTCAAAATAATGATTTTGACCATTTTATTGAACTCAAATTTTACGTTTTGAACTATTTAAAGTAATCCAAACGTTCTCGAGAGGCTAACCACTGTCAAACCTTTTACTAGTAATCATTTGATATCTACTGCAGGGCGGGGCTTTCAAAGATTATGGCCAGCGTACCTAACCCTTTTAGTACAATTACTGCATGTACACCGAGGGGGTAACCACTCTAAAACCTTTAACTAGTAAATTAACAATTTTATCTCTACTCAGGGCGGGGCTTTCAAAGATTATGGCCAAAAGTACCTAACCCCTTTAGTAGGTACAATTACCGCTCGTACGCCGATTACGCGGAGTGGTTATCCCCTCTATATTTCATCACGAATTGCAAAGAGTTGAATCATATTTTTAAGTGAATCAAATTGCTAAGTAGTCAGACAGACAGGATACCATTAAAATTTCTTCCGTTAATATTCAAATATTATTTTTTTCCCTCTATCTTATCACGATGGAATAAATAATTTGGGAGGTTGAATAATGGACGTTTGAACGTCCTTGTACATTAAATCCCGTCCCCCCCCCTCAAGGACACGAGATGTCCTTGTCCAATTTGCATTTTTAAAGCAAAGCCGCGGCCGTCTCGAGTTTCTAATCTTTCCTTAATTTATTGTATGAATAAAGATAAGAAATTAAGAATTTTGTAACAAGAGGAACTTTAGGATGGCAGATGTTAATGTCTCATTTGCATATCGGGTTTGTTTTATCAAAATCAAAGTCTATTGAAACACTATTAATCTCCGAGATTAAGTGCTTTTTAACTTTTGGTTCGGTTATGATTTGAATAGTAAATCAATACTTAATTTGTTTATCAGGTTTTCCCCGACTGTCTAATTATGCAATATTCACTGACAAATTTTAAATTCAACTTTAATTTTTTTATGTAGAAACCATTTTAAAATTCTCCGACTTTTGCCCGACAATTGTTAAAAGTCCCGAATTTTTACCGACCATTGTTAAAATTGCCGACTTTTGCCCGACAATTGTTAAAATTCCCCGACTTTTTACCGACCATTGTTAAAATTCCCCGACTTTTTACCGACAATTGTTAAAATTCCCCGACTTTTTACCGACAACTGTTAAAATTCCCCGACTTTTTACCGACAATTGTTAAAATTCCCCGACTTTTTACCGACAATTGTTAAAATTCCCCGACTTTTTACCGACAATTGTTAAAATTCCCCGACTTTCTACCGACAATTGTTAAAATTCCCCGACTTTCTACCGACAATTGTTAAAATTCCCCGACTTTCTACCGACAATTGTTAAAATTCCCCGACTTTTTACCGACAATTGTTAAAATTCCCCCGACTTTTTACCGACAATTGTTAAAATTCCCCCGACTTTTTACCGACAATTGTTAAAATTCCCCGACTTTTTACCGACAATTGTTAAAATTCCCCCGACTTTTTACCGACAATTGTTAAAATTCCCCCGACTTTTTACCGACAATTGTTAAAATTCCCCCGACTTTTTACCGACAATTGTTAAAATTCCCCCGACTTTTACCCGACAATTGTTAAAATTCCCCCGACTTTTACCCGACAATTGTTAAAATTCCCCGACCGTTCCCTGAAAATTTTTTAATCCCCCCGACCTTTCCCTGAAATTTTTTAGTAAGAAATCACTTACGTTAATTTTGTTTCCAAAACCAGCATAGAAAGGACAAGGTATATCTTTTGGAAATAAGTCTTTGATGCTCGTTAAGCAACTAATTTTAAAAATCTCCGGCTTTTTCTCTATAACTTCCCTGTTAAATAAAATACATATTTTTATAAGTATAAATTCTTTAAACTACAAAAAAAAATAAATTGATTAAAATTTTAAATAGAACTCACCTATGCAAAGCGTTAATGAGTGACGTAGGTGATAAAAGTAATGGTCCATCAGGTAGACACAAATCCCCTTGTCGAACATTCCTCAAGTATTCTTTGGTGACACGAGCCTGACCAATGGCCCGAGCTGACAGGTACAAAAAGTGGTAGCCATTCTTACGAATTTTTGTGAATAATTGAGCAACACCCGATTGAGCCCAGTCGTTTCCGATGATTGGTAAAATGTGACCTAATACATCTGACCTAAAATTAACCACAAAGATATTGTATTAGGCTTAGCTACTTGTCACATCGGGAGTATTAGGCTTAACCAAAAACAATTAACGAGTATTAGGCTTAAAACCAAAAACAATTGGCGAGAATTAGGCTTAAAACTGAAAACAATTGGCGAGAATTAGGCTTAAAACTGAAAACAATTGGCGAGAATTAGGCTTAAAACTGAAAACAATTGGCGAGAATTAGGCTTAAAACTGAAAACAATTGGCGAGAATTAGGCTTAAAACTGAAAACAATTGGCGAGAATTAGGCTTAAAACTGAAAACAATTGGCGAGAATTAGGCTTAAAACTTAAAACAATAGCGAGAATTAGGCTTAAAACCAAAAACAATAGCGAGAATTAGGCTTAAAACCAAAATCAATTGGCGAGAATTAGGTTTAAAACCAAAATCAATTGGCGAGAATTAGGTTTAAAACCAAAAACAATAAGCGAGTATTAGGCTTAAAACCAAAAACAATTAGCGAGAATTAGGCTTAAAACCAAAAACAATAGCGAGAATTAGGCTTAAAACCAAAAAAAATTAGCGAGAATTAGGCTTAAAACCAAAAACAATCGGCGAGAATTAGGTTTAAAACCAAAAACAATTAGCGAGAAATAGGCTTGAAACCAAAAACAATTTGAGAGAAATAGGCCTAACAAAAAACTATTTGCGAGTTTGCTTCCGAATATTGATTATCGAGCACTCAAAACTTAAAATTGATGCTGCTCAATCTGGTCTATACTTGAAGCAACTGTTAACGTACTTAGTAATTGTTCCATCGATATCGGAAATGACAATCTTATCATCGTAGTTCCACAAATAAATATAACATTTGCACCGAGTGGTCCCTTGATAAGCGGTTGTCACTGTAAACTCTACTTCGTTAGCTCCGTCTTGAAGGTTAAGGCTGGCCTAAAAAAAGACCAAACAATATCTCCAAAGGTCAATAAACACGAAACACGTGACATCATCGACAATTCAATAAACAACAACACTTACCAACTCATCTGTTGAAAGAAACAATGTTTTCTTGTATTTTTCGCTTCTCTTTGTGTTCTCCGTTGACTCCGCGTCACTGTCAATGTTTATAGAGGTGGGTAGAGGATCTGTCAGTGTACCAGTTGACTCCACACGTGGCGGGGTACTTGTATTTTGACTGGGAATTGACAGGGGTTCGTTATAAGAGCGGCTATGACTAGTAGCGGCGTGAGATGGTGACGACATGGGATCAGATTTATTGCCACTTTGTTCTGGGTCAGACATGCCCTATAATTAGTATCAATAGATAATTAGGGGATTATTAATTAAGTATTGGTAGTGTTTACGTAAAATTAAGCCTTTCAAAATCTTTGGTAGATGTAAGAATAAGCCTAACACATGTCAATTTCGTTTGTAGGGTTCATACGAAGTTTTCGAAATAAATTTTTCTGATTTTCCAAGATATTTTGTGACTTTTGCTGATATTTTCAAGATATTGTATGCTTTTTCCTGATATTTTCAAGATATTGTATGCTTTTTCCTGATATTTTCAAGATATTGTGTGCTTTTTCCTGATATTTTCAAGATATTGCGTGTTTTCCTGATATTTTCAAGATATTGCGTGTTTTTCCTGATTTTTTCAAGATATTGCGTGTTTTTCCTGATATTTTCAAGATATTGTGTGCTTTTTCCCTAAATTTTTCAAGATATTGTGTGCTTTTCCTGATATTTTCAAGATATTGCGTGTTTTCCTGATATATTCAAGATATTGCGTGTTTTCCTGATATTTTCAAGATATTGCGTGTTTTCCTGATATTTTCAAGATATTGCGTGTTTTCCTGATATTTTCAAGATATTGTGTGCTTTTTCCTGATATTTTCAAGATATTGTGTGCTTTTTCCTGATATTTTCAAGATATTGCGTGTTTTTCCTGATATTTTCAAGATATTGCGTGTTTTTCCTGATATTTTCAAGATATTGCGTGTTTTTCCTGATATTTTCAAGCTATTGTGTGCTTTTTCCTGATATATTTAAGATGTAGCCTGCTTTTTCCTAAATTGTTCAAGATATCGTGTGTTTTTCCCTGATTTTTTCAGCTTATATCGTATCATTTCCCAGCTGAATCCCTTAGCTTTTATACTCTAAACCAATTTCCTCGATGTTCCCTAATTGTTTTACACGTTCGTATGAACCCTGATCATTGAGAAAAATCGAGTAAAAAGAGAAAAACGATAATTTTTCTTTATTATTAAAAACAAAAACAAAAACAATAACAGTGATTGGGTTGAGTGAGCATCTTTAGAAATTGAAAAACAATCAAACAGTAAAGTTCCATCCGTCAAAGACGATTTTGGAGTTTTTTCGTTTCCGCCATAAAGCAGTCAGTAATTCGATACTGGAATTGTTCCACTATTTAAGAGTATAAACCCTTGCGTTACAATCTTCTTTCATTTTTAAAAACACATCCCTAAGCCTTTGAAAATAAATTCAAAACAAAACGCGGCGGTTGTTTCTGTACTTTAACAGTATCTTCCTGGTTATTATAATTAATAGGCCTATAATTTAGACAACATTCTACGCAAATTATTAGCTATATAACTCTCAAAAACTAAACTGCTAACAAAATTGAGGAAATCCTCGACATTCTTGACCTTGGAAAGTGTTATTTTTTTTGTATTGCGTAATTTCTATACCTGTTTTTTTTCCTTAAGGGAAGAATTTAGTTAAAAAAATCACCAAATACGGGAAAATATTTATTTTCTGTTCATTATTAAACATCATTTAAGCCTAAAATGTCCTAAACATCTTAAGCCTTGGCTTTGAAAACTAAACTCCGATTTCTTAAATCTTTGACAGTTAGAGTTTGAAATAAATGTTTTAGACTTCAAATAGATCTGATTTCGTTTAAAACCCACAAAATAAGGACATTAATTCATAATCCATGGATAATTAAACTACTGCTTCGTAATTTAACAAACAGTTAAGCCTAAAAATTCCTAAACATTATAAGCCTTGGCTTTCAAACTAAACTTTTTGTAGTTTACCTATAATAATTAGGCTTAGTACTAATTGAAGCCTGAAACGTTGGTGATAAAGCTTTCAGACTTCAAACATAAAATGTTTATTATCTATTGATTAATAAACACCTACTACGCAATTTAACACTAAATAAAGCCTAAAAAGTAATAAACATCGTAAGCCTTGGCTTTCAAAACTAAACTTTAAATAGTTCTCCTAAGCCTTGGTCGTAATCTTTTGAAACTTGAAATAGAACTATTATTAGGTATAGAGATAAGATAAAACCAGGAGTTCATAATAACCCCCTTCGGGGGGGAAGTACGAAACTTGCCATAGAGCTAATGGTAAAAATCGCGAACAACAAGATTTTGTCGTTGCGCATATAAAGGACTAGCCTGTGGACATACAACTTTACAGTAGATTGTAGTAGTATCTATACTCCTTGGTTTTCGTTCCAAAACTTGGCTGGGAGCCTGGGATCTCCGTCGTTAAGAAAAATGCGTAGAAACACGATGGAATTCTTATATTAAAGATACTGGGAATCAATTTGTCCATACCGTTTTAATTTAACCACGGAATTCTCACACATATCACAAGAAAACATTAATGACTATCGTTTAAATGTTTTGTAGAAAACTAGAAACCATCGCAAAGCCAACTTCTCAGCCAAGGCTTAATGTACACCGCGGCTGACCGCGCCGACAGACGCGACTCGCTCGCGAGCCATTTTCGCTCCCAAAATCACAAGATAAAAATAGTGCTAACCCGGAATATGGGAAATTAATGCGCGTGGGGTAACTATTTCTTTGGGAGTTAAGCGGTGTATAAATCCGCTGAGCTTTACGGCGAAACTTTGTTGTTACGGGCTTTTTAACTAGTTTCGTACTTCCCCCCCGAAGGGGGGTTATTATGAACTCCTGATAAAACTTAATTGAGACGGAGAGAGATAGCGCGAATTTTGGCAAAACAATATGACTAGCACGTAAAGATCATTCTATTACAACGTGATATACATTTACAGTTACACCTGTATCCTAAAAGTATTTTACCTCGTTTTGTTCTTTTTTCAAGCTATCATTTTCAGCGGCTGTCGCTGGTTTTCTCCAAGACCACCAGGAAGAATAAGAAGCCTTCTTTTTCTTTTTAGGCATGTGCTCCGATAATAATTGCATTACGGCTTTCTAAGAACGATAAAAAAATACGTACCTCCACGTTATTAAAATAGAACTTCCTATCTTGAAAAAAACCCTTTTCGTACCTCGGGTAAAGGTCTTTGAAACAAAGCTAATGACAAGAGCATAGGTCCAGCCGTTTGCCAATTGTAAAACTTTCCACCCATTCGCAAGACTAGATTCGAATTTTGTAGCAACGAGGGATTTTCGCAAAAATCGTCGAATGTGACGATAAATTGCAGAAACCTTTCATGCGGAATTTCGCCATCGTACTCTTGTAATCCTCCGCAGAGGGATAGCTCTAAATCATTATAATGCTTACTGAAAAGAGACACAGAGGGAGAGAGAGACAAAAGATTAAGAGATTGTAATTATTCTTAAAATAGTTCCCGACCCTTAGTGACAAAAAACAGTCAACTATCTCTCTCCAATGAAAACAAAAGTGTCTATAAATAAGGGTTGCCAGTTGCCAGGCATTTTTCCTTTCGTTGTGATTTCCCTGATCTAAAGGCATGGTCACTTTCCCTGATCTAAAGGCATGGTCACTTTCCCTGATCTAAAGGCATGGTCACTTTCCCTGATCTAAAGGCATGGTCACTTTCCCTGATCTAAAGGCATGGTCACTTTCCCTGATCTAAAGGCATGGTCACTTTCCCTGATCTAAAGGCATGGTCACTTTCCCTGATCTAAAGGCATGGTCACTTTCCCTGATCTAAAGGCATGGTCACTTTCCCTGATCTAAAGGCATGGTCACTTTCCCTGATCTAAAGGCATGGTCACTTTCCCTGATCTAAAGGCATGGTCACTTTCCCTGATCTAAAGTCACTTACTATGACAGTTGTCCTGATTCATTGTGGAGTTAGTTGAAGTCAACAGAACAAATACGTGTAAACACATGCAAAATATTGTAAAAAAAAATAAAAGCGTGTGCAGAAACGCGCTAATCTACCTGCTATATTCGAAAACGGAGGGTCTTTCTTCGGAATCACTATCTATACACATGGGTCCTCCAATTGCTCCCTCTACGCTGTTCGGAGAATGAGGTAGCGATGGACCATTGCCAGATTCGGCATCTTCGTCTTTCATTGACATATCTTTCTCATTCAATGGTCTCGAATATTGAGACCTAAATTTAACGGGGGTTTACCATAAATATTATTACTTAATTAGCCTTATTCCTGATCAGCGCCACCTACCTATAGCGGCGACTTTGAGAACTACTGTAATCGGAAAGCCAATCAAATGTCGCTAAAATCTGGTGACGTCACTGACGGGCACTCTCGGGGGCTTACCAAAAATGACGTCACCGGATTTTAGCGACATCTGGTTGGCTTGCCGATTACAGTAGTTCTCAAAGTCGCCGCTATGGGTAGGTGGCGCTGATCAGGAATAAGGCTAATTAACCTTAATTAATGATTAAAGTTCGGGGGGGGGGGAGAATCGCGACTAAATTAATTAATTTCAATTAAATATAAATTATAATTAACGCAGTTCGTAGATCGCAATGAATTAATCTCAACTAACTTTAAATTATAATAAAATGCAGTGCGTTCAGTCGCAAATTAAATCGCAATCGATCAACCTAAGCCTGCCTTTAAATCGACGGTTTTTCTGTCTAGACTCGACATTAAATTAATCTCAATTAACTTAAGGCAGCTAGTGTGTAGGTCCCGAAAGCTACGTACCTCTATAGAGAGTGAATGAAGTTAATGAACGCTATTCGCTAAAATGGTACCATTGTACCATTGTACGGCCTTCTTAGGCAATTAAAAGTTTATTTAAAACTATAACAAAAACGGGCAAAGTGCCAAACGAACTAAAGCTTCTTGAATCGAGTCGCATTTACTCTCTTTTTTTTTGATATATGTCTTGTATCGTAGTAGTGGGTTTCAATTTAAAGCTAATTTAACATTAGCGCAGACAAAGATACAAACCAAACCCCCCACGTTGAAGAACCATAAAAGTCAGACAATCTAACCTGAATTTGGGAAAATAAAGAGCAGCGACTTCAGGGTCTAGTTCGTCAGGGTTCAAATCATCTAAAAATATCCCTTCACTCTCAGGAGCGTGTCGCATTTTTTTCGTAGTTCTCATAAAGTTTAACATTCCACCCAACATTGATCGTTTGTCCATCTCACCGGCTGTTCAATTAAGTTTAATTAAGTGTTAATTTTTTACCTTTTGAAGGGAAAGGGACAGACGATACCTTCATTCTTCATCATCATCCGTTGTTCCTCACTATGTTCCAAAATCATGGATTCTTTCCTGCGCCATTGCATTAATGTTTTATCCTTTGGCACTGAGGGTAATTCACCCCAACCCCAACTGATTTCACCCATTTCAGTTTGACAAGTAGCGTCGTGTTTACGACGTTCAAATTCCGAATCGGATTTAGGGCTGGGTGGTCTAGAACCAGGTGGGCTGTAATCACCCCCAAGAAAGTAATTAATTAAGTAAAAAAAAATGGTCCTCAAGATGTCTTTGAGACAATTGCCCCCGAAGTCCGTCGGGACAATTGTCCCGTTTGCCCGAAGTCCGTCGGGACAATTGTCCCGTTTGCCCGAAGTCCGTCGAGACAATTGTCCCGTTTGCCCGAAGTCCGTCGAGACAATTGTCCCGTTTGCCCGAAGTCCGTCGAGACAATTACTTAACGTACCTTGTAACAGGAGTGACATCACCATCACTGAAAGGATGAAATTCACCGGCGAATGTTGCGGATAGTTTCTTGGCTTTCCAATTGAAAGGAACGTCTTTGATGGGTAAAGAGGAAGAAAGTGGTAAGCTTAACGACCGACTAATGTAAATGGGTGAGGAACGACTGTAAGGATCGTGTTTGAAATCTTCGTCGTCATCATCCATGTGAAATATTTCATCCAAATCTCTACGGTGCGGTTTTTTACTATGAGTATGAGCGGTATGTCCCGCGTGACGATGAGGCGCGTCTTGGTCAGTTGACGCGCTCTCTCTTGAGTCAGAACGTTCCCTATCTAAGTTACCGGAATTACAAGTGAGTCTTGGTTAAAAGTTTACAAAGTTAGTAACAATTTTGAAGTGGTGATACTAAAACATAACGAGTGAAGTATTGAAATAGCCTGCCTGCAAGAATGGGTATATGTAATACTTTTGCAAACAACTAAATGCGGTAAAAAGTAAAACCGAGTTGTCGCAAAGTTTCAAAATAAAATTCCCTAACTATTTCCGGTTTTCCCTGACCCTTTTGCAATCCAAAAGCTAGTTGTCAATGTTAACAGTATATTTGTTAAGAATATTATTGTTTGCAATAATATTTGGACAATTATGTTTTAAAACATATTTATTGCAACATTGGACATATGTTCAATGTTGAGCACTATTTTTGTAAACCCAAGATATTTCCCCACAAAAACGCAATTCAATGACATTTTCCCTGATATTTTATCCCCAATTTTTTAAATTCCCTGATCAGTTCACTAATTTCCCTCACCTTAGTACACCAAACCCAAAAACACTCAGATATATCGTTTTAGTATCACTTAAAAGTGCGTGAATTCCTTAAGTGTCTTACCATTCATACAAGCAACTTCTCGTACATGTCGAGACTTCCTCCTAATCATGGACTTCTTTTTCCTTTTCCTCTTAACTTTATCGGAATTGGCTTCATCATCTCTTTGATTATTGTCATCTTCATTCTCGCTATCATCAGCGCCATTTCCCAAAATGGTTTTTGTTTCACCTTCAATAATCACCGATTGTTCGGGTTTAACAATTTGAGCCTCTTCTTCGGTTGGTACCATCATCATATCACTAAGGTTGCTACAACTTTCAGTCTTTGGTTCAACTTTAATCGGGACAAAATCGGTAACTAAAGGTTGTCCATTCGTCGTCGTTATATTATTTTGTGTCGACTGATTTTCATTCTCCATTTGTAAAACGATACATTCGACGCTACGGCCGACCGCGACGACACTCTGATTTGTTGTCATTGTCGTCGTCGTCGTCGTTTCCTCAATTTCAAACACTTCTTTTTTAATCAGAGAAGCTTTACGTTCTTCAAACTCTTGTTCGAGCTTCATTTTTTCCAACTCCGCTCCGATGTCAGTTGTCGGAGGGATGGGTGACGTTGCCAAATTATCCGGGATCTAAAAACAACAAATGTCAAAATTAAAAACAGATGCGAAATAACACTGAGAATGAATTCAAGGTCGTCACACAACTAAAATTCTCCGATTAAAGTTTCTACCTAGCTTCTACACTCCCTTGATTTTGCCCCGAACATATATACACCGTGATTTTCCCCTGAACATATATACACCGTGATTTTCCCCAGAACATATATACACCGTGATTTTCCCCAGAACATATATACACCGTGATTTTCCCCAGAACATATATACACCGTGATTTTCCCCAGAACATATATACACCGTGATTTTCCCCTGAACATATATACACCGTGATTTTCCCCTGAACATATATACACCGTGATTTTCCCCTGAACATATATACACCGTGATTTTCCCCAGAACATATATACACCGTGATTTTCCCCTGAACATACATACACCGTGATTTTCCCCTGAACATACATACACCGTGATTTTCCCCTGAACATATATACACCGTGATTTTCCCCTGAACATATATACCCCGTGATTTTCCCCTGAACATATATACCCCGTGCTTTTCCCCTGAACATATACCCAGTGCTTTTCCCTGAACATATACCCAGTGCTTTTCCCTGAACATATACCCAGTGCTTTTCCCTGAACATATACCCAGTGCTTTTCCCTGAACATATACCCAGTGCTTTTCCCTGAACATATATACACCGTGATTTTCCCCTGAACATATATACACCGTGATTTTCCCCTGAACATATATACACCGTGATTTTCCATGAAAATATATACCCCTTGATCTTCCCTGAACATATCCCGTGATTTTCCCTTACATTTTTAGGCCAAACATTGTCAATGTTGACAGTATATTTTTAAGAATTTTTTTTTTTTTTATAAACAAGTCCACTCTTTCAAAACATATTTATTATAACGTGCAAAGCTAGAACACGTGTTCAACGTTGCAATTTTCGTAAACCCAAGACACCCCCCCCCCCCGCCCACTAAAATCAAATTCCTTGACTTTCTGTCCCATTTTCCCTGGAATTCCCTGACCAGTGACAACCCTGCCCTCTCGAAGTTGGGGACGCAAGCTAGATGGGGTGTATCTTTTTCCCCCCCTTGCTTTGGCTTCCCGCTCGCGTTTTTAACTTCACACACGCTAGCTTGGGTCCTCATCGATGCGGAGTATCACACCTCCTCGGTGGTGAGAGCTGGTTTACCACTACGTTGTGTGGGCTAAGCGGATACGCGCCCTTCCCAAGCCAAGGTGTTGAGGCATCGTGCCGAGGGCTGCATGGTACTGGGGAAGTAAAACTTCGGTATCGCTAACGATCCCCTCGGGGCACCGGGCGACACCCCGTTGTATCTAGCCTTCCACCCGGGTGGGGGACTACCGGGTGGTGACCTTTTACTTGCCCCCTTACTCGTGGGATTCCCATGGATAAACTAAATCAAAACAACTCTAACACTACCAAACCTACGGTGCAGGGGTCTGCTCAAGGCAGAACCCACACTGATACCACTTCACAAGGGCTTGTATCCAGCGAAACTCGTGACGATTTATCGTTGCGTGTGTCTGGCAAGCCCTCGAAAAGTACCTTGCGTCGTCGTCTCAAACGACGGATTGCTCGGCAAAAGGTCAAATCGGGGTCTGAAACGGCCTCCACCGCCGCTGGGGGTGCGATGGCTCGTGACAACCCAATGAAGAGGCCCAGAGCGGAGGATTCGACTCCCTCACCAAGTACCTCGCAGGCGGCGTCGAAAAAGGCTAAGTCCTATAGTGACGCCGCCAGCTCAGAAAAGATGGCCATTGTCAAAAAAGGCTATCCGACGGCGGTCATCACGGAGGAAGACGTGGGCCCAATTCAGAAGGCGATTCTAAGGGCGCTGGATGGGATACCTTCGGGGAGCCCTCTACCGCGCCTTGCGAACTTTAGCCTGACGACCGGGGCCCTAGTATACTCCTGTGAGGATTCGTTCACTGGGCAATGGTTGAAGGACAACTTAGCCTACTCGGTGGTGGGGGATGCGGTGCTCTCAGTAATGAGAGCTAGCGAACTCCCCAAGCCGTTTAAGGTAATGTTCCGCACCAAGGACCAGATCACCAAGGAGCCGGCGGTGCTGTTTCGGCGCCTAAAGGTCCTTAATGCAGGTTTTGCCACTGAACGCTGGAAATGTATCCGGACGTACGTGGACAGGGCCGTACGGTACTGGGTACTGCTAATTGATGGCTCCTCATTGGAAGCCATTAAGAATGCTGGTTTCGTGGGCTATACTGGAGTGGACAAGGGTTCCTTCAAACTCCTTCAGAACACGGAAACCACTAAAACCACTGTAGCCGAGTCTGCGGCGGGGGGTGGGACTAGCGAGATGGGGGATCTCGCGGAGGAGCTCTCTGGTGTCGCTCTAGGCACAGAGGGGGAGGGGGGGGTGGCTCATTCGGAAGTCTGTTCTTCCATGGATGAGTCCACCCTACTGGAAGAATCGGATGGGACCCTTCGGGGTTCAGCCGATGAGCGTTCTAGTGGTCCTGGTGAGGGGGAGGATCTTGGGACTGGGAGCTCGCCTGTCGGGGGGGGAGGTGCCATTAGCCCTCTCGGGACCGATGAGGTGTAGCTAGGTCCCTTCTGAACCCCTCTCTTAGGGACCATGGGGACGCTACGTGCAATTCAAATCAACTTGCACCATAGTAAGGCGGCCTCTGCGGTACTCTGCAGGAGGTTTGCTATAGAGGGTCTTGATCTGGCCCTCATACAAGAACCGTGGATTTGCCATGGCAAAATCCTCGGTCTTGACGCGGCGGGGTCATTATTCTATGACCAAACTGCTGCTAGACCTAGGGCGTGTATTTTGGTTCGGAGGGATCTTTGTTGTATCTCTCTACCGCTGTACACATCCCAGGACACGGCGGCCGTGAATCTAGTCCTGGCCACTGGGCATGCCAAGTTGACTATCACGGCTGCCTCCGCATACTTTGCCCACGACGCGGACTCTCTCCCGACAATTGAGGTGATCAATTTGGTCAATCAATGTGAAAAGAGAGGGGACAAACTAATCATTGGCTGCGATGCCAATGCTCATCACATCACGTGGGGCAGCTCTGACTGCAACAAGAGGGGTGATGATTTACTAGAATATTTAGTTGGTTGTAAACTCTATATTCTTAATCAAAACAATGAACCTACTTTTGTTACTTCTAATAGAAGGGAGGTCATTGACCTCACGCTAGCCACAGAAAACCTCGTGTCTTCCGTGTCTAACTGGCATGTGTCAAATGAACCGTCTCTGTCGGATCATAGGCACATCTGCTTTACTGTCGCGATTACTTCTGTCCCGGCGGGGACGGAGATACGCAACCCAAAACGGACTAATTGGGCCGGCTATAGGGAAGACCTAATCCTACGCTACGGAGGGGGTCACACTCTTAAACTTACTTCACCTAAGGATCTTGATCGGGCTGCTGGTGATTTACAGTGCTCCATCATGGAGTCGTTCCACCGGAACTGCCCACTTAAGACCGTCAACCGCTCGAGGCTTGTCCCTTGGTGGAACGCGGATCTCAGCCGGCTTCGTAAATACACGCGCAGGCTCTTTAACAAAGCCAAGCGCACGGGTGACTGGGCTGGATACAGGCAGTCCCTTAACGCCTACAACAGGGCCATTAGAGCTGCTAAGAAGGACTCCTGGCGGACCTTCTGTGAGCAAATCTCCAATGTCCCTGCCACGGCTAGGGTCATGAAGATTCTAGCGCACGACAGCACACATCGACTTAATGCTATTAAGCTACGGGAGGGTGTGTACACTAAATCTGGGGCTGAGACTCTCAAGCATATGCTGGAGGTCCATTTTCCTGATTCTACTTTTATTAATCCAACAAACCCTGACTCTCTCTACCCTGTCCTGCACAGGGCTAAGAGGGAAGACTGGCTTGTAGCCAGACAGGTTGTCACGATTCCCAAGCTTCGGTGGGCTGTCAACTGTTTTGAGCCCTACAAGTCTCCGGGACCCGATGGGGTCTTCCCTCTGCTTTTGCAGGAGGGCTTAGACCACATCGCCTCTCCGCTATGCAAGATCTACAGACTTTGCATTGCTCTCGGTCACATACCTCGTGACTGGAAACGCTCTAGGGTCATCTTTATTCCCAAGCCCGGGAAGGCTTCCTATCTCGAGGCGAAAGCATTTAGACCCATATGCCTGACCTCCTTCTTCCTCAAAATTCTGGAGAAGTTGGTGGACAGGTACATCAGAGACGAGGTACTTTCGATAACTCCTCTCTCTTCTTCACAATTTGCCTACCAAAAAGGCAAATCCACTGAGACGGCCCTTCACGGCCTTACGAATTGCCTGGATAGGGCATTCGAGTTTCAGGAAATTTCACTGGCTGTCTTCCTCGATATCGAGGGGGCCTTTGACAAAGTCTCTAGCTCGGTTATTACTGAAGCTGTTGAGAGATTTGGCATCAGCGCCACTCTTGGCCGCTGGATCAAGTCCATGCTTACCGACCGCGAGGTGTCGGCGTCCCTCCTTGGGGACTCTCTAGGGGTGACTACCAGCAGGGGCTGCCCTCAGGGTGGAGTGCTCTCCCCCCTGTTGTGGTGCCTGGTGGTGGACGAGCTCCTGGGGAGGCTCGGGGGTGCTGGGGGCTGTTGCTGCTTCGGGTATGCGGACGATGTAGCGATAGTCTTTACGGGGAAGTTCCCGGATACTGTTACCGCGCTTATGAGATCTGCTCTCTCTAGCGTGGAGCAATGGTGTCAGGCGGTTAACCTCACCGTTAATCCTGATAAAACTGTCCTTGTTCCTTTTACGAGGAAGAATACTAAGGATCTGTTCAATGATATCTCTTTCTTTGGCCAGGTCCTGACAAAGTCCTCCGAGGTGAAATACCTGGGGGTGACTTTTGATTGTAGACTCACATGGAAGCCGCATCTTGATCGGTGTATTAAGAAGGCCAAGATGCTCTTCTGGAGGACCAGGAGCTCTGTCGGCCAGACTTGGGGCCTCAACCCCAAGGCTGTACACTGGCTCTATACTGGGATCATCAGACCCATACTATCTTACGGGGCACTTGTCTGGTGGACAAGGGTCCGGCTTAAGACGGTGCAGGCTGCCCTGCGCAAGCTTCAAAGGCTTGCCTGCATTGGTGTTACGGGGGCCATGAGATCGACCCCAACTGCTTCCCTGGAGGTGCTCCTTGACATGCTTCCTCTTCATCTCTTCATTGAGGAGGAGGCTGTCATGGGAGCCTACAGGCTCAACATTAGTGGCTGTTGGGTTCCAAGACTTTGGGATTACAGCCATACGAAGCTCTTTCGGGAGTACGCCGCACTTGAGCCGTCGCTTACGATGTGCTCTGACAAAACCGTTACCAGTTTTGATTTCACTAAGCCATTCAGTATCCACTTCCCCAGTCGGGCAGAGTGGACTAACCTGCTGCCTCTTGGCACTGGGGGTGAAACCATTTGGTTCACCGATGGCTCCAAGACTGATTCCGGCGCTGGCGCCGGCTATTACTGTCAAACCACAAGGGTCGGCTTTTCTGCTTGCCTGGGCACCTTCGCTAGTGTGTTCCAGGCTGAAATTGCCGCGATCTGTTATTGCGCAGATTACTGTATTAACAAAGGGTATACCGGACGGACTGTGAGAATTTATTCTGACAGTCAGGCTGCCCTGAACGCTCTGAACCAGTGTCAGATTTCTTCTCAACTGGTGCGTAGCTGCCTCGACCTGCTAGCGCGACTGGCATCCTGCAACAGGGTTCTGCTGTACTGGGTGCCAGGGCATAGCGGTTATTATGGCAATGAGCAAGCCGATAGATTTGCGAAAAGGGGTGCGGAGGCCAAGCTCTTGGGGCCGGAGCCGGCCGTCCCCATCCCCTACAGGCACGTCAAACGGTGTCTGCATGACAGGTTGACTGTCATACAAAATCAGCTCTGGCACAGCATGGAGGGCCAGAGACAGACAAAGTTGTTTGTCGATGGTCCCTGCAGGTCTCGTGCTAGGGACCTAATTTCGCTCGGCAGATGGGATATTAGGCTGGCCACCGGTCTTTTGACCGGGCATTGCCGGCTTAATAGGCACCTCCATCTGATGGGTTTTGCCGACGACCCTCTCTGTAGGTCGTGTCAGGAGATGGAAGAAACATCCGCCCACGTACTTTGCGAGTGCGACTACTTCGCCTCGCTTAGATTAGAATATTTTGATTCACACACCCTGGAACCCTCGAGGGTCTCCTCTCTCACGGTGGAGCGAATTCTTCGCTACGCTGCAGCTACAGGCCTATTCAAGGCCTGATTACGAGGATGCACAATATGCCTTTGGCATCGGTGCTAGGGCGCGTACCCTCCTCATCAACAATAATAATGACAACCCTGCCGGAATAGACCGGTAAATAAAACTGACCATTTCGTAGTAGTCATCCGTGACTTCTTCGACAAAGAAAGCTTCGCCACTTTCTCCTAATTTCATATGAATGTCAATGGGCTCACCATTAACTTCAATATCAACCTGTGGAAAAAGAATGTTACGGGTTTTTTAACGCTATTGCGTAATCAATAACTAACGAAGCGTGTGTGTACACGCAACACTCCTCCTACACGCAAAAAAGGGTGTTTTTTGTTTTAAAAACACATTTTTAACGATCTAAAACTCTCTTACATCATGGACCTTAAAACAATTCCCTATAGGGGACGGGAAACTGTGAGGGTGATTTCTTTGTTCATATTGCAAAAATACACAGTAACGGAACGATATATGCTAGCAGGGATAGATTTAATTTTAGAAGTAGGAATGGAGAACAGAGTAATGTGGGCGCGCGCCTAAGTCTCGGACCCCCTTCCACGGGACGGGGGGGGTATGAAAGAAGAGGCGGGAGGGTCATAGCGACAGAGATAAAAAGGAATTACGTATTTTTCGCCGTCCCCGTCAGCAACGTTATCAAAACGTATAGTTTTAAGTGAGCAGCCAATAAGATAATTTAAACTTCTCGTTACGTGTTGGAGGTAGGGGCTCTCTTTACTGGGTGGTCTATGAGTCGGAATAACTGAAGTAAATACTAACCGTTAGACTCCATTCCTACTTCTAAAATTAAATCTATCCCTGATGCTAGCTAATTTGTTCGCAAAATATTAGTTCCTTTCTGTCCCTTTTTAAAATTTAAGTCCTTGCTCAGCTTATAGTGTTAAATAAACAAACCCTATATTTTTAACGACACCCAAACAGAGAAGAAATGTTTTTCTGTGACACCCACAATTTCTTAAGAATCGAGAAATTTCTTTATTTGGGTTTATTTATTCTTCCTATCATCTGATTTTTCAATCAGGCAACGCAGCCAGAAAAAAACCCGATTATTGGCATAAGAGTAATGGCACAATCTATCACTTGATAGGGTTATAATCTATGGGGAGTTTAAATGGAGTGCCATTACAGTTACAAAAATGTTTCAAGTACTTTTCTTCAAGAAAATTCTAACGGAACTATAAAGTGTTTCAGTTTGAGAGTGGAGTGGGTTTATCAAAATTTCTACTTCACTCAAGAGAGATTTAGATCTTACAAAAATATGCATAAAACGCAAAGTGCGTGTAGGTCCTTTTAGGATATGATAGAATGAGGGGTTCGACATTCACTCAAAATTCCGAACGGTTCTCGTGAAATCTTAGATACGAGATTTTTAGGGAGATTGTAAGAAATCGAAAAAATCTCCGACTGAATCGCGATATTCCTGTTAACAATCACGATATTGCTATTGAAATTCGCGATATTCCTGTGAAAAATCACTTAATCTCTGATAGAATCACGATACTGCTCTCAAAAATCACTAAATCTTGGACAGAATCACGATATTCCTGTCAAAAATCGCTAAATCTCTGACGTAATCACGATATTCCTGTCAAAAATCGCTAAATCTCTGACGTAATCACGATATTCCTGTCAAAAAGATCACTATTCTCTAACGTAATCACGATATTCCTATCAAAAATCACTAAATCTGACAGAATCACGATCTTTCTTATAAAAATGACTAACCCTCAGAGAAAAATCGCGAAATCTCAAGTAAAAATCGCGAAAAGTCTGACGAAATCACGAAAAATCTGACAACGACTAAACCGTCCGTACAAATCTTTGAGTAAAACAGGCTTTTCTGGTGGTGGTAACGTCGAACCCCTCGCACCACAGAACAAAAACACCATCACATTAACACTTACCACTTTTTCTCTGCTCCTCAAAACGCCAATTTTTCCAAATCGCACATGAAAAGGCGAACTTTGAAATGTACCATCGGGTTGTCTTATAACAACCACGTCAATTGCGCCAGTTAAAGTGGCCGAATTTATTTCGTTATAAAAATCACGAAAATTAGTGATGAATTTTCCAATATAATTCATCTTGTTTTTATATTAATATTTCCCAATCTATGGCAAGAATCTGAAAACAATTGAAATCAACACGGTTTTTTAAAAAAACGAAAAACGTGTCGAAATTATCATCGAGATAAAATTTCGCAGAAACATTAGAAAGTTTTCGAAAATAATTCTAGATAAAAGGATTTAAACTAAACGACAGGAAATAATGACAGATAATAATGACATTTCCCTGGTAACATTTATGTCGTAATGAAACAACTAGACATTAATTTTATTAACAGCACGAGGTTGTT
Source organism: Phalangium opilio (assembly GCA_019434445.1). NCBI lineage: Eukaryota > Metazoa > Arthropoda > Arachnida > Opiliones > Phalangiidae > Phalangium > Phalangium opilio. The sequence continues at coordinate 42,692 of JAEQBA010004089.1, forward strand.
CAGAAGTCGCGGTAACTGGAAGGGGAAATATATTAAGTTGAACTAGACGGGACTGGCACTGGATACCAGGTATCGTTAAAATTTGACCCAATTCTCCCTTAAAAACGTTAGCTACATACATTTACTAATTTACAAAGTTCAGAAGTGAATTAATCCGTGAAGTTATCGAAGTATTATTTGTTTATACAGTATTTTTGGGTGCATCGCCAGAAATTTAATATTAGTTAATTTTAATTATCTCGTGATTTTTCGCGGTTAAAATTCGTTATTGGTCTGAATGCTAATGAAATTTTCGAGGGGCTAGTCACTACCAGATTCCAAATTTTATGTCGATTAAGGGGGATAAGTTTAATTAATTTTAGTAATTCATCTATTCCATGATTAATCTTAGTTAAAATTCAACATCGTGTGAAATTTCCGAGGGGCTAGCCACTGTCACATTTCCTCTACATATCTATTACAGATTATCTGTAGGGTATTCTAACATTTTTTAGTATTATAACTCTAGTTCTATAAGCGATACGGTTAAATCATTTGAATATGTTATAGTCCCATCTCTTCCCTTTCAAACAACATCAAAAACTTTGGGTTACAACAATCAGGGCTCGAGTAATTAAGTAAATTAACAAAAGATAAGAGTTAGGTAATTCTCTCCATGCGAATACCTAATTCACCTCAACTTTGGAGTGTTATAACTCTGGTTCTATAAGAGATACAGGGAAATCATTTGAGTATGTTACAGCCCTACTTCTTCCCATTCCAACGATACATAACACTTAGGGTTACAACAATTAGGACTCTGGGAATTAAGCAAATTAGTCTGTAATCCCTTTAAAGTCTACTACAATTTAAGATTAGGTCGAGTGACTATCCCCTCGGAAATTTCATCCCCACTAAAACGCAAATAATAAATGCAAGCACGCAATAAAACCCGACCGCATTTAAATTTGATAACTTCTACTTCTTAAAATAATCCATTTATATCTCGACTCGAGTACTAAATTTCAAAACAACACTACCTTATAATAACATATACATAAATTTGAAAACATAATATTCAGGCTAAAAATATTAAAACATTATTTTACCAATCTCGCCATAGTTTTTCGCTGATGATGTATTTAATTACTCTTAACAAATTCAATTTAATTAAATTAAATTAATTTGAATTAAAGACAAAACTTAAAAATAAAAGATAACAATATCACTAAACACTCGAAAACAGACTGAATAAACCTTTCAAGGTTTGGAGCTCTTTTAAAATAAAATAAAATGTACCGAGCTACCAAGTTCGACTCTTCGAGAGACAACAGTTTGAAAATATGGCCTGACTTTTTCTAAGAACCGCCGCAGACCAAAGTTAAGTTAATTAAGAAGGGGTTGAAAACAACTTTAAACGCTTCCAGGGATAACCACTATAAAGAGGGGATGGAAAATTAACCGAAAGAATTTAGGTCGAACACACCCCTAAAACATCCAATAAAACATTACGATTGGATGACGCAAAATCACACCACTTTTAGAAAAGCCAGCAGCAGCGAAGGCCTGGCTGGCTGCTGGTACATCATCAACATCGTGCTATCCATGAGTTGATATATTTTACGTCATCATAGAAAGAGCGGGAGTTTCCAAGGACAAAAAACACGAGGTTTTTTTTTAAAAAGCGAAGGGATACATACATACATACGATCCTACGAAAAAGGGGTTCTTGGCAATAACAACTAACAAAGCCCTACAAAGGCTTAGCCGATTATCAGAATTAATTACGTAAGCTTAGCAAACTTATCGTTGATTAGATTAAGGACCAGTTGAAAACGAAATTTTATATATATGTATGTAATCAATTAAATCAGTAGAAATAAAACGCTGATCGTGGCGTTATTATAATTTTGATAATATTAAAGACCTTGACATTTATAGATCTAAGATGTCACGTGTTGGAAAATTTAATTTAAGTTTAATTTTAATTTTAATGACGTAGAAACGTTACCTAAGATTTAAATAAATAATTAGATCAATTAAACAGGTAACTAGCGTTGAAATTCTGATGTTGATTTCACATTTTGTATTAAGTGTTGTTTAAATTTAAAAGTTGTCACGTGGTTGAATAATTTTACGTTATCTCTACTCCAAGTGATAGTAGCTCAAAAACACTTCAGACGTAAATCTTGGACGAGAGAGGTGATACGGAGTAGCAAAGTTGTTGGGCCATGGTGCGGCAATAAAAGTCTCCCAGAGTACCTCGCGCACGCCACTACCTTTGATGGGAGGTTGAGGTCGAGAATGCTGGGAGGAGTTTGTCAGTAACCTTGGAACTTCGTTGTAGTAGATGGGGGGAAGGGGTTAGGGGCTTCTGCTCCATCTCACTTCTTTCCTCCAAGCATGAATAATGTCACTGGCACTTTGTTTTCGGGAGTAAAACAGAGATTGACTGATGACTCTTTTGTACAAAATTGTAAACATGTGTTCAGCAGAAAAATAAAACGTCGTTTTAAAAATAAATTTTCTTTCTTTTTGGTAATAAAGCAAAGAATGTGTTTTGTAGTGTGATCTTATATTCTTATTCGACACCAATTCGCACCAACATGTTTATTTAGGGTTTAATTCTCGTCACTCTCTTGTAAAAAATGTGTTGAGTAGCAAAATCAAAACGGCAGTTTTAAAAATAGATTGTTTTTGTTATAGTTCAAAGAATGTGTTTAGTGGGATCTTATTTGACACGAATTCGGGCAACATATTTATTTACGAGGGTGTTTAGGGTGTTAGTAGGTCTAGGATGCCAGGATTGGGATCGCGACTGACAAAACATTTCATTATCATGACCAATAAATAACAATTTTTCTTTAGTTTCCGCAGAGACATGTCTTTCTAAACGGTCGATTTCACCCAAAAGTATTTGGCTTTTTGCCATTTACTTTTTTTTGTATTATAATTTTCCTAGGCTAATGTAGCATAGCATAAGTTTATAAGATATGTTGGCCATAAGTTTGTTACTGGTAACATAGAAACTGGAGCTTGTCATTAAGTGAGTGAGGTAGCGCATAGATTCGAGGTAAAGCGACGCCTGGTGAGGCGCAGACAAAGGCTTAGTTCAGACTAAATAGGAGCTAGATGGAAGTCCTGCAAAATTAACCACCGAGTGTAGGACTTCAATTCTCGCTTCCGTCGTTCTCCCTCGAACTAGCTCGAGCCATAAGTCTCTCAGTAGCATTACGAAGTATAGGGACTTAAGTCGGCAGTACTACGTCATGCTACCTTCCACTAGTGTTAGAAAACATACCAGGAGGAGGGGGCTTATATAGCTTTCATACTGTTAAAAAAACATACCATAATGGCGCTGGGGGGGCGGAGTTAAGCCCGAATTGCCAAGTCCCTATAGGTAGTGTCAAACTTATGTAATATATATCACTTATAAACTTATGGTAGCATAGTAATAAATACACTTGAGTTTTAAACCTGTTTGATAAAAGGTCTCTGGAAAACTTGACAATATTATCCTTATTTATCAGTCAATTTCAAGGTTCTGAATGATTTTTCTTTTTTTTTTCTTTTGTAAATTAAACTTGATAATAATTAATACCGTATCTAAAGTATTTAATATAACTCTCGAAAAGCTTGTCAGTTTTCACAAGTGGTAGATTATTTGAAAGAGGAGGGGGAAAACATATAAAAAAAAGGTTTCCAAGGTTGCTGTTCAGGGCCGTCCATAGATAGTTAAGAAGGGGCTTTTTCGCTGTTTTAAATTGCTTAAGTAATACAACGCTTGTTACTTAGAGGGGCAAACCAGATCAAACCAGCCCCTCAAGTTTCGCTTATATTATATTTTAAAATAACAAACCACCCACCCCCTTACCAACAACTTTATAGTTATGCCAAGTGGTTCGTTGATTTATCTTTTTAATTTTAAATGACATTTAAGTAATTATGGATTAATGGTTTTTACGAAATGTATGAAATGTACGCTGCGTGAATTATAATTATGTAAAAAAAAGTGGTTCTAGGAAAAAATATATCCTGTTTAGTTTAATGGCCTTTGGATATAGGATTAAATCAAGTGGAATTTTTTTTGTAATTAAAGAGTTAAGGTTATTTTGATTTTAACCCAAATTCTTATCAAATACGTTAGATTACATATTATTTTAATTGATAAAGTGTGGAGGTCATAGAAAGATTAAAATTAACAATTAAAGCAAACCTTTGATAGTTTTTTTAAGAAAAAACAACATTAAATTAACCAAATTGATTATGAACTATTTTAAACTCAAAATATTTAGGCCACCAGTTGTTGTAATGGCCTTAAATTTAAAGAAATCTTAAGAAAATTATAGAAATAACCGTAAAACTTCATTCAAATATTTTGTGAAAAGCAGCTACTTATCGAGCAACCAAAATCATCGCTTTATTCTACCCTCAGAAATACCCCTTAATTTAATTATCCCTTAAAATTTTAAAGCCATTTCTTAGTAAAAGGTCAGTCACTCACCGACCGTTGCAGCTGTCAATCTAATTAGTTCCGCTTAAATCGCTTCAGGGTGCTTTCCGAGAAATGTTATGATGAAGTTCGAGGTAAACGTTGAACCGCACTTTGTTTGAACAGAAGTCTACCGCGTTCTCCTTTGACTATTGTCATACAGCAAAGGCTTACGTAATACGAGTCGCGCACTTTTATATCGTTCTTGATTCCTTTCTTTGGCACCAATTAATAACAAATCCTTTAAAGTATCGGTAATATCGAAGCTTAATTCTCTCAAAACAATAGAAAATTTTACATTTTACGACAATAAACTACGAAACAATTACATAGTAACTTGCGTCATTCACCATTCGCGCCTGACTGAAAAATGACAATTAACAACAAAAACCAATTTCCAAGATGCTTGACGTCAGAGGTAATTCCTGATTGGGCCAGATTAACAGGTGCTTTGTTCGAGCGTACCTATTGGTTTAGAAATCTCAGCTGTTTATCCTAATAGCCAATCCCGTGCTCGAGAAGCGGCTAATTTAAAATTCTACAATCCGGCGTCTGCTTGTACTCCTTGTAGTCGAGTAGGCTTATTTCTTAAGCCTTGTACGTTGAAAAAACATTTTCGTCGTGCCGCGAAAACAGCATTGTTTCGCTGTTAATTTAAATAATTCCAAGTTTTATTTACAAATATTAAAATAATGAAAGCCAGCCTTAGTAAACAAGTTCAAAATACGTTAGGGAGATACGTGAAAAGGCGACAATACACGGTATTTCAGTTAATTTTAGTCATTTAATTCCTAGAGTAATGGCACCTACTTGCCTTTGACTGTATTAAGCTCTATGGGTAGTTAACATGGAGTGCCACTACTCTATATGTTTACCTTAATTTCAGGACACCGAAGTTTTTAAGAAATCGGATTTACAATTAAATCAAACCTTAGAAGAAATGTCGTTTAATTCGACAGTTCAAGTATCTGGATTAACGTCAAATATTATTAATTATAGTAGTATTAATGGCGATCCAACTACCATAGAACAACAATATAATAAGTAACCTAATTGTCGATAAAAAATGCTCGACTATGCCTTCATAAAGTTACTTACAGATTGAAATCATACATCGCGGATGCTTCCGAACCTTACAAATCAGAATTAACTCATTTATTATTTCCAGTATTTGTTAATCTTTATCTAGAATTAGTAAACAATGGTCATAAAGCAGCTGGTAAATAAATATTATAGGTCTAAATCTACGTTTACCGGAAGTAAAACTAATTAACTTAAAAATAGCTCAGAAATTTCACGCTAGACATGGAAATCTTTTTATGGAATCTAATGATTATAAAATAGTTGTTGAATCTCTCGCGAATGTATTTGATTACCAAGATATCGAGAGTCTACCTGAGATTAAGGCCTTTCGGTAAATTAAATCATATTTAAATTTAATTAATGTTAGAATTAATTAGAAAAGAGATTTAAATTATCAGGGAGTATAAATACAATATTCAAGTATCAGAAGATTGTTATGAATATTTTTCTAGATTTTTAAAGGTATTTTAAAATAAAAAGTATGTTAACGTTAACGTTAAATAAACAAGAAAAAAATAATTATTTCAGAACTCCGATCATTTAATTATACTTCAAGTACTAAATTTATGCATTAATATTGAGAGTAAGCAAGCTCTTGTTAAATTTAATTAAATATAACCATAGCCCACTTGATCACGCTGGCTGCACGCGCTATAGAAGCCCGCTCAATCGACCCTAAGAATGAGAATAACATAGGTTCGGTCTAAACTTAATTTCAAACCCGTCTGGTTTTAACATGGGCCTCTATGGGAGGGGACGAGTTTTTTCAACGTTTTTGACAATATTAGTGCATCTACTGGTTCAAATCTCTTGAATTTTTAATGAGACGTGTATTGAAAGGTTTGATATTATCCTGTAAAATTTAAAGTCTTCAGCTATAATAGTTTTTTTTATAAAAAATAAAAATCGTCACATTGAAAAAATCCTTCAATTTCTCTACTATGTGATGATTTTTATTTTTTATAAAAAAAACTAATATAGCTGAAGACTTTAAATTTTACAGGATTATATCAAACCTTTCAATACACGTCTCATTAAAAATTCAAGAGATTTGAACCAGTAGATGCACTAATATTGTCAAAAACGTTGAAAAAAACTGGTCCCCTCCCATAGACGCCCATGTTAAAACCAGACGGGTTTGAAAGTTTAGACCGAACCTATGTGACGCGCCGCATTCGCGAGTTAACATGTAAAAAAAATCGTTCTAGAGCGCGTGCTGCCAGCGTGCGTGATCAAGTGGGCTATGATATAACTAAGGGTTGTAAGTATAATAATGTTTCAGTACAAAGCAGTCATCATTTGCTATCAAAATTTACGTCAGATGACGGAATTTATCCCAATAACGTAATTACGTCCCCTCATAAAATAAAAACTGAATCTCAGACTGAAAAAGAGACTAAAAAAGAGGCATTAGCCGCTTTAAAAGACATAATAAGTAAAGTTCGAGCGGGTCCACCTCCGTTACCCTCAATTTCATTACACACTATCACTAATTGCAATCAGGGGTGAGGCTAAAAACCTTACAGATTCCGTAATGCAATGTAATGCAAAAATACTGTTAATTCTTTCACAGATTAAGCGCTATAAGTTTGAATAAAGAAAATACACTCCTCGCTTGTGGGTTTGAAAACTCCTCAATCAGATTATGGAGTTTAACTCCGGAATTATTGGTTTCAAAACCGAGCGAAGTTGATGTCTCGAAAATAAGAATCGCGTGCGACGTTGATAATTTAGGACTTGGTTCAACGGCGGAAATTGAACAAGATGTGCCAAAGTAATTAAATTACTTTTCCGCATAGTTCAATTAATATAATTCATCAAATTAATTAATCAATTCGACAAATTAATTAATCAATTCGACAAATTAATTGAGAAATTCGTCAATATAATTGCGAAATTCGTCAAAATAATTTAGCAATTCGTCAAAATAATTGCGAAATTCGTCAAAATAATTGCGAAATTCGTCAAAATAATTGCGAAGTTCGTCAAAATAATTGCGAAATTCGTCAAAATAATTGCGAAATTCGTCAAAATAATTGAGCAATTCGTCAAAATAATTGCGAAATTCGTCAAAATAATTGCGAAATTCGTCAAAATAATTGCGAAGTTCGTCAAAATAATTGCGAAATTCGTCAAAATAATTGCGAAATTCGTCAAAATAATTGCGAAATTCGTCAAAATAATTGAGAAATTCGTCAAAATAATTGCGAAATTCGTCAAAATAATTGCGAAATTCGTCAAAATAATTGCGAAATTCGTCAAAATAATTGCGAAATTCGTCAAAATAATTGCGAAATTCGTCAAAATAATTGCGAAATTCGTCAAAATAATTGCGAAGTTCGTCAAAATAATTGCGAAATTCGTCAAAATAATTGCGAAATTCGTCAAAATAATTGAGCAATTCGTCAAAATAATTGCGAAATTCGTCAAAATAATTGCGAAATTCGTCAAAATAATTGCGAAATTCGTCAAAATAATTGAGAAATTTGTCAAAATAATTGAGAAATTCGTCAAAATAATTGAGCAATTCGTCAAAATAATAGCGAAATTCGTCAAAATAATTGAGCAATTCGTCAAAATAATTAACCAATTCGTCAAATTGATTAATCAGTTTGTCAAAATAATTAATCAATTCGTCAAATTGATTAATAAATTCATTTAAATTAATTTCTAGGGAAGTTAAAATATTACGAGGTCACAGTGGTAGAGTTCACGGATTAGAATTTCTCCCGAAAGATATATTACTTTCTTGTTCGGAAGATACGACAGTTCGAGCTTGGGATTTAAAAACGCATACTAATGTGGCGATATATCGGGGTCATACTTACCCCGTTTTTGATATAGACGTTAGTCCATTAGGCCTATACTTTGCGACGGCATCGCATGATACAACCGCCCGACTATGGACATTGGACAGAACGTATCCAATTAGAATTATGGCTGGACATAGCGCCCAAGTTGATGTTCGTAATAGAAAACTAAATTAATATAAAAACTCATTAATTAACACGCTGTAACCTTTAATTAATTAATTAATTAATTAATTAATTAATTAATTAATGGTTATAGTGCGTTAAATTCCATCCCAATTGTAATTACATCGCGACTGGTTCGACGGATAAAACATTAAGACTATGGAATATCCAAGATGGTCAGATGGTTCGAATGTTTCAAGGACATCGAGGCAGTATTTTCGCCATTGCTTTCTCACCAAATGGTCAAATGATGGCCTCAGCTGGTACATTACCTTTTCCAGGTTTTCATCATTCGTAATTCAATTCCGTTCTTCATTTAGGTGAAGATCGTCGCATTAAAATCTGGGATCTTTCATCTGGTACATCGAGTAAAGAGCTTAGAGGTCATACTGACACGGTTTATAGTCTCAGCTTCAACGGAGATGGTTCCGTCTTGGCTTCGAGTGGATTAGAACACTCGTTAAGGTTATGGGATGTAAGAACAGGCGTTTCTTCTCAACCTGGAACTTCCAGTGAAGCTACAAATTCGTCGTAAGTTAATATATACTAGGGATATTAATTAAGTATCTGGCCCTTCAACCAATTTCTACTACTAGAGTACTCGAATCGATACTCGTGAGAATTAAACCGAGTATTCGAGTAGTAGAAATTAGCGAGAATTTAAGCTGAGTACTCGACTAGATGTTAGCGAGAATTAAGCTTAGTATTCGCGAGAGTTAAGCTGAGTTCGCGACCCGATACTCGCCAAAATTAAGCCGAGTACGCGACCCGATATTCGCCAAAATTAAGCCGAGTACGCGACCCGATACTCGCCAAAAATTAAGCCGAGTACGCGACCCGATATTCGCCAAAATTAAGCCGAGTACGCGACCGACTCGCCAAAAATTAATCCGAGTACTCGATCCGATACTCGCCAGAAATTAAACAGAGTACGCGACCCGATACTCGCCAGAAATTAAACAGAGTACGCGACCCGATACTCGCCAGAAATTAAACAGAGTATTCGACCCGATACTCGCCAGAAATTAAGCCGAGTACGCGACCCGATATTCGCCAAAATTAAGCCTAGTACGTGACCCGATACTCGCCAAAAATTTAACCGAGTACGCGACCGACTTGCCAAAAATTAAACCGAGTACGCGATCCGATATTCGCCAAAAATTAAACCGAGTACGCGACCCGATACACGCCAAAATACTCGCAGGCATTAATGCAATACTCGCGAGAATGGAGCGGAGTACTCAATACTCGCGAGAATGAAGCAGAGTACTTGACCCGATACTGGCCAAAAATTAAGCCGAGTACTCGACCCAATACTCGCAGGCACTAATACAATACTAAAGAGAATTAAGCCTATTTCATACTTGCTCAGCCCTGATAATTTAAAATGAAATTAAAACCCTTAATTATAATTTAAAAATTAAAACCAAATTGAAATAATTAATGTTTAGATTGGATGGTCATTCATCACCGGAATTATTATCTGTTTATCCGACAAAACAAATATCCATTCCCTACCTCAAGTATTGTCGTTATAATTTATTAATGGCCGTTGGCGTTAATGTTAATGTCTCTCCTAATTCAGCGTCATCATCTTCTTAAATTAATTAATTAATTATAACAATTAAATATCTGTTAAAACAAATATTAAAATGTGACTATATCCAAAATTTATTTTTCTAAAAATAAATTATGTACAACTCAAAAACAAGTGTTTGTTTATTTGCGTTGTTTGTTTGTTTAAAATTATCAAAGGGGGGGAGGAGGGGGCTCAAAATTTCCCGTTTAAAATTTTTAATTTTTTTAAAAATATCTTTAATGATTTTAATTGTAATTAAATATGTTAAGATTATAAATTTAATCATATAGGGGATTTTATTATTAATTAAGCTGCAGTTAAGCCTTATTATTTAAATTAATTACTTCCAAAATATTAATTAATTCGGAATTTAGTGTAAATAATATTAATTTTTCTTCTCTTTTGAAAATTAACATTTTTGTTTTGTATTATTATTTATTATCATAACAATTAGATTAATTTAATTACCATTACTAATTTATTAAAAATATTATTCCTTAAGTTAATTTGATTACTTAAAAGAAAAGAAATTTGTTCCATTGATTTTTAATTCAAATACTTAAATGGGAGAAAATATTTTAATTAGTTTTAAATAATTGGTGGAAGTAATTAAACAAGTCATTGGGAATAATTAAATAAATAATTCATTGCAAATAAATAATTCATTGCAAATAAATAATTCATTGCAATTAAATAATTCATTGCAATTAAATAATTCATTGGGAATAATTAAATAAATAATTCATTGCAATTAATTAAATCATTGGGAGTAATTAAATAAATAATTCATTGCAATTAATTAAATCATTGGGAGTAATTAAATAAATAATTCATTGCAATTAAATAATTCATTGCAATTAATTAAATCATTGGGAGTAATTAAATAAATAATTCATTGCAATTAAATAATTCATTGGGAATAATTAAATAATTCAAATAATTCTTGTAATTAAATAAATCATTGGGCCTAATTAAATAAATAATTCATTGCGAATTATAAATAATTCATTGCGAATTATAAATAATTCATTGCGAATTATAAATAATTCATTGCGAATTATAAATAATTCATTGCGAATTATAAATAATTCATTGCGAATTATAATTAATTCATTGCGAATTATTAATTAATTCATTGCGAATTATTAATTAAATAATTCATTGCGAATTATTAATTAAATAATTCATTGCGAATTATTAATTAAATAATTCATTGCGAATTATTAATTAAATAATTCATTGCGAATTATTAATTAAATAATTCATTGCGAATTGGAAGTAATCTCAATTAAATAATAAATTGGAAGTAATTAAATAAATAAATTGGAAGTAATTAAATAAATAAATTGGAAGTAAAGAACAGAATCGTTGGAATTGTTGGAAGCAGGAAGACGAGAGCCATAAATTAGCTAGAGACTGGAAAAGGTATATAGTCATATTTTTCTAATACATAAGTATAATTTGCATATGTAAGTAAATTTTTTTACACTATTTCTTTATTTACCGTTTCCCCTTAAATGTTTTCATCGGGGATTTTTTTTCATGATACTAACACTAAACCTGAACAAACAAATGATACTGTAAGCAAAGAAACCCCCCAAAACTACCTCCGAAATCTCTGCTTCATGAATTTTAATGTTTTTTGCATCAAAGGAGCCACTTTAGGTTCTGAAAACAAAGTTACATCAAATTAACAATTAGGCGTACCAATTTTAATTGCGTCATTCCAATTTTACGCTCAATTAAGGGCGGTTTTACGCTCGATTACGGGCGGTTTTTCGGTCGATTACGGGCCGTTTTACGCTCGATTACGGGCCGTTTTTCGGTCGATTACGGGCCGTTTTTCGGTCGATTACGGGCCGTTTTTCGGTCGATTACGGGCGGTTTTACGCTCGATCACGGGCGGTTTTTCGCTCAATCACGGGCGGTTTTACGCTCGATCACGGGCGGTTTTACGCTCGATTACGGACCGTTTTTCGGTCGATTACGGGCCGTTTTTCGGTTGATTACGGGCCGTTTTTCGGTTGATTACGGGCCGTTTTTCGCTCGATTACGGGCGGTTTTACGCTCGATCACGGGCGGTTTTTCGGTCGATTACGGGCCGTTTTTACGCTCGATCACGGGCGGTTTTACGCTCGATCACGGGCGGTTTTACGCTCGATCACGGGCGGTTTTTCGGTCGATTACGGGCCGTTTTTACGCTCGATCACGGGAGGTTTTACGTTCGATTACGGGCGGTTTTACGCTCAATCACCGGCGGTTTTACGCTCAATAACGGGCGATTTTTACGCTCAATCATGGGCGGTTTTACGCTCGATTACGGGCAGTTTCTAAAGAGAACTTACTTTTAAGTTGAGCCGAAGATGATTGAGAAGCTGCGGCAGCGGCAGCTGAGTTTAAAGCTCCAGCAATCGGGCGGGGAGTAGCTTTTGATGGTGGACCGCCTTTCATTCTGAAACCATTTGGTACCGCCGTACCATTGGCCATTTGTCTTCGAACGACATCACGCGGAGGTTTAGCCACAGAATCAACGTAAGCCAGTTTCGTGGTTCTCACTGAAAGATAACAACTCGTAAAATGTTTTCAGAAAATTTGAAATTAAACTTATTTAAAGATAATTACCCGGGACAGTTTTCCTCATATTAGCCGAAATATTCGCCGTGATATTTTTAAACCTCTGTTCCCTCTCATCGTGTAATCTCAAGTAAAGATCCCGCCAAGATTCGTGTTCTTCAGGGGCTTTCGCTTTAAAATCTCGTTGGCAATGAACGAGCCATAATTCATCCGTTTCCTCTATGACATACTACAATTTGGAATTTAAACAAATTATAATAGTTTTTCGCTAGTACTAATAAAAAGTGACGCTAGTACTCGCGAACGGGACGCTAGCACTCAAAAACGGGACGCTAGTATTCGCGAACGGGACGCTAGTATTCGCGAAAGGGACGCTAGTACTCGAAAACGGGACGCTAGTACTCGAAAACGGGACGCTAGTACTCGAAAACGGGACGCTAGTACTCGAAAACGGGACGCTAGTACTCGCAAACGGGACGCTAGTACTCGCAAACGGGACGCTAGTACTCGCAAACGGGACGCTAGTACTCGCAAACGGGACGCTAGTACCCACAAACGGGACGCTAGTACCCACAAACGGGACGCTAGTACCCACAAACGGGACGCTAGTACCCACAAACGGGACGCTAGTTACCGACAAACGGGACGCTAGTACCCACAAACGGGACGCTAGTACCCACAAACGGGACGCTAGTACCCACAAACCGGACGCTAGTACCCACAAACAGGACGCTAGTACTAATAAAAAGTGCAGTGGTGTGCGAGTCCCGTTTTTTCGGTTTCGAGCCGAGTCCAAGTATCGAAACTAATTTCTTATCGAGTATCGAGCCGAGTCTCAAAAATACTTTCGAGCTAGTATCGAGTATTTAGATAGGTCAAATTTTGGTTCTTTCGAGTAATTATCGAGTCTCAAATATTGATCGACTTGTCGAGTAGCAATTTTGTAAATTTCTTAAAAATAACGAAGATTTTCAATTATCTAATATCGAACTAGTTCAAAAAGATTGTTAGTGATCAATTAAACATTGAACAGGTGATTTTCAAAATAAATGATCATGAACTCATCGTCTGCTATAGTTGTAAGCCTCGGATTCGAGTATTTGTCCGAGTATTTAAAATGTTAAAAAGCTACTCGAATCTGTCTCGAGTATCTCAATGTGTTGTTATCGAGTATCGAGTCGAGTACTCGGCTCGATACTCGAACTTAACGAGTACTCGCACACCCCTGAAAATGTGACGCTAGTACCCACAAACGGGACGCTAGTACTAATAAAAAGTGACGCTAGTACCCACAAACGGGACGCTAGTACTAATAAAAAGTGACGCTAGTACCCACAAACGGGACGCTAGTACTAATAAAAAGTGACGCTAGTACCCACAAACGGGACGCTAGTACTAATAAAAAGTGACGCTAGTACTAATAAAAAGTGACGCTAGTACTAATAAAAAGTGACGCTAGTACTAATAAAAAGTGACGCTAGTACTAATAAAAAGTGACGCTAGTACCCACAAACAAACGGGACGCTAGTACCCACAAACGGGACGCTAGTACTAATAAAAAGTGACGCTAGTACTAATAAAAAGTGACGCTAGTACCCACAAACGGGACGCTAGTACCCACAAACAAACGGGACGCTAGTACCCACAAACAAACGGGACGCTAGTACCCACAAACGGGACCCTAGTACTCATAAAGTGACATCTTTATCACGAATACTCACGTTATTAAAATCTTCGAAAGTGTATAATTGCGCGGGAGTGCATTTTTCTAAAACGGGTTTAAGTAACTGGTAAGGCACTCCACCAGTATAACCGAGACTGTCGATGTTTTCCGTTAAAATTCTAATACAAGAATCGAATAATGATGGAACCTCTGAAATAACAATCAATTTTAATCATTAAAAGCGCCGCTGCGACGCGTCAAACTTCAATCATTTTTAATTGGAAGCCGACCTCCCAGACCCCCGTGTCGTCGACCAGCGTAAACGGCGGTTTTTTCATTTCTGGATGACGTAAACAAAATGGCTTCCTCATTCGAGAGAGCTAAAACGATAACAGATAACCATAACCATAAATCCAATCCTAATTCACCCCACCGGAAGTAATTAAATTCAAGGTCGGTCATACATTTCTTTTTAAGACCAACTGTTTCATCGGTAAACAAACTGGGATTGTGACGTAGAGGTTTATAGTTTGGTTGAATATCGGGTAGCGTTGAAAGTATATCCACCCTTAAAGGTTCCAATTTGGGCTTTTTATTAAGTTCTTCGGGAACTCTGGGTTCTTGTTTCTCGACAGTTTTCCTCTTTTTGGATGTTTCCGTCTTGGAAGGTTGATATTGGTAACTGGTGCTTTGAATTTCAGGGTGTTCGGGATCGTACGAAGATTGGTCATCCACGTTTCGTTTTGAGGAAGAAGAAGAAGAAGAAGAAGAAGCTTGAAGATATTTTTTAGTCACAGGGACGTTGCTAGAGTTAGATTGACTGGAGGAGTAGGAGGAGGAAGCTGGTTTCGTTTTACTTTTACTAGATTTTGTCGGGACTTCATCGTTAAAACCCAAACAGGCTTCGAAACTTGCGACGGAGTTTGTAAACTCGTCAAGACCTTTCTTGATCTTTTTCTTAGATTTTTCCGAGGAAGATGATGAGGAGTGTTGTTTTTGTTTCTTTTCACCGTTATTACTCTTTGGAGTACCGCTTTCCGTTTTAGAAGTAGTTCCACCACCGCGAGAACCTTTTGATTGGTGGGTGTGATGATGACTAGTTTCTTTTTTCGTAGGTGAACTTTCTTTTTTTCTCTCCGATTTGGGATTTCGATCAACGACGCTAGAGTGTGAAGAATGCTTGCTCGAGTGCTTATGTTTCACTGGTGAACCGCTGTCTGAAGATCCCTTATGTTTACGGTAACTCTTATAGTCATTCACCGTTGATGAAGGATTGTAAGAGTTTCCGATCTCTTCAGTTTCATCGGCTTCCTCCGAATCCTCGTGGTTTAGATATTTCTTGCCATCAAGCACAGGGAGATGAGCGTTGGTTCGAGGTGAATATTCACCGTTTGCGGCTCTATCTTCGTCACTGTTATCGGCGTAATTTTTGTACTTGTTCGGGGCTTCGTATAAACTACGTTTTAGAGATTTCTGTTGTTCCGGTTGCGAATTATTTTTTGCCGGGGGATTTACCGGAGTTTTAACAGCGTTTTTCCAGGTACCAACTAACAACCTCGCTCTTTCCCCAACATCGCCGGGAGTTTTCTTAAAATTATTAACACATTTTCCGATACTAGTTTCCTACAAGATTGCAAAACCTTTTTTAACAACTAAACCCTAACCTCTTGCTAAAAAAAATTTGCTTCTTACTCTGAGAAGATCTAGAGATATTGCCACTTTGTTAAGTTTCTCAAAAATCTCCAAGATCTAAAAGATAATATCGCGGACATTACTTAGTTCAGCTGATTTGTGAAATATGGGGCCCTTTACTTAACAAGTAGGTCAATAATTAATTGAGTAATAAATGATAGAATAACGTAGTTCTAAATTATTTTACTGTATTTCTAATTAAATTAAACTAACATTAATAATTTATTATCACGAAACTTTAAAATAATTAAAATCAATTGCCTAGAAAAAAAATCATGACGTATTTCGTGACTTCGTCGTTGCATTTTATTACTTAGGCCTTGACTACCTGGTAATAAACCAAGGCTTACGAGAAATAACCGAATATTCTATTCTATTTTATCATAACGCGATTAAAATTTAATAATTTATGAAAACAATTTTCTTACTTTATCTTCGGGCACTCCTCTTTCTAATTTCTTTTTATAATGCAAAATTACATCTTTAGCAGATGCCATGTTGCATATATTTGAGAAATTGAGAAACAAATCTCTAACACCTTGAGTAGTTGTTGCACTTCGTAGACAGACAACACAGCGATGAAACCGTACCCGGAATTTCCGGAAATAAGAAAAGAGATAGATTTTCCGGATTTCTAATTGGTTCAATGCCTTTAGAACCCAGTGCGCCGGCGCCGTACCAATTTCAAACCGCTCAAAAACGCTACTATGGTAAATATGGAAGCGGCAGCTCCATGCTTTATTGCATTAGCTCTATTAGAGAAGTGCCAACTCACCAAACAAAAAGTTTAAGACCTTTTTCAGTCTTCTAGGTGTTAAAAAACTTGAATTTCGCGAGCAAAATTAGGCTTATATATAATATATGTTATTTAGTTTTTTATTCAACATAAAAACAAACATTCGAAATTATTTCACTTGTTAAAATATAAATTAAATTAGTTTTCATTTTTCGTCCCATATGATGTTGTTGGTACAGCGGAATCAGAAACTAGAGGACTGTCTTCAACTACGGGCGCATATTCGACTTTAATATCATCCAATCTGGACTTCGGTGTTTTTAATTTTTTACATTTCATCACAATCATGTAAATCAAAAACGCTAATGTTTGACTGTACATCAAAACCGCTAAAATTGCAGACCCCATATTGTAGCCAATAGTCTCCAAAAATATCCCACCAATCGTGGGACCAATAAATAACCTGGAATCCATTTATTTTGTTATCTTACTTTAGACTGGATAATTCTACAACTCTGTAAAACCCTTACCCAATGGCTAGTGCGGACGAAAATGTCCCACTAATAACTCCGCTAGTAGATAAATCATTCGGTTGACCGGCCGCTCTAAGGGTTTTAAAATTCTTAAGCCTTGGCTTAAAATGTAGACCTAATGTTTACAACTTACACGGCCTCGTTTAAACAATCAACATAGGCGATAACACGGGTTCCCCCAAAACCAGTTCCAAATAGAACCAAACATACTACAACTAGCCACAATTTGCTATAAAAATCAATTAACTATAAGAATTTGTTTAATTGTTGAATTTTAGGCCTAAACTTACGTGTCAAAGGTAAAAATGGGTGCCGGACCTATGAAAGTGTAACACACGCCTAAACTTAAGCAAGAATAGAAAGACAGAATCTTCGGACTAATCTAAGAGGGTTAAGTGGGTTAAGTGCGTTTAGTACTTAATTTTAAATATTTAATTAAAACCTACCCCTTTATCGCATAAGAAACCAAAAACTGACGACGCGAAGCCATAAATACCACCAAAAATTACGAATAGCAAACCAACCATCATGGGTGATAGATTAAACTACAAATAAATGTGACAGTTAAGCCTTGGCTTCGCGGCCGAGGCTTAAGTTAATCAAGTTCTTACTTGTCTAACGTGAGGTTCCAAAGTTGCTAAGTTGAATCCCAAACAAATGGGAGCTAAGATTAACATAGACACGTAGATAATTGCTAAAGGGTTTTTGATAAATTTCCAAACACTCAATCGTGCGGCTTTCTTCGACGGAGGTTTGTGTTCTAAAAGGAATTAGGCTTAGCAACGAAGCTAAGGCTTAACAATTATAGATTACGTACCTTTTCTTTTAAGCGAAAAAAATGAAAACACAGTTACTAAGAGAAGAAATATGCCAGAACATATAAATGGCAATTCAAAACCACCCCACTAATTAATATCAATAAATTAGATAAGTTAAATAAAGTAATTACTAAAATGTCTAATTACTTCATAAAGAGCTGAACCCAAAGAAGGCCCGATTATAAACCCCAATCCGAAAGTGGTTTCCAAAAGACCCTGAAAACAAAATTACAATAATTTCTCTTTGATAATTCTTTTTAACCAGCCACCCAGCCAGCAAAGGTCGGAACAATAATTTTTTCATTCCTGAATAGCGAAAAACTAAATAAACCTCACCATGGCAGTTGCCATAGTATCAGCTGGAAAATATGCTGCAACTAAAGCAAAATTTGAGGTTTTAAACGCCGCACTTCCTATACCTTCCACAATACGTATGACGTAAGCCAGGGCAATAAATGTGGTGCCAGCTGGAGATTCATCGAGAAATCTGAACAGAAAACACAAAACAACAATGTTTTTCCATATGGGAGTTAAGCCTATTTCAATAAACATACCCAAATAAAATGAAACAAACACCGACAACAAACATCCCGGTGTCACGCATAAACTCGGGGCTGACTACGTTCATCTAAAAAATTAAAAATAATTACTTAAAAGTTCGCGAATATTTACACTAAATTCACTTACAATTTTCCCAAAAATAGGTGAAAATATGAAGATGGTCAAATAAAATAGACCAAAAACTAAACCATACTGTGACGGTGTTGCGCCTTTCCTCTCAGCCTAAGGGTTAACAACAACAGATAAGAATGACACTCAACGTGTTTCCCGAGTGAAGTCATTAGGTATAAACACTATTATTTTAGGTTAGGTTCTTGAGTCTTGACAGATTGGTTAGAGTTGCGTTAAGTTTTGATACAGATAACCAATCCCATTAATTAGTTGCAAAGAAACCAAGAAACGGGCGCCCTCTTGGGTCACTTTGCTGGTGACCTTAATGACCCAAGAAGGTGACCTTCCCTGCTCATATGGTGTTTAATTATCTTCTGGAACAGTTTCCCCATACTTAACTTATCGCACACTTAACCCGTTTCACTCAACACCCCTATCAAGTTACCCACCAATCCTTCCTTAGGCAAGGATTAACACCACGACAAGTGTCATACTCAATTAACAAATTAAAGTAGCCCTACCTCTTGAGGAAAGAACGGAGCTTGCAGGGATGAACAAGTAGCGATTCCCATGTTTCCAACAGCCAAAGACACTAAACTCATCCATTGTTTCTTATTCAGAGCCCGTAAACCCTTCTTAGCCGTCGTGGCCGTGACGACCGCCTGATGTTCCATACTAACACTAGTCTCCATAGTATCAAAGGGACCGTAAATCAACGCTACTGGGAGACGAAATTTCAAAGCGGAGATTCGAATTTAGACGAACTAAAAATTTATATGACAGAATGAAGATAGTTATAGGCTATGAAATTCGATACTAAAATTAAGATAGAATTGATTAATAAGAAGAGGTCCCGATCTAAATTAAAAATAAAGATGAAGGTAAATACTCGAAAATTTCTTCTCCTTTTCAGTTACAAGGACATTCGTAAAATTGCCCGCTTTCTGTTAGATGTGGGAGATTTAATTAAAACGCATAAATTAAGATGTTAAATGAAAAAATTTACAAAGGTGATGATTTAGTATGCCTTCTTTATCTCACTGAAAGAGGATTAATCCGTTTTGTAATTCAGAAAAACCCGAGTTTGAAAATAAAAAATAACACCTATAAACAGATCTATTTGTAAATGACTTACTTACATAATCTACTTTTTAAGAATAAATAAATTGAAGTGTTTCTAGATAAATTAAATTCTTCCTAATATCAAATTACTCTAATTAATTATGAAAGTAAATTAAACAGAAGTAATTAAGAAAAAGGGGGTTCAAACTTCAAGACAGCAATCTCACATAACTAACATTAACTTCCGCGATAATCTAATTCTTCCGAACAAACAACTACGTTAATTTGAGAAAAAAATATAAAACAACATTCTCACCCTTTAAGATTTTGAGAAACGAAATTAAAATATTATCGTATCATTTAAAGTTAAACTTTGATACTTAAATCCAATTCTAAACTTCACTCTCTACATTCTTGTTTCCAAATACGGAGTGTACTTTGATGAAAATGGAAAAATTCGCAGCGGCAAAAACCTTACCAAACACGAAAAGTTCGAGAGTTGTTGAAATCGGGACAGTCTTATCTTTGACCGCTTTCCAACTTGAAATATTTTAAACTGAAAGGTGATTCAATCATGTATACACCAAAATGGCGGCAACTCTTCTCTCGGCTTTCTTATTTAACATCGATACAATAAAAAAAATCACGTGCATGGAGTTTTATTATACGTCTACCAATAATTTTAATTAGACATTTTTTTATTCACGTGGCTTAAAAATTCGTGTCTAGATTTAAAACACTAAATCAAGAAGGGTAGTAGTGATGATAGGTCAGCTAGCGGGTCTTATAATTGGGAAAGAAAGCGTAGGTATAATTTTAGCGACCACACTAGAGTACGGGAGGGGCCCTGTTTTCAAGATTAAGGTTCTACTCTTTTAGCTATATTCTCTCTTCGCTAACCATTGCATTCTTTTATTGGAAAAACTTTTAATTGAAAATCAGATATGAGTTTGTTGCCTTTATAAGTTCCGGAGTTCGGATTCGTCTGTGCAAGCGCGTAGTTAATAATTTAGCGTCCATGTTTATTTGGTGTTACACATTTTTTACATATTAGGCTAAG
The DNA here is from genome assembly GCA_019434445.1 of Phalangium opilio. Taxonomy (NCBI): domain Eukaryota; kingdom Metazoa; phylum Arthropoda; class Arachnida; order Opiliones; family Phalangiidae; genus Phalangium; species Phalangium opilio. The sequence continues at coordinate 63,610 of JAEQBA010004089.1, forward strand.
TACAGCTATTAAGCCGCCGCAAGCATACCATTTCTGAAGTAAGTACTTTTCCTTAGACCTTATATAATCCCATCTAACTCTGTTCAATGACTTTTGATCAGGTTCGAGAAACAATTGAACTATATGAAAGCTTCGGGATGGTTTTGCTTGATTTGGAAACCAGGGAGAATGCAGCCATTAAAAAAACCTTAGTAACAAGTGCATGCCATGAAGATCTTAAAAAGTAAAACATGAACCAAAACCACTCAAAGAGAAAGGAGAAATATTGCGAATTTCATACCGGCACACGTGGAATTTACGAAAACATTTTCGTGACTTGTTAATTTCCGTTAAAAAGTGGGCTTAATACACAGGATGTTTTAAAAAAGGGTGGAAAGACCGAAGCACAGCGAGTTCCATCAAAAGTTCATACATAAAAACCAAAAGTGTATTTCATTGAAGCTTTTTCGCGCCGTGTAATATGAGAAACCCCTCTTTAGTGTCGACACCCCCCCCTTGAATACGAGTAAATAGGCTCCTAAAGTAGTATCTATGCTAGCTCGAGCACCAAGGATTAACGTTTGGATCGCCACCATAGAGTACTGTTTTCTATAATACTTTTTACCTGAAAGATCTCTTCTCTGATTGGTTGGTTCGTATAGGGGTTTAGAAGAAGGTCGTTCGCTACTCATTTTACACGGTGTTTACATCCAAGAACTGGGAGCTGTTGTCGAAGTATACTTTTTGCTTTTATCTTTGAACTTTTGGTTCTATGGGAAATCGATTTTGAGTCGAAAATGTAGCTTCTACGACAGATTTTACCACAAGTGACACCCTAAAAAAGTTACGATTATTTGTGTTTTAGGGATGACCCCTTGATTAAATTAACATTGACTTTCAGTTTCTTAATTAAATTTAAGGGGTCATCCATAAAACACCGTAAACAGTGACGGTTATAGATGTTACATTTTCCACTCAAAATCGCGTATAGAACCTACCAATCCATTTTACCATAAGTTTATCATGCCTCTAAGTACACAAATACGGGTTACAACTGGGCATCTTCTGCAGGCTACTGTAACGTCAGAACTCGTATAGCGCTAAGATCCGAAGAGAGAAATTTCTGTCGCGGTGCAGCCACCAAGGGGTCGAGACGAAAAAAAAATCATCCAGTGGAATAAAGGAGATTTTTACGTTTCGTATAGGCAGGCACTGGGGGGGGGAACGAATTTTACTTAAGCAACCCCAAATCCCTCTCTGTCAGAGAGATAGAGGGGGTTTCAGTCCTGACACATTCTAAAAGGGACAAAAGAAACGCTAGGCTAGGCGGTACAATTTTGTATTGAAGTTGAGGTGATAAATGATACGGAGAGAGTATAGGGTTTCATTAAAGGGAGCCAGACAAACACTATTGCCATAGGAGTAGCAGCCATTTCTCTACTTAGAGGCATTCTAAACTTATGATTTTACTAAACCATAAATTTGTAGCGATAGACGCGTAGTACCTATCAATATACATTTCAGATAAAACATAAAGGTTTCTAGGGTGGGTTGTTTCTTAAAAGGTTATTAAAAGTTTGATACTATCAACGGAAAGTATTACATAACTATATTTCGCCACAGGGAAGATAACATGTGACTTGAATCGGGGTAAGCATGTTTTGACGTTACTTAGAAAACTGGTTTAAAAAGAAGATTTTGAAAGAAATTAAACATTGATTATACTGTCACTTTTAACCTTAAAATCCAATAATATAAAGATTAAACTACAGTTCTTGCTTTCAAACAAAAATGTAATTTATTATAACAATCTAAATAAATTTTACGTATTTTTTAATTTAAACTTACTTTCAAACAGCAATTTATTTCTTAGTGTCTAAGTTCTCTTGACCTGGTTCCGAGTGGGTACTTGTTTTTATTATCTTTTTGTCTTCATGGTGTGAACCCATCTTCATCCTCTGACGTCACCAAAGCGGAATATTTGACGCCATTTTCTTTCGTCGGGAGTAGACGAAAACCGCAATTGCCACGACCACGCAAATTATAACCAGGATTATAGTTAGGGCTATAAATAATTTCCAAGCAGCGGCACCTTCGATTTCTTCCCTTTCTCGTTCTGTTCGGTTTCGTTTTCGGTTTCAGTTTGAACTTCTTGGGTATTTGTATCTCCAACCTCATAAGCTGAAGTCTTGGGTTTTCTCAAGTTTTTCCATCGTGATGTTCTTAAACGACGGTAATTGTCTTGCCAAGCTGGTAAATACATTTCAACCCAGAAGACTGTTTTCACGAGTTCAAGAAAGTTCCTACGAGTTCGAGAGAGTTTTCACGAGTTTGCGAGAATTGCTGTGACTTAGCTGGTATTGCTATTTAATCGAAATTGGTAAACCGTGGCTCACTTGATCACGCACTCATCTGCTCGCTACAGCACATCCACTTGATCACGCTTTGACTTCGCGTGCTTTACAAGCCCTTCCAAATATTTTTTGTATGTAAAAGCGCGTATCGGGGATTTAAGCTATAAAATTCATGAGCGGCTAAATGTGCGCCTGTTTTGGTTATTACCAAAGTTTATCAACTGTATAAATTTCCCCCTTTTCCAAAATATTGCTAAATTGGGTATGTTTTAACCACAAAATATTGCTACTTTACCAAATTATTGCTAATTACTTAGTTTATTGTAAACCTTTTCCACTATATTGTTATTTTATGTAATTTCTACCCTAAAAAGAGGCGCACTTTTAGCCACTCGTTAAAATTCTAAGCAGTCATCTTTTAACATGTCCGTCTATTTGAGAAACCCTGTTTTTGGGCCATAATTCTGAAAATATTGGTTTAAGACTTTAAGTCATCTTTTAACATGTCCGTCTATTTGAGAAACCCTGTTTCTGGGCCATAATTCTGAAAATATTGGTTTAAATCTCTTTAATTTTAATGAGATTGGCAAAAATTAGGTTTTTTTATTTTTGTGCAAAGTTTCAAAAGTTTCAAGTTTTTGTAAAAAAATAAAAACGAAAATTAGCCATAATTTAAGGGCTTAGTCTTCAAACGGTTTAAAAGTGTTTTCTTCGGTTTTACTGGTTTGAATCTCTTGAAAATTTAATGAGAGGTATATTAAAGGGTTACACATTATCATGCAAAGTTTTAAAGTTCTAAAATAAATAGTTCTTTCCCTAAAAACTCAAACATTTTGTTTGAGTATGATCACAAACTATTTAGTAAATTAGGGAAATTTTATGAAAAGAATTACTAGTTTCACAACGTTGAAACTTTGCACGATAATGTGTAACCCTTTAATATACCTCTCACTAAAATTTCAAGAGATTCGAAACAGTGAAACCGAAGCAAACTCATTTCCACCGTTTGAAGACTAAGCCCTTTAATTACGGAAAACTTTCATTTTTCTACAAAAAACACAGTAAAAAGAAACTTTTGAAAATTTTCACAAAAATAAAAAACCTTATTTCTAATTGGTTCAATGCCTCTAGAACTCAGTGCGCCGGCGCCGTACCGATTTCAAACCGCTCAAACCCGCTACTATGGTAAATATGGAAGCAGCATCTCCATGCTTTATTGCGTTAGCTCTATTAGAGAAGTGCCAACTCAAACAAAACGTTTAAGACCTTTTTCCGTCTACTACGTGTTAAAAAACTTGAATTTCGCGAGCAAAATTAGGCTTATATATAATATATGTTATTTAGTTTTTTTATTCAACATAAAAACAAACATTCGAAATTATTTCACTTGTTAAAATATAAATTAATTAGTTTTCATTTTTCGTCCCATATGATGTTGTTGGTACAGCGGAATCAGAAACTAGAGGACTGTCTTCAACTACGGGCGCATATTCGACTTTAATATCATCCAATCTGGACTTCGGTGTTTTTAATTTTTTACATTTCATCACAATCATGTAAATCAAAAACGCTAATGTTTGACTGTACATCAAAACCGCTAAAATTGCAGACCCCATATTGTAACCAATAGTCTCCAAAAATATCCCACCAATCGTGGGACCAATAAAAAACCTGGAATCCATTTATTTCGTTATCTTACTTTAAATTGGATAATTCTACAACTCTGTAAAATCCTTACCCAATGGCTAGTGCGGACGAAAATGTCCCACTAATAACTCCGCTAGTAGATAAATCATTCGGTTGACCGGCCGCTCTAAGGGTTTTAAAATTCTTAAGCCTTGGCTTAAAATGTAGGTTTAATGTTTACAACTTACACGGCCTCGTTTAAACAATCAACATAGGCGATAACACGGGTTCCCCCAAAACCAGTTCCAAATAGAACCAAACATACTATAACTAGCCACAATTTGCTATAAAAATAAATTAACTATAAGAATTTGTTTAATTGTTGAATTTTAGGCCTAAACTTACGTGTCAAAGGTAAAAATGGGTGCCGGACCTATGAAAGTGTAACACACGCCTAAACTTAAGCAAGAATAGAAAGACAGTATCTTCGGACTGATCTAAGAGGGTTAAATTCGATTAGCAATTATTTTAAAATATTTAATTAAAACCTACCCCTTTATCGCATAAGAAACCAAAAACTGACGACGCGAAGCCATAAATACCACCAGAAATTACGAATAGCAAACCAACCATCATGGGTGATAGATTAACTACAAATAGATGCTACAGTTAAGCCTTGGCTTCGCGGCCGAGGCTTAAGTTAATCAAGTTCTTACTTGTCTAACGTGAGGTTCCAAAGTCGCTAAGTTGAATCCCAAACAAATGGGAGCTAAGATTAACATAGACACGTAGATAATTACTAAAGGGTTTTTGATAAATTTCCAAACACTCAATCGTGCGGCTTTCTTCGACGGAGGTTTGTGTTCTAAAAGGAATTAGGCTTAGCAACGAAGCTAAGACTTAACAATTATAGATTACGTACCTTTTCTTTTAAGCGAAAAAAATGAAAACACAGTTACTAAGAGAAGAAAGATGCCAGAACATATAAATGGCAATTCAAAACCACCCCACTAATTAATATCAATAAATTAGATAAGTTAAATTAAATTAAATTAAATAAATAATTACTAAAATCTGTAATTACTTCATAAAGAGCTGATCCCAAGAAGGCCCGATTATTAACCCTAATCCGAAAGTGGTTTCCAAACACCCTGAAAAAAAAAAAAAAAAAAAAAATTACAATAATTTACCTTCAATAACTCTTTTATAACCAGCCACCCAGCCAGAAGAGGTCCGAACAATAAGTTTTCATTCCTGAATAGCGAAAACTATAAAAAAAAAACCTCACCAGGGCAGTTGCCATAGTATCAGCTGGAAAATAGGCTGCAACTAAGCAAAATTTGAGGTTTTAAATGCCGCACTTCCTATACCTTCCACAATACGTATGACGTAAGCCGGGCAATAAATGTGGTGCCAGCTGGAGATTCATCGAGAAATCTGAAAAGACACAAAAACACAATGTTTTTCCATATGGGAGTTAAGCCTATTTCAATAACATACCCAATAAAATGAAACAAACACCAACAACAAACATTCCGGTGTCACGCATAAACTCGGGGCTGACCACGTTCATCTAAAAAATTAAAAATATTACTTAAACGTTCGCGAATATCTGCACTAAATTCACTTACAATTTTCCCAAAAATAGGTGAAAATATGAAGACGTCAAATAAAATAGACCAAAAACAAGACCATACTGTGACGGCGTTGCGCCTTTCCTTTCAGCCTAAGGGTGAACAACAATAGATAAGAATGGCACTCCACGTGTTTCCCGAGTAAAACATGATTTTTTCCAACAAGCTTATGTGCCAATCAAACTTGAGGGTGAGGGAAGACAATAGGTATAAACACAATTCTTTCGAGTTAGGTTTGGTTCTTGATAGGTTACGTTTTTTGATACAGGTCCCGTTGGGTTTCAACCTGTACCGGGTCATAGACCATGGCGGGTTACTTCCATGGCGCCACGCAACCAAGAGGCAACACCAGACGGAGCCCCGAGTTCCTCTAGTGGTGCATCTTGGCAGCAGGAATAATCCGAAGAAGGTGACCTTCCCGCTCATGTGGTGTTTGATTATCTTCTGGAACTGTTTCCCATACATAACTTATCGTACACATAACCCGTTTCACTCAACACCCATCAAGTTACCCACCATCCTTCCTTAGGCAAGGATTACACCACGACAAGTGTCATACTCATTAACAATTAAATAGCCCTACCTCTTGAGGAAAGA